>CAJVGC010000432.1:51504780-51882170 GCA_910822075.1 Senecio squalidus
ATTCATTGAGAATTTCTCAGAAATCGCAAAACCCCTCACCGAGCTCACTCAGAAAGATAAGGACTTTATCTAGGGAAAAGACCAGGAGGATTCTTTCCAGAAACTCAAGTAAAAATTATGTCACGCACCAATTTTATCTCTGCCAGAGGGCACGGACAACTTTGTAGTGTTTTGCGATGCCTCCCACCAAGGACTTGGGTGTGTTCTAATGCAGAAGGACAAGGTCATCGCTTACGCTTCCAGGCAGTTGAAGATCCACGAGCAGAACTACACCACGCACGACTTAGAGTTGGGAGCCGTCGTGTTTGCTTTGAAGATCTGGAGACACTACCTATATGGCACTAAGTGTACGGTCTATACCGACCACAAGAGCCTCCAGCACATTTTAGATCAGAAAATGCTCAACATGAGGCAACGTAGATGGATAGAATTGTTGAGTGACTACGATTGCGAAATCAAATACCACCCGGGTAAAGCAAACGTAGTAGCAGATGCCCTGAGTAGGAAGGAAAGGGTAAAGCCATCTCGAATTCGAGCATTGGGTATGCAAGTTCAGACGAGCCTTCGCACGCAGATTGCAAACGCGCAGCAAGAGGCATTAAAGCCCGAGAACATTAAGGCCGAAACGCTTCATAATCACGAGAAAGAATTCGAACGCAAGTCGGACGGAATCTACTACTTCAAGGGCCGAGCATGGATTCCAAGATCTGAGGATCTTCGCAACCTCATTTTGGACGAGGGCCACCGATCTAGATATTCCATCCATCCGGGATCCGACAAGTTGTACAAGGACCTCCGAGAATACTACTGGTGGCCGGGCATGAAGAAAGATATCGCCTTGTATGTAGCCAAGTGCCTTACTTGCTCCAAGGTCAAGGCGGAATATCAAAAGCCCTCAGGTTTACTTCAGCAACCAGAAATCCCCATGTGGAAGTGGGAGCAGATTTCTATGGACTTCGTCACTAAGTTGCCCCGTACGGCTAAGGGTAACAACACGATTTGGGTAATCGTGGACCGTCTGACCAAATCCGCTCATTTCCTGCCGATTAAGGAAAATCACTCTATGGAGAAGCTAGCACAGGTCTATATCAACGAGATCGTCTCTCGTCATGGAACACCACTCTCTATCATCTCCGATAGGGATAGTCGATTCACCTCCCGTTTCTGGAATGTTCTTCAGAAGTCCTTAGGTACTCAACTAGACCTCAGTACTGCGTATCACCCTCAGACCGACGGCCAGAGCGAAAGGACGATCCAAACACTTGAGGACATGCTGAGAGCGTGTGTAGTAGACTTCGGAGGAAGTTGGGACGCACACCTTCCCCTGGTCGAGTTCTCCTATAATAACAGCTACCACGCCAGCATCAAGTGCGCACCATTCGAGGCTCTCTATGGACGTAAGTGCCGGTCACCGCTATGCTGGCTAGAAGCTGGCGACCGACAACTTACGAGACTCGATATCGTCCAGGAGACCATTGACAAGATCACCACTATTCGTGAACGACTGAAGACGTCCCGTACCCGACAGAAGAGCTACGCTGACAACTGAAGGAAACCCCTCGAGTTCCAAGTTGGCGACCGAGTACTTCTCAAAGTATCGCCCTGGAAAGGAGTAGTCCGCTTCGGAAAGCGCGGTAAACTGAGTCCAAGGTACACCGGTCCATTTGAAGTCATTGAGCGTATCGGTCCCGTTGCTTATCGTCTCCAACTCCCTCAGACTCTCGCGAATGTTCATAACGTATTCCACGTCTCACACTTGAAGAAGTGCCTGTCTGATGAGACCATCGTCATCCCTCTTGACGAGGTCAAAATCGACAGCAAGCTAAACTTCATCGAGGAACCGCTCGAAGTTGTTGACCGCGAGGTCAAACAACTCAGGCAGAGCCGTATTCCAATAATCAAAGTTCGGTGGAATTCCCGACGGGGTCACGAATTCACATGGGAGCGTGAAGACCAATTCCGTCAGAAGTATCCACATCTTTTCGAGAACTCTTCTTCATGATGGGACGCACTAAATTTCGGGACGAAATTTCTTTCAACCCGGGGAGAATGTGACAACCGTAAAAAATTCAGGTACTTGTTCAATTACTATATCGGTTCAAAACATTAGTTACTCTTTTATCGTGTTCGCTTTGCTCTAGTTCGTAACTGTTGAGTCTGTACTTTGTCGGAACTAGTGTCGGAATAACTCCCGGAATCAATTATATAAGTCCTAATACCAAGAAAACACCTATTGAACTTTCCTAAGTTCATAACAAATCATACTTAAGAACTTTCAATTAACAAAAAGGTCCAACGAAGCAATAACGTAAAAACGAAAAATCAGAAAATACTGATTTTGGGCTAGGTGCGCAGCACCTACTGCTTTGGTGCGCAGCACCTAGTGCCAGAATTCAAAAATGTTACATTTTTAGTCCTTGCCTCGTTTTTGTAACAATTCCACCAATCAAACTCGATTTTTATGCACTCATTACTGCTATGTTGCTGTCCCAACTTCCCATTAACATCATTTCTATTATTTCATTTTCATTTTCACTTTTACTAAACCAAAAACACACACATAAACTTTTCTCTCAAATTTTCCCTCTAGAACCCACTTGTTCCAGTGATTTCCAGCAACATAAACACCATTTTAATCCATACAAATCGTCCCAATCATCTAGAGAAGCAAGGGGGTGTCGTTATTTAGAAAAAGGACTAGTTTTGTAAAGGTTTTTGGAGCGTAAATCCGACCAAAACTCATCATCCGAGTTTTTCCTTCGGTAGATTTCTTCCTTTTTACTGTTTCTATTCAAATAATCAATTGCATGTAAGATCTAACGGTTGAAAATGTGTTTTTATACAAATCTATGACTTTTTATGGTCAAAAACGTTTTTAACCGAAATAACCTTTAGATCCACGGTTTTGTAACCAAAAATGCTTTATAAACTGTTAAAAAGATGTTTTAATAAGTTTAAACTCATTGCATGTTGGAATCTATGGGTGACAAAACGTTTTTAGCAAAGAAATCACAAAACGGGGAAGAACAGCAAGGAGGTGCGCAGCACCCCCTGACAGGTGCCGCGCACCGGGCTGCTGTTCCCCCCCCCCCCCCCCCCCCGAAAATCGTCGTTTTGTCCGTTTAAAACTTATGTATACATTCTGGACTTTTACTAATATTATTATGGGACTGAGATGGATAAAACTAATGATAATGGTGACTTATATTGGACTATTTGGACTATATTGAACTATATTATATATGATGTTGCGTTTTAGGTGATTTGTGAGCAGAAGTGATTGTATAATTTTTGGGTATGAAATTTGGGCGCGGAAGCGCTGCCCAAATCTCCTTAGAAATTGTAAATCACTTCAGCGAGCAAAAGCACTTAAGACATAATAATCAAAAACGTTAAATCGGACTTTTGGACAAAAACGTGACAATTACCTTTTCGGACTATTTTAACTTTACTTAACCTTGACACTTAAAGTTTAATAAAATTTTATCTATATTATTATATAAGAACATAATAATATAACAACTAATCAAACTATCTTGGTATTATTAGGCAATCCGTGATTCCCGGCTTTCATATTCCGACCGAGTTTTCGAGTTCTCGTTTCTTCGCAATCCGTGAGTTACAACCCCTTATCTTATATATTTACATGAATTTTGGGGGAAACATAAGATTAATTGTATTTGAAAACTTTATGAATCAAATTGCAAATTATCGAACTTTGACTTTTGAACTTGTTGAACTTTGACTTTTGAACTTGTTGGACTTTGACTTTTGAACTTGTTGACTTTTGAACTTATAAACCATTTCGACTTGGAACTTATTGAACTTGGAACTATTTTGTACGAACTATTTGAACTCTTATGCGTAAAACATTTTACTCTACTTGAACTTATTGGCTCGCTCTCTTTTGAACTAAACTAATCATTGATGCTTGTATACGTACCAACCCTTGATGGAACTATAACATGATCTTAAGTGACGGACGACTTTCTCTCTTTAAAACAAAACTACTTAGTGCCCGACTACTTTTTGGACTTAGACTTACACACTATTAACTACATAGCCGTTTAGTAATTATGGGTATCGATACTTAGGAAAGAACCGTTCCTTGCTTAGATGGCAGTCTAAGTACATATTACTAAGGACTAGTACAACTTCCCGTAGGAGAGGCGGGAAGATGGGCCTCACGGTTGAACAATCGGATTAGTGTGAACACTTAAGTTATAGATGCCAAGAGGTTGATACAAGAAAAATCTAATTAGTTACTTACGCATAATTTACGAACTTTTTAGCGATTGATTTCCGCAACTACAAATTGACTAAATTTGACTCTATTTGGTCTTTACAAACTTAGGGCACCGGTTCGCCCGTTACTTGAACTTTAAAAGTATATAAATTTTTAAGCGACTTTTCTCCGCTAACCTCCTTTTGGAAACCTCTACTTTTATATACTTTACTTATATTTTTGCCGAACTATTTAAACTGTAACTCACTCACTACTTTCGTAGTTGACACTTTATCTTATGTTTCAGGAAATTAGTGTAAGCATGATGTGCATGGCATGGACGGGTCGAGGCGGTCGTGTGAGAACCTCATTGGGAAAAGACTTGTCCACTATTTCTTTTGGGAATTTATAATGAAACTTTAAATTTGTGTATTGAAGTACTAAAATGTCGTGACTTGGTTGTTTTATGAACTTGTAAACACTTTGAATATTTTCAATTAATGACTTGATGGTCGTTATGTTTTATATGACCTGTGTAGTGATCTTCCAGCTCTTCACATTCCGTGTTTCCGCTTTAGCGGGGTGTGACAACCATATTCCGTAATGTAATTTTATAAAATATATATTTTTATCCATCGCTACAACGTTCGGGTACCATACTAGTTTAAATAATAGAATACACTTTTAGCATTGGAAACATTATTTCACTGTTTCTTAAATTTTATAACATATGTTAGCGGCCTTCTACATAAGTTGCAGTGAGATGATCAAGACATGGGAAAGAATAACGAAAGGAAATCATGTGAAGCGGGCATGGAAAAGAATATCTCCAATTATTTACGAGTAATGTGATTTCTCGTATAAAATTTGGTAGCAATTACGAGAAATTTTTTGACTTTTATAAAGTAAAAAAATTATTTAAAATCGTCCATATTTTGTAATCCAAAAAACCTACCTTTGTGACACATAAAATAAAAGCAAGTATGCCTCAATTGTATGTTTTTCAAAATAATATTTCAAAAAGTTGATTCAACCGTTTTGAAAATTTATAAATTATAATAATTAGTTAAAATACATATATAAAAGCTAATAAAACCATATTAGAAAATAACTTTATAGATGCCAAATGATAATGTATGCTTGAAATTGCAAAAAGAAAAGATGAAAACTTTTGTACAAATAATATCTAAATAATTAGAAGAGTAAATTTCATTTTTTGTCACTCGTGACATTTTAATTCATTAATTTCGTTCTTGAACTTTCTTTCGCGGTTTTGTCTACAAGATGTTATTTTTTCTTTCTTTTGTCCCTCCGTTTAACTTGCGTTAATTTTTTTTTTGGTAAATGTCACCTAACTAACTAAAATAACCGAAAAACCCTTATTATTAATAAATTTTCTATCTTTTTTTTCTCTTATCTTTATTCCTAAATTTTCCTAAGACTTAAATCAAACCTAAATACATCTTTTTTTTTCTCCAGAATTTTAGGGAAAATTGTTTGTGTATGTCTTCAACTTGACACCTTTTTCTTTAGTGTACATCGTATTCTCAAAAGTTTTATTGAGCACCATATATTGACTAATTTATTATTTCGGAGTACGCGTGATGATCTTTTACCTACAAAATGTCTACATGTAACAAGTTAATGACGTTTTTGTCCACCTCAACTTCCATGTAGGATTTTTGTCCACCTCAGCTCCCACGTAGGTTACCTATTTTATACCCAATAAAACCCGTTTTTTATGCCCAATTTTATAAAACCTAATTTTCAACCCGTTTTTCTCTTTCGACCTAAATGGAGGTTCCCCGTTTTTGTGACTGTGGATTCGAAATCCACCCTCGTACATCTTGGACAAGCATTAATCCAGGAAGGAGATTTATTAGTTGCCCCGTAATGGTTAGTTGCCTGATTTTTAATTTTGCCCAAAATTGAATTTAACACAAAATTAAATTTATTTTTCCAATTAACAGGAATAAAGAAAGGAAATGCAAGTTGTATATGTTTATTGACGAAGAAATCCGTAATCCTTATTACAAGAAACTCCTGTTTAATCTACATGTTGAATTGCAAAGACGTAGGAGAAGTATTGGAAATGCAGCTTATGAAGAGCTTAAAGATTCAAGATTGGAAATGAACAAAATGATGCATGAGTTGACCTATGCAAAGTCAAAGATTGTAGTTTATGAGAAATTGGTTGTGATTTTGTTGATTGTTGTTGTTTTTTTAGCAATTGGAATAGGTTTTCTAAGTAGGTTTTTTTAGCAATTAGAATAGGTTGTAAAGAACAAAATGAAGCATGTTGTAATGTTTTTTTTTAAGCAATTGGAATAGATTCAAGATTGGAAATGAATTGTAATGACAATTTTTTAATGCAAGTTCTAATTTATGGTAACAAACAATTGCTAACAAACAACACTAACTTGAAAATGGCTTATAAAGCGAACTGCATCCATCATTCATCCACATCAAAATTGCTAATTGGATTATAAAGCCAACTGCATCTAAATCCTAAATACCAGACAACCTAAATACCAAATTCAAGTACCAAAAGACATTGTTTACAAACATCCTAAACATGAAAAGACATTGTTTTTGAACATCCTAAATACCAAGTACATATTACTTTCCAAGGTCAATTGCATAGTTTCTTTGAGACGATTGAAATACTTGACCATTTGATCTTCCAAACTTCTTATTTTGAACCTTGTTTGAAAGTAGTGCAATCATTTGAGAAATTTTTTCTTCGGAAACTTCATCATCAAGATTAGTAGTTTGATTGTCTTCCACTTCATCATCTGGAAATGTCACCGAATATTTGGAAGATGGTTGAATGGTGTTAAGAAACGCCTTTGATTGGGACGATCTTTCAGACATAGAAGTTTTATTTGACATTTCATCAATCTTATTCAAAACAAGAGCTAACATATCGTTTTCTTTCTTCGACTTATGTTTCAATTTAATCTCAATTTCCGTCACTTCTTCCTCATTTTTCATTAAACACTCAAATATGTCATGAACCGGAGTAGTTTGAATGGTGATGTTTTGCTTGACATTTGAAGTAAATCGTTTCCATGGTGTCCTAAGCGTATTCATGAACTTCACATTAGCTTCCAAATGAGTCTCTTTCTAAGTTCATTTAGTAAACCACAAAACCAGTTGTAGGTTTGTTCGAGCATTTCATCTTCAAGTTGTCTAAAGTATTCAAACTTGTTCATCGCGCTAATCATTTTGATACTTTCACCAACTTTACTTCCTTGCAATTGCTTAGTGATTTCATCAAACACCTCCTTTGAAGTTTTGTGACTATCAATGTTCATGAAAATGTCATTTGGTATGTCATTCATGATGTGTGATCGTGGTAGCCTATTTGCTTTGTGATATCTCTTTTCTTCATCGGTCATTTGTGAGAAAGATTTCAAAGTCGTTCCGTCCGATTACGATCCATCTTCATTCACAATCTTTACCATTATCTTCCTTGGACCATTTTCGATAACATCTATCATTTCATCACCAAACTCTTGTCTCTCGATAAAATCTAGCTTTTTATTGTTCGTAATCACCTCGGAAAAGAACCGGAGGTCTTGTCTCGAATCCAATCGACATTTGATCTCGTGAAGACACGATTACGTGATTCTCGTTGATCTTTTATACCCTTTGTAAGAAACAAAATTCGACTAACAAACTGCCCGTTCGAATGTGTATTCAAATGACTTGTTCGAATGAGCTATTCAAATGCCTTGTTCGAATGAGCTATTTGAATGACTAACAAAATTTTCCAATTCGATTCGTGTACACTTCAATTCAATTCGAATACAAAGAGAAACTATTCGAATCAGACTTAAACATTAAAACTTATTCGTTTGTATACTTAGACAAATTTTAGTAAAGACCCAATTCGAATCGTGCTAAAGTGAGTGATTGTGTTCGAGTACATAAATTTTGTTTACGAGTGGATTACCGTGATCAATCCATTCAAATTTCATCCGAAGACCCCAAAATCCATTCGAACATATACAAACTCCTATTCGTGTGAATACTTAGTAAATATTTGATTAAATACCTATTCGAATCAACTTTACCCTTTCACCTATCCATTCAAATGACAAATCGATTCGAATTAAACTTTTGAAATCTTCACACGAATACACAAGTACACTAACACGATCCAAAATCCAGTCGAATGATCTTGAGAAATTTCCACACGAACACCAAGTTACACTAATACGAATCGAAATCCTATTCGCAAAAGTGTAAATCCTATTCAAATGACCTATTCGTGTGATAAACCCTCCATTCGAATTCTCATTCGTGTACACCAAAAAACCAGTCGAATTCAAATTCTTGAGAGGATCCTTGCTCTGATACCAAGTATTAGGTATAAGAATCAATAAACAATGAGAAATGAAAACTAAAAGTCATATATTTCATGCACACCCCACACCTATGTATAGACACGGGGTGATTATTCAATATTGCATAATCTACCTTTTAAAAACCATATTAATTACAGTTATACTACTACAATTTACATTTAGATGACCATTCTTATGCAATTAGTTTAATCTTATAGCTACAAGTTCACATAATGGAAGTGGTGAATACGGATTTATCTGTTATTAATAACCTTCTAGTCATTATTTTCTCAAATTCACCGATACTTTACTTGTGTGTGTCTATCTATCAACAAACAAAAATCTTAAATTTACTTTTAGTTTTCTTCGAAGTAATTAGATAAATAATAGTTAATTACAAATCGTTATTCTTGTGTTTAACATCCCATCCTATTAAAGCTATATTTCTATATGATTATGTATATTCGACTAGTTGTGTAATAATCCTTAATATTGGTAGATTTACTTAGATAGTTAAGACTTCAACTTTATACATTTTATACATCATGTAAGGTAACCTATGTAAATATGTTAGCTATGTTGATGTGAGGAATTTTGATACCTTTGTTGTGCTTGAAATAAAGGTCACTATGGAACAATTAGGTAGTTAGGTTATGATTATCTTGAAATGATGTTTTATGTTTCGACAATCCGAATATGCCTTAGATTATGGACTTCATCCTTTTGTGGAATGATTCAAAACCAACATACTAAGTGTAATTATCAAGTATTAAAGATTAAAGGATTGTACACATGATATATGATAGGTTACAAACGAGAGTAAACAAATTTAATTTAAGTATAAAGGAACTACAATATTAGTGTGGTAAAAATGATTGTGTTATTAAATGAAGCATGAAGTTGTAAAAAGAAATTGTGCTGTGGTGTGAAAGCACGCTATATGGATTAACGTCTTGTTTTTTGACGATAGTTTGTCGATCACATGCTTAAATAAGTAATAAATGAAGTTAAACGACGATATTATGTTTTGATGTAGACCACATAAACAATTTGTGTAATAAACTAATTTTATGTTTGATAAAACTAGTCGAAACTCGAGTTAAAAACATAAACATTAACCAAAAATAAATACAAATTAGGGCTCCAACCACGTTTTCCCCAGAAAAAAAAGGAAGATGAAGAAAGCGAGTGTCAAAATAAGAAGATTGAGAGCAGGCGGTGGAACCATTTCTGAATCCACCCGGATTCATATTCGCCAAACACTTGAACACTTTGCCCAATCTAATGATGATGGTTTGTTTTTGTTTTTTTTTTTTTTAATATTTTGTATGAATTACTATTTTTAAAAATGGTGTCTTGATTTTAGTACAATTTGGGAATATTAAGTGATTTTATGGTGAATGATTTCAGTGTATACGTTCGAAGCCAACCTTTCGAACGCTGATCGGGCTGAGGTGCACAAGCTATGCAGGAAAATGGGTATGAATTCGCGAAGTAGCGGGTGAGTATTCTTCGTTAATGTGGGTCATGTAAACACAGATTCTAACGAATTTGAGCTTATCTAGGTCTAAAAAAGGGACTGATAGGCGAGTTTCTGTTTATAAGACAGACACTAGAAAGGGTTGCAAGTCAAAACGTAAAACGGACAAGGATTATCTAGCCTCATTTACATTCTCAAGAGAGAGCAAAACAGTTTTACATGACTTTTTCTCTCATTATCCGCCTGGTGAAAACGGGGAGGCTGAAAAGACTGCAATTTCGTCCAGAAAAAATGCTTCTAACGATCGATCATACACGGATGATATTCTCTCCAAACCTAAAATGCAAAAGGCTGAAGTTGAAAACAAGTTTAAATCAGCTGTTGCCAGAATGGAATCGCACAAGTTGAAAAAGGTTCTTAAAATGACACTCTCAAGTTTTTATAGACCAAGATAGGTTACTTTCATTTAGTTCTCCTCATCACTTGCAGTATGTGTTTTTACTTTGCAGATTACCGAGGCTAGGTCTAAACTTCCAATTGCATCTTTTAAGGATGCTATTACATCAACAATAGCAAAAAATCAGGTTTCACTATATACTTTTCTATATCACGTACGTTATATTTATACTTTATTGGATAATAAAATTGAAATGCTGCAGGTTGTACTCATATCTGGCGAAACAGGGTGTGGAAAGACCACACAGGTTGGCATCCATTTCCCAGTTTACACTTATGTAAAATAATAAATTATACGAACCCTTTTTGTCCAATTAATTACATTTTTATTAATAACTTTGCTTTTAGGTGCCTCAATATTTGTTGGATTATATGTGGAGTAGAGGTGAAGCGTGTAAAATAATATGCACCCAACCTCGACGGATCTCCGCAATCTCAGGTATCCATCACTTAAATTATGGGACTTCTTTTACTATCTTTTGTAGGTTTATATGTTTGTTTAATTCATGATACGTAATTTGTAGTTGCTGAAAGAATAGCTGCGGAGAGAGGTGAAAGTATTGGAGATAGTATTGGATACAAGGTATTTTATTACTTGCTGTTGCACACCTTGATTTGTATTTTGTCTTTATTGGTACAATGGTAGTTTTTCTGCATATTCTTACATCTTTTACGGTTGAAACCCTAGATAAGGATGGAGAAGAAAGGTGGAAGACATTCTTCCGTTGTATTTTGCACCAACGGAGTCTTGTTAAGGGTCTTAGTAAGGGCTGGAAATAATAGGTCCGGAAGAGAAGCCTCGACGAAGAAGGTCAAGGATACATTTCCTAAAATCACTCACATCATCGTGGTAATATATCTATTTTCAAAGTATTTTTTGTTTATTTACCTAATATTATAATCATCAAATTTAGAGATTTCTTCCGTTCTTTCGTACATGTAAATTATGTGCTTCTTTATGCCAAGTATCATTTTTTGAAAATTATTGCAAAATAATGAATTGTTTATTTAGCATCTCAATTGGTTAAATTATTCAATAAATACATTTTATGTAGTAAAGGTACTGCAACTGATTTTCCTTCTCCGTTTTGTCATGTTATAATTGATGAGTTGCTACTAAATTTTGCAGGATGAAATTCATGAAAGGGATCGATTCTCTGATTTTATGCTAACAATCATCAGGTGGCTTTTACTCTAAAGTTTGAACTTTAGTTTTGATTGACCTACATGAATACATATGCGATAATTAAGGGTTTTCTTTTTTGCAGAGACATGCTTCCTTTTTATCCTAATCTACGCGTGGTTAGTACAGTTCATACTCTGTTTAATCATGCACTTTTCGGTTCACGAGAAATAAAACTAGTAATATAATTAACTGACTGAATTACATTTTGAAAGATATTGATGAGTGCTACACTCGATGCCGGACGTTTTTCTGAGTACTTTGGAGGATGTCCGATCATACGTGTTCCTGGATTCACTTACAATGTAATTTTTTCCCTGTACCTTAAATCATCTATCTTCGGTTTATGGTTTCAAAGTTTGTTATATGAGTTTCTGCATCCGTCTTATAGGTACAACGGTTCTATCTAGAGGATGTACTTAAGCTTGTGAAGTCAAAGTCAACAGACGTCAACGAAATTGATAACTCCAAAATATCTGACAATCACAGACTTGCCCTTGATGAGGCTATTAATTTAGCCTGGTTAAATGATGAGATGGACTCTCTTTTAGATTTTGTTTCAACGGGTGTAGGGTTAGCTGTTCTTAATTATCAACATTCCGTGTCAGGTGTCACACCATTAATGGTATTTGCAAGAAAGGGAAGTGTGGGTGATATGTGCATGCTTCTTTCCTTTGGTGCCAATTGCCATTTGAAAGATAATGAAGGAAAAACGGCACTTGCATGGGCTGAACACGAGAACCAGAAAGAAGCTTTTGAGATATTAAGAGAACATTCAAACACAACCGTAGCAGATCCTAAAGAAGAAAAAAAATTACTCGATAAATACTTGGAAAACGTTGATCCTGAATTGATTGATGTTATTCTCATAGAGAAATTACTGAGAAAAATATGTACAGAATCTGAAGAAGGAGCTATTCTTGTTTTTTTTGCAGGGTGGGACGATATAAATAGAGTACGCGATAAATTAACTTCTAGTACAATGTTCAAAGACTCTTCTAAGTTTTTGATATTGCCTCTTCATTCTATGGTCCCTTCAGAAGAACAAAAGAAAGTTTTCATAAGGCCACCTCATGGTTGCAGGAAAATTATTCTTTCAACTAATATAGCGGAAACTGCTGTCACAATTGATGATGTTGTTTTTGTAATAGATAGTGGAAGAATGAAAGAAAAAAGTTATGACCCGTATGATAAGGTTTCCACTCTTCAATCATCTTGGATTTCGAAAGCAAGTGCAAAGCAGCGTGAAGGACGAGCAGGGCGGTGCCAGCCTGGAATATGTTACCATCTTTTTTCAAAACTAAGGGCAGATTCACTGCCCGAATTTCAAGAGCCAGAGATCAAAAGAACACCTATTGAAGAACTATGTTTGCAGGTATTTTTCATCTTTTACATTTACTTATGAATGTGTCTTTTGGGCTGTGTGTTTTATCTCAAACGGGTAAATCTGTAAACTTAGCTAAAAACGGACAAATTGAATAGCAAAATATTTTATGCCGTGGTCCATTTTGGCAATTATATATATATATATATATATATATATATATATATATATATATAAAGTTATAATTACCAAAAGGTATATTTCTATTTATGACATTTGCCCTTTTTGTAATCATAAATAACGCACAAAATTTTTAAAATCATCAGAAGTGGTAAGATATATCATAAATGTTTTTCGCTCAACCTGGCCTGGTACAGTGGTATGTTTTCACTTTTATTGGAAAGTGACCCATTTTAACCTGTTTCCCAAACCACCCATCTTCCTTAAAGAACTAATTTATGTAATTATGTAATGTTTCTCTTCTGATAGGTGAAACTTCTCAATCCAAGTAGCAAAATAGAAGATTTCTTGAATAAAACATTAGATCCCCCAGTTCCTGAAGCCATTAATAACGCAATTACTATTCTTCAAGATATTGGGGCGTTATCACCCGATGAAGAACTCACTGACCTCGGGGAGAAACTTGGTTCCATTCCAGTTAATCCAGTAACAAGCAAAATGCTTCTTTTCGCTATATCAATGGACTGTCTTGACCCAGCTTTGACTGTAGCTTGTGCAAATGACTATAAAGACCCTTTTGTCCTTCCAATGTTACCCGGCGATAGAATGAAAGCAAAGCTTGCTAAATGTGAGTTGGGTTCATCATACGGTAGCCATGGTGACCAATTAGCAATAATCGCAACCTTTGAGCGCTGGGTAAAAGCCAAAAAAAGTGGTGACGTCTTGCGTTTTTACTCTCAGTATTTTGTGTCTAGAGGTGTAATGCATATGTTGCAAGGAATGCGTAAGCAACTTCAAAATGAACTTTTTAAGAATGGATTTATTCCTGAGAATTCATCTCGGTTGAATGATAACGCGCAAGATCTTGGTGTAATTCAAGCTGTACTTGTTGCCGGTTTATATCCTAAGGTGGGAAGGTTACTCCCACCAAATAAACCCTCAAGACCGGTTTTTATAGAAAATGTTTATAATGATAAGGTTCGGTTGCACCCTCAGTCGGTTCTTTTTAAGTCAACATGTAAGAAAAAACTTGATCATCCTTTGGTGATTTATGATGAAATAACACGCTCAGATGCGGGTTTGAATATTAAGAATTGTTCTATCATTGGCCCGCTTCCTTTATTGTTGCTTGCTACTGAGATTGCTGTAGCTCCTGTTGATGCTAATAGTGAAGATGATGATGATGATGAGACTGGTTATGAAGATAGTGACGAAGAAGGGAATGAAAGTAAAGATAAAATCATGTCTTCTCCTGAGAATGAAGTCAAAGTTATTGCAGATAGGTGGCTTTCGTTTGAGTCAACAGCTCTTGATGTTGCTCAGATTTATTGTTTGAGGGAAAGATTGTCTGCTGCGATTATCTTTAAGGTACATAACTCTGTCTTAACTTATGAAAAATAGACTTATATATATTTTTTTTCATTTTTTTTTTTCAGATTTCACATCCAGGAAAACCTCTTCCTAAACTTCTTTCAGCATCTATACATGCTATAGCTAGTGTATTATCTTATGATGGGCTCAAGGGGTTAAATTCACCGCTGGAATCAGTTGACTATTTGACTTCTATGGTTAAAGAAACTGGCATTAGTCAGTCGGGAAATGGTGTAGAGTACGGACCTGCACTTGTAGCAAGTGGTTCACAACAGAACTTCCAAAACCACGGGCCCTTGCCGGGTCCGGACAAACATTATGACCATCATCCGTCCACGTCTTCACCACAAGTCCATCATCATAATCAGGCTTTGCAGGAGAATGGAAATAATACTCCAAGAAAAGATTCTCACAAACGCCATCGCAGAAATAGAGCTTGAAATAAGTTTCGTTTTGATGGTTATGTTTGTATTAATATGATATGAATTGGTTAGATCGTTAAGAAGTTATGTTTTTGGTACACATAACTTTTTATTGGAGAAACATATAGCAATTTGAAGTTGCTTACAGCTTTTGGAATGTGCTGGTTTATTATAAAGTTGTTTAGACTCTTATCTTGTAAATGTCCTTATATTAACAATCTTTTTGTTATCTTTTATTGTTTGTATGTCATGCAAAGCTGTAGTTTGATGACTTGTTTTAAGGAAAGGAATGATTTTATGGTGTAACTTCATCTTATATTTTCATTTTTCGGTATCAACAACTTGCTTTCCATGGATAATTTGTCAAGAGTGTTGGACATCAAGTCTTCTTATTCACAGATAATACCAAATTTATATATTTACGAGATTATTCAGTTAGGTGAAGCCAAAATTTTACATCAAAAGACTCTTAGTCTACTATTTTCGGATTATTTCAATACTGACTCCAAATCTTTTTTTTAGTTACATCGTTGCAAGATTTATCCCACTCGTTTACCATGAATATGTCTGATGATGCTTCTACACAAATACCACTAATAATGAATAAGACAGGTCGGAGTATGCCTAAACCCTCGACCTTTTGGCTTCTAAAAACCTTCCCCACGTTACCCGCTGAAGGGTCAATATCACTATTAAACAAAGCTTATAATTATATCATGAAATAAACCCATTAAACGACCTCAAATGCATCAATGTGTACTGGTATTATACATCATAATCATCATCATCAAATCTTGAGGGTACAAAACTGATACTCTTAAGCACTGGGACAAAAAATAGACCCAAATAATGCAAGTACTCAAAAATGGTCTCCGCGATTTTATAATATATTACTTTAACTACCTCTCCTCTAACCTCGCATGCCTATCAACGTTTTCTATAAAGCAGAAGCTTACTGCTCATTCTGTATATTGCGTTAGTTAAATCATAGCTCATCATGTTTGGTTGATTCCTCATCATCTGTCTCCTCTTTTTTGGAGTCATTGGTGTCGTCGTCAGATGAACTGGAACTTTTTGGCGCGTCGGACTGACTCTCTGTGTCATTCTTCACAGTTTTTTTCTCAACCTTTGGTTTTGGTTTTGGGATTCTGTTTGTGCTCGCAACCTGGTAATTAGTATCATAAAGCATTTTGTCAGCAAAGGAAACATAAAATCATGAATGAGTGCCAATTAAACTCGTTTACACGTTTTCTATTTTAATTATTTTCTGCCTCTAACAGGTCAAATGGGTGGTAGACTAAAAAAAATTTAGCTAAAATAAAAACGGGCTGAAAGTCATTCAAACTGTTTTCACAATGCATTAATAGCTATTGTAAAATTTTTATCATATTATAATGGGTGAAATTCATATATACCCAATATAAACATCATAAGATCATATACCCAAAATAAACATTTAAACATTCATATATACCCTTTTTAATAGAAAATTTCGTAAAACCAATATTAGACAAATAAATTCCCTTTTTACCCTTATACTAAATATGAATTAAGATTCTCAAAGATTTGAACATACAGAAATAAAACATGTCACAGTTATAATGTACTTGGGTCGAAATGATATGCATTTTTTTTATTGTTGAGTTCGACCACTAGTGAATCAAATTGTTTAGTGCTACAAACTTTAGGATCGGGTTTAATTAACTTTCTTGGGTTCTTTCATTGCAGTTTGAAAAAGCATTTTGAGCTAAATCGTAGTTTTTTTTTATGTCAATCCTATAACAAAAGCATAAAGTTTTTCTTAAATATTACTGTTAATTATTTATATTTATACTCTCTTATCAATTTATAATTTTTATGGTTATGTTTATTACTGTAAATATTTAAGTTTATATTTGATAAACTTGATCATAACTCTACGGTCGATTATTTATAAAACTAAAAAACCCGGGATTTAACAAGTAGACCCGTTATCCAACCTGCCCAATTTGCAACCTTAATCAAAAGAAAAGAAGCAAAATAGTATAAAAGAACACTTTCAAACATACCTTATCTTGAAGATCGAGTAGCTTGCTGATGACTTCCTGCGAAGTAAAAGCCGGAGTACTGGACGCAGATACCCTGTTGAGGAAATTTGATTTCGAATAATTAGGGATGATGAAAGCGATTTCAGCATTTTTGAAGATCTTTTCAAGCATATTCACACAAGACTTGAATGGAAAAGGCTAAAAATAAAATAAAGATTTAACAGAAACTCATGTGAATGGGAAGATATTTATCATTTGATCTATTTTAATGATTCCAGTGCTTCAGGTATAAAACGGAATGAAAGTGACACATGTACTTATTAGCATATTTTATAAATAGTTCTAAAAAAAGAATATTCAGATCACAACCCTCCAATCTGTTACCGTTTTGATATTTTATTTTCTACTTCTCAGACCTCTCTTTACTTGTTCATTAGAACTCGATTTGCAATTATAGGTTTGCAATTTTTTTATATTTCTTGCATTATGCTTGCATTAGAATGGAAGGACTCATACATGCAAAGTGACATTGAAATCTCCGAAATGAAAAACAATAAAACATAATAGGTAAATAGCATGTTAAACTCACTTTTGTTGCTCAGCCTCCTTATCGTTTAACCACTTTTTGAAATCTTCTGCCGAGCGTAGTACCTACAAATGAACGTAGAGAACAATGTTTTACTTCTCATGTAAAGTATAGTCGATCTGTGATTTATTTGAGAATGATGAAATATAACATAAGAGCAATGTTTGAAAAGTGAATGCAATTCACCTTATCAATTTTCTCTTTTGAAATCCATGGTTTTTTCGACTCCCACCCACTAACGATCTGCACAAATAAGTTTTCACATTAGCACGATCTGAATAAATATTACAATCTATAAAAAAATTCTACATTAACAGCACAAATTCCTTCCAAGAACTATTAACTTCTATACATATTCATATGATTAGATTTCATTAAAGAATTCTTATATTCGGTAAGTTCATTTAATCAGCAACGGTTTCACAATTTCAAAATTTTAATTGGATCTTCATTACCTCTTTCAGCTCTGTGAAATATCGTTTAGCAGTTTCTGATGCTTCTGGCCTGGCTGTGAGCTCCTTGTTTCTGTAGCAAATGTTTAAAAGGTAAGTTTTGGAATATGACAATGCCTTTCAAGTAAGGACAAGTAATATTTGTTGCACCTGAAAAATATTGGGTCACCAATAGCTTTTAGTTGATCCAAACGTTCTTGAAATTGAGTAGCTGAAGCATCTTCACCGTCAGTGTACAACCAGTCTTGCACCTAAAAAAAATGTATTATTGTCAGGCATACATACATACATACATACATACATATACTTATACATATGAGTGTGTTGAGAGGGAGAGATAACCTCGTCAAGCTTTTCGATGAATGATTGACGTTGCTCACTAGTAGAAACTTTTTGCAATTCATCCAAATAATCAAGCTGCCACAACCACAACAAAATCGACATGAGAAACAAAAACTAAAATGCACAACTCACTTCAAAGCTTTCTAGCAGTGAAATACTATCAAGCACACATAGGAAAACACCATACATCAGGGAGAAGTAAACTGTAGAGGTGGCAATTTCGACCTATTTACTTATTAGTGGGGTTCTATTTTATCTACGGTAAATCACAGCGAAAAGTAAAATGGGAAAATGGGTTCAACAAGTCGAAAGTCGTCCAAAATCTTATGATAAAACCTCCTAGAATATATCAAAACATTAGACAAGTATTCTAGAATTATAATTTTTGGATTCATAATTGGCACAAAGATAATTTTTTATAAAAGGACAAAACCCAATCCCATTTCAGCCCTACTAAAAATGACCTGCTTTGACCTGCTACCCAACCCGGCTTCCCATGACAAAAAGGCCCTAAAGGTGACCTGAAATCACCAAACAAGACTCGAACCTTTTCTCTCGTAGCATAAATGTAGCCCTCAAGATCATTTTTCAACTCCGCAGTCCTCCTCCTGTCTGCATCCTTTGCGTCTAGTGCCTCCAGTCTGAGTTTACCGTCATAAAGAGAATCTTCTGAGAGAGGTACTACTGACCCAACACTCTTTTCAGAGATCTGCATGAGTTAATCAGATACCCATATTTAATGACAAATACAACAATTCTATAGAATCTAGTTAATTCCTATGATCAGACAAATCAAACCTTTAAAGGAATTCTGAAAGTTCGCTTCTTTAGTTTCTTTTCTGTACCAAGATTGACAGTATCTTGATCATTTGTGGTGGAGTTGGCCGAGTCGGTGGTCAAATCATCAGGATTGGGAACATCACTAGCTTCTGCTGCATTGGTGGAATCGGCTTCAACCGTTAGGTTTAGGGGAGCAGAAGCATTTTCGAGAGTCTGATTCTTTTTTGGGACTTCCACCCATTCAGAGATTTCAACAACAGCATCTGCTCGATCCAAAGAAAGTATGCCACTTCTACTAAGAGAGAAATGAAGACTAGCTTTGATGGGGGCCGATAGGTTGCGGGACATGTACCTAAAGAGTTAAAAAGAATAAGAAACTCAAAATACAAAAAAGAACTTTAATTAGTGCTGCGTGAAACTCAACTCGTATATACTTTTTTTCTGAACCGCACAATTGCGTATAAACCTTGAACAGTTTCAAATCATTTCCATTAAAATTTAAGTTTCCAGTACTTACTTTTCACTAGCATCAGCCAGACCAGAGACTGCATACTTCGCAAATGTACGTGAAGTAACACCAGGGGGCAAGAGGTCATCATTCTCATATGAAAGTGAAACCTCAAAGTCCTTGTTGTGAGTGATTGACCGGAACATCTGTGAGAGATTTAAAGATAAAGATTACAATCAACAACTATTGGTAGCTTCTTCGCCGTCTATACTAGACGGTTGCTTAATGGGTCAATATAGGCTAACCCGACTTGTTTTGAATTAAAATGCAAATGAAAAAACTTGCCCGTGTTTTTTATAAAGAACTTACGTGTTGGTTTACAACAGAAATAATATTAGACCGATAATCTAAGCATTGAACATAATGATTTTGGAGGTTGTGTGCATTAAAGAATGCCTTTAGAAAACTTAAGATTATTTTAGTTTGACCCTTTTAAGAAAAAATTTCCACCGCTAGAGTCCATACAGAAAAGCTCAGAACTATTAATTAAATATACCTTGATGGGTAGCTTTTTCAAGCGTGGAACAAGTGACTGCGAGGTGGTCTCATCTTTTACAAGTCCAGGACCATCTAGATCCATCGTGAATCCATACATAGAACCATCAATCATACCAAGTTTACGATTCAATTTAATTCCATCACTCAAATTTGCAGCATGTAATGAAGCACCTAGAACTGTAGCCTCATCAGCATCTAGATGTCTATCAACATCACTCCTCCCAAGGAATTCTTGAAGCTTAGTCTGTGAAAATTGATGCATTAATAAAGAAGAATATATAACACCAAATTTCAGAAGAATGCAAGAAAAGAAAAAAAAATACAAACGGATGCATAGAAAATCAATCCAAAACAGTTTAACAGAAGACAGAAAGATCAACAACGCAATTTCCAACTCCTTTTTATGATGTTCTTATTGAACTACATTGCAACAAAACTTAATACTATGTAGCATTGCTTATAACAACTGAAGACACGTCATCACAGGTTTTGCAAAGTATGTATTGTAAATAACAGAAAGTATAACACCATATAGAAAGATGTAGATCTTTCTAATAACAAAACGAAATAGAAATAGAAATAGAAAAATACCTGCAACTTTGGAACTCGAGTGCCACCTCCAATCAATTCGAAGGCATATATATCATCAACCTTCAAACCTGAGTGCTTAAGCAACTCTTTCACAGGGATAATAGATCTTTCCCACAGATCTTCGCACATCTCTTCAAATTTCTGACGAGTTATTGTGCTCCTGGAGAGAGAATGAAAATTGAACCATAAGAAACACATATCTCATACTGAGAAAAACATACCAATTGTTTCCTCCCGCCATCTTTACTACTATTCCCCCTTGTGAATACTTATGTCAACATTTAGTTTCACAGGGAAAAACACAAAATACCTAATCTAAGGAACCAAGAAAAGAATGGCACGTACCTAAAATCACGGTCATCAAGAAGTGATTCAACTGAAATTGGTGCTGCTGTATTTGCACTAAGAATTTCCTTTGTGCGCTTAACCTGCTTTTTCAATTTGGCCATTGCCTTGGGAAACTTCCTAACATCAACCCCATTCCCAACCTGTTTGTTGAACTCATCAGCAAAGTATTCCACCATTCGTAATTCCATATTTTGACCACCGAGCTCTGGATCCCATCTAACAT
Source organism: Senecio squalidus (assembly GCA_910822075.1). Lineage (NCBI taxonomy): Eukaryota > Viridiplantae > Streptophyta > Magnoliopsida > Asterales > Asteraceae > Senecio > Senecio squalidus. The sequence goes on from CAJVGC010000432.1 coordinate 51,526,129, forward strand.
CTTTAACCTGTATCACATATGTGTTATCAACCAATATCATAATAGTGCTGATGCATCAAAATTAACCAATTTTCGCATGTCACTTGAAATAGGTAACTACTAGACAGAACATGATTAGGCCTCCAGTTCACAAAAACGCAACATGTTGACTGGGTTACTCTGATAAAAACATCAGTGGTCGGTTTATGGTCAGCTAGAGTTTCAATTATATTCGATCAGTTTTCTTTAGTATTCTCTGTGATAAGTGGTATTTGCATTATCAGTACCATGGAATATGGATTTTCTTAGTTGCGAGGTCTCTCTCAGTTGAATAAATTTCATCTATAGGTAGTGGTTATATCTTTTCAGTCTCAAGAGTCAAGAGTGTCGATTGGGCATTTTCTAAGTTGTAGGTGTTGGTTCCGTTACATTGGTCTCTGTTCTGGCTTATTTGGCAAATACATAGTCTCGATATGTTTTAGCCTTTCAATCTTATAAAACTTTTAACCCTTAAAAAAACTTGACTTACTTGTGGTAGGTATTTACGCAAGGCAAGGAACTAACTGTACTTAATGTATAACCGGTGGTTATATATGTCAATCATCTACCTAACAATCAGTAAACAAGGGTCGTTTCCTAATGTCAAGTATGACTTCAAAAGCCTATTATCAGCATCCAATAAAACCTTATAAAACCCTACAGATATATCCCAAGCCTAAGTACCTAACGCATGACATCTAGTGATTTAAGATTCAAAGTTTCAAACATTACATCAAATACTTGGTAATTTGTTCATGGTTATTAAACAAAGCTTAGTTTTACCGTAATCCAACAAATATGCACAACGAAAGCAACACATATAATACAAAGATCACTGTCATAACCAATGTAATACCTGGAACTGATTGACGGAAACAGTTTTGCCAAATTCCTTAGTATTATAAGCCGAGAAATAAACAAGAGCAGCATAAGTACTACTAGACCCCATATCATAAAAAACAACATGCCTAGAACCATTAGAAAAATCCTTATCAATCCCATACTGCAACGCAGCACCAGAATGCTCATTCACAAGCGTAAGCACATTCACTCCCGCCAACTGCGCCGCCTGCAGCAACCCCTTCCGCTCCGCCTGTCCAAAATACGGAGGCACCGTAATCACCGCATCTTTCACCACAACCTTACTATGAAACTCCGCCAATTTCAATCCATATCCCAACACCATCCCAGTCAACTCCTCAACCGAATAAACCGTAACACCGTCATCAATCTTAATCCCTACACCACCTCTTACATCATCCTCCACTACATTATACGGTAAATACAAGGAATCTAGAAAGCGTTTAACGTAATCAAAAGGCTTTCCGATTAAATCTCGGACTTGTGAATAAACTTTATCAGGATACCTAGCTACAAGTCCAGCTGCTTCTTCTCCGATTAACCGATCACCGGAGTGAAAGGCGACTAGAGCTGGAGATTTCCGTTTGGACATCTCGTTGATTGCGATTGATATCGGAGATTGGCCGGGTTTTAGGTTTACTACAGCCACTTTGATCCATTCGGAACCTAGATCAATGCTGGAAACAGCAGATTCCGATATCGGAATCGAGTTTAAAAACATAACAAATGCAATTATACATGTCAACCTGATTACCATTTTCGACATTGAAATGAACCCTAAATTGAAGATTTGGGATTTTAGAGTATTTGAGGTATAATAACCAGAAAAGTCCCGGGACTACTGGAAGATCCAAGTTTTGGTTACGTGTTGTGAACCAATTATAATGTGACATGTAAGCGAAACTGCCACGTGGGGGTTTTTGATAAATTTGATGTGTTGTTTGGTTGATTTTGTGACCTTTATTTCGAGTAGGGCTCTATATCTACATTCTCATTGAATCAAAATATTCATTAAATAATATACGTTTAATACATTATTTATACCATTGACCAGTTTAGATTTTTTGTTTAAATCGTATATTTTAAAGATGATATAGACACAAATTTTTTTTCACAAAAGTAATACATACACTTTAGAAATCTTAAGAACAAAACTTACAATCTAAAGCAAACATTACGGGCAATATATGATTAACTCGAAATATTAGAATTAGAATTTAAAAAGGTTTTTGTATTAGCTTATTATGAGTTCATAATCTCTTTTCTTTGCAGCTTTGTTATCAAATTAAATTTTTTACTAGTTAAGGTTATAAATTATAGTTTATAAGTTACATTTATTTATGATGTATCTTTTAAATGAAGCCGTACGTTCTCGGATTGTTGTTGTTCGTGACTTATCAGGATCTATTTTGTTATGTTCAGATGGAGTCTTAGCTGCAAATGATTCTCCCATGGCTGAATTGTTGGTTATTCAAAGGGTTTGCTCTTTGACACTCACTTATGGTTGACATCGTCCTATAATTGAATCAGATTGTAAGCACGCTATCTCCTTGATTTATAAAGATTCTGATCTTCCATGGGCCTTAGTTGCTATTTTGGTTGACATCAAAGTGTTTGCATCCCAACTTCCACTCTCGTTTTCATGGGTTAATCGTGGATGTAAATTCACGGTTCATCAAGTTGTTAAAATAGCTTTCATATCGAACAATAACTTCTTATAGATGTAAAATTTTCTATTGTAATTATCTCCATTATAAAGAGTGATTCTATCTATTAATTAATTTCGTAGGTCTTATGCCTATCCTTTGCTAAAAAAATTTTACATTTATTTATGTTTATCAAATGTATTTGAAATAATATTTAATCAACCATTAATTCTACATATAATTTAACAACCACATTTAAAATAGCTACATCCCTCGTATCATTATTAAGTTTGCAGTATAAAAGTAGTATAAAAGATAATACTAATAAAAGACTCTATCCGATAGCAATAAAATAATAATCGTCAATGTTAATTTTCTAACAAGAGCACTTTTTTAGGCATTTTGGTTTCAGAGTACAAATATGAAAGGATGAGAGTATATACTCCTTCCTTATTCGGTATGTATCATACTCGTGTTCGTAGTAAATTTATGATTACAATCTACAAACCAAAACGTCACCTAAAATTCATTTGGAATATTCGGACGATTTATTGAATACACACTTCAAGTTTTTATTTTTCAGTTGCGGAAGCTTTTGAGTGGGAGTATAAGGTGATATGCGATATCACTCACAATGTACAAGGGAAAGCCTTTACAAGGTTTAAACTCGGAACAACAAAACTATATATGCAATGATTCCCTGGTTTGACATGGGAGAAATGATGAATTATAACTAAAGATGCATGATTTGGATTCATGGTTACAACAAATAAAAACAATTTCAAATAGTAAGAAATCTGCAAAAAGCTAGCGACAGTTAAATCTCCACTTGCAACAAATGTGTAAAACTTCGTCGAACAGTTTATTACCAATGACTATAGTAATGCCTTATGCCCCATCTATACCCCATCAAGAGACCATGTCAATAGATGCAATTTCTATTTGACAGCGAATCAAACCACAATATGCAGAAGACTCCCGAAAGAGCTAAATTGCTACAAATAAATTAAAAAAAATGCAACAGAAATATAAAAAACACCAAGAACAACAAGATTTTGCAAGAGGATAATTCAGCGAAAAATATGGTTATTTATTCGCACCACAGGCACCCCCAAAAAAAATCTCACTTACATACAGATGACAACGGATTACATTATTCCCACACATAAATTAATCTAACAAACGGGATAACAAATTTAGAGCAACCCCACAAGTCTTCTATCGAAACTGCATCAGTCTCTTTGAGATCATAAGTTTAATTTCAATACAAAACAGCGTAAGCACACATAGATAAAAAAGAGCAAGAAAACAAGAACAAAAACAGCATGATCCACAACAGCATTTCTTCTCTGTCAATTCGCCCAAAAATTGAAACAGAGAAGCTATACTTAATTTCACTTCTCAATCACGATATGTCAAAACAACAGGTCGTCTTCGTACAATGCAATGTTTGTGAATTTGCCATAATTCAGACCCTGTAGATTTCTCATTTCTCGACTCGATTTCTCTAAAGACTCCAATATGAACCACAAATTGTAGACTAAGAAAAAAAATCGATAAACCCTAAGGGAAAAAAATGCAGTGAAAAAAACAAAAGGGGTAAACGAACCCTAGAATCTACGATGCAATTGCAAGAAACCCTAAATTCACGCGGCTAAAACAACTAAATCCCTAAGTTCTGAAACCCTAAGAATCATCTTCCTTCACCACACACAGATTTCACAAACTACAACATAGCATATTTATATATAAATATATCAACAGCAAGCGATACCGATCGATCGATAATTTAGCGGTTATCATCATCTTTCCCTCCAGACGATTGAGGTGGAGCACCGGAAAGCGACGCAAGCAAATTCAAATGACCTTGTGTTATAGGTAAGTAATTCCCAACCCTAGCCGCCGACGCTTCCCCCATTGGCTGCTGATGATGCATAAACCTCCCTTGCTGCGCCGCCATACCATTAGGTGACGTCATCACCATCTCCGGTGGCGCCGCCGCAAAGCTCCAAACCTGTCCAAAATCCGGCCTAGCCGGTAACGCCCAAAATCCACCACCACCGGCGCTAACGACGGTAGCTGACGACATGTTGTTATTATCATCTTTTCCTCCTCCGCCGACGCCGTCAAGTCCGCCGTCGTCATCTGACCGGAGACGTTTTCCGAGAAGAAACGGTGTGGGTGAAATTAAATGCTGGTGATGCTGATGCGACGTCGTTTTATGATCAAGCGCAGCAGATAACGAGGAATTAGCGTTGGAATTACGAACAGCAACGGAAACGGTGGAAAAGCTAGCTGGAGTAGTACCAGTACCCGTAGCGGCTATAATCGATGGCTCAGCTTGTCTAAGCAGCCACTCAATAGTTTGACCATCTGACTTATGACCTAGCTCACGAGTCAGCTGGAAAACCCTCGCAGCGCAAATAATCGGCATACGAATACGACGACCACGACCATCGACTTTACTATGACGGTCTTTAGCAGGCGGCTTTTTAACAGCTAACACACCGTTACCGTTACCGTTACCGTTAGGAGGTCCTCTTTGAGTATCGATTATACCAGCGTTAGGTACGCCGTTAGCAGCTCCGTCTGATGAAGACATACTGTGTATAAGTATGTGTGTGTTTTTAGTGTGTGAAATGAATGGTGGAGATAAGGGTTTTAGAGGGAGATGGTGAAACAGAGCTCTAATCATTGAGCGGCAGTAGCTGGTGGATACAGGAGGGCACATGGGTGGGTGGGCCATACATACAAGTACTATAACTGATTACTTCACGCGCTTTTTTATTACGTTTTTACTTCACGCGACATAACATTCATGGCTTCTTCTTTTAAAAATCAAAATAACCAAACAAGTCCATCACCTATGTTAAGTGATTACAAAACATTTTGGTTTAAGGTTTGTATAATAGTATTTAGGTTTTTGTTGTTGTCTCATGTGGAACTAGTTTTTCATTTATTGTGATTTTGTTTATTTTTACATTGCAACGGCGCTTTAATCGTGTCATTATATCGTAAAACAGAAATCTCACCTTCGAACACCAACAATTTGGTAAAAATTTCGGATTATTTGTTTTTCAATAATAAAAGATTACTCCTAATGGTGATGTTTAACCGACTAGTCATATCATTAAACACTAAAAGTAATTGACCACTAGTAACATTATCCAGTTATCTAATATTTTTGGACACATACATTATTTACTTTAAATTTAATACACACACATTGTTCATCAGGACCCACCATCTCTTTACTTGACTCGTTGTTTAATCGATCGAAACCAACCGACAAGCCAATCGACGACGTTGTGTCATTGGTGTCGGTTTAATCGACGCCGTTAGTGGCCTATCTGACGCCATCGTTGGCATGGTCCTAAATTACCATAAGCTCTTACCAATCACATCCTTTTAGCTTTTATTTGTTTTGTTGTTTATATGGAGTAATAAATCTAGAAATGGGATAATAACATCCAAGATTAAGGATGTATTTGGTTTAAGGATTTAAGAATTAATGTACGACTTTCATTTTCATTATATTTTTCTGGTTTAAAGGCTTTGTTTTTGCATATATGAATGAAACTCACAAACATATATTTTTTTCAAACCAATCAAACATGATGGATATTAAAGTAATTCATAACTATATCCATTCCTTTTCCTAAACCAAACATCTTTTCAATGTGTTCTTAAGTTTTAAGATAATAGAAAAGGAAAAGAACTAGAAAGGGAATAGAAATAGAAAAGAAAATGAGAGATGGTTTATATGTTCTTGAGTTGTATAAAGAGAAAAGGAAAGTAACAGATGGTTATGTTCTTAAGCCACATGAAAAAGAAAGGATTTAGACAAAATTACAATTTTGCCCTTTAATTGTTACATACCAATCTTTCAACAGAAGTGCAGACTCCAAACAAAGATCCATAAGTACAACAACATTTTTTAGAGATAAAAATGACTACAAACCCAAAATACATTACCAACACAAATGGGATCATACATACCCCAAATTACCTTGACAAAAGTACTAGTTTTTAACTAAAGTTCATGCGAGCAAAAATAAACTTATGTTGCAAGAACATAATGAAATTATCAGTTCACAAACAACAAAAGGCTAGCAAGAGCATAGATTAATGTGTTGTCTTCACTGAGTTGTGTTCGTCATCATCGTTAGGACACTTAAACGCATATGCTGAGGACAACCCATCAATGCTCGTATTTTATTAGGACGTTCAACTAGAAACAAATATGCAGGTGGTATATCCTCTTCTTCCAGCATCATAACTTCGAATTTTGTATATATGTCTCCTTCCGAATAAACATGTGGACGAGAGTTTGCCATTACCTTATTACAACATAAAACTTTCATCAGATACATACAAAACTAAAAAATTACTAATGATATAGTGTATAGAAATTATGTACCTTATTACTTTCTTTTATTGCATCATCCAAATTGTTGAAGGAAGTCATAATCTTGGAGGTAAAATCATTATCTTCCTCAAACTTCCTTTTCTTAGTTTTTAATTTGTTCGCATTTGGAGGCTGCACTTGTGATGTAACACGAATATCGTCATTGCGATTGACCTGCTCGAGTACAATTTCATTGGTTTCTAAGAGCTCATCAATTTCATCAATTCTTTCAATTATTTGATTATTTTTTGTCATTCGGTTATTTCGTGCTTTCGCAGTTTTAACTGCATCACCCGTAGCCCTATCTTTAGCAAACAACTCATAAAGCTCATTATAATGATTCAATGGTTTCTTTCTCCACTTTAAAGCTTCGGGCTTCTCCTGTTTCAAACAAAACTATAATTAACAAAGTACTACAAAGTTGAATTACACAGTAAGTTGAATTTTTTTCAATGTTAATGGTATACATGCTTTTACAATAACCCGTCAACAGAGGCATAGTGGTTCATTATAAGCAAAATCTCAATATCACTAAAAACTCGTAATTGTCCCAAGATCACAATCATGATCAACTTGAAAAACACATATACTTAGAAGACAATCGGTTGGTAGCCATTTGATATAAAGTAAATAAATTATGTATAGTACCTTGATCAATGCTTCCCAAACTTCTTCTTCGGCATCCATCAAGTTAGTGTTGGGGTTCCAAGCAAAACCACTCATTGAAGTACCTCGAAATATGTCATAATACTGAGCAAAATTTCCCTTAAGAGTTTTGAATCGATTCTGCAAGTTTTCTTTTTTAATATCAGGTTTATGCAAACTTAGCTCCTCCACCATATTAGCATATGCCTGGGAAGTGAAAGTCCCTTCGGGTCTGTTGCCTTTGTTTTGTTCTTTTAGCATGAGATCAATGAACACCTCATCCATTACTGGAGTCCATATAAAGAGCTCCCTTTTTATGGTTGTTCCATTATTTTTGCTCATGGTTTGTTCCTGCATAGTAATAACATAAACATCACGATCAGTTTAGCTTAGACACAAGAGTGGTAATAACCCATAATCACAGTTAGTTGGGCTAAAAAATAAAAAATAAAACACACAAAGTAATACTATTCACATAAAGTGTGCATTAGGTGCCTTATTCAACGTATGCATCAGGTGTCTTATTTGAAACTTAATCACAAAACTTTGGACTAAAAAGTTAACATGAACATTGATCATTAGTCACTGATAATGTACTAAATTTAAAACATACAATGAAAAACTAAACAACTAGTTTGACATATTAATTTCATTGTTGGGATACAACAAATATTCATTCCACATTTCATTTGCTATCGAGTTTCTTAATCGTTCTCCTTCATTATCTATGTCTCTTGGAGCGGCTACTTCATCATCTTGTATAGCATTTAACACCTCGTGCATCACTTCATCTACAAGATATTCGTCAACGGTCCTCATCAAGTAAAAAGTTATGTAAAATGCAACATGCCAGAAATATGTTTGACTGCGTTTCACATGAGTAAAAAAGGTTTGGTTAAACTTCTGATTATTGGAAACCTTTTCTTTAAAACACCAAACGCTCGTTCAATTGAATTCCGTAGTGATGCATGACGAAGGTTAAATAACTCTCGTGCATTTTGAGGTGCACGAGCAGAGTACTCTTTTAAATGATATCTAACGCCTCTATAAGGTGCAATGAGTGTACTTCTATGTGGTAGACCTCCATCAACCAAATAAAATTTACCAATAAAGACATAAAATTTAGTATTATATTTAGGTTTTTTTTTTTGGTATAACTAACTATTGGTCGAGATATTACCGTCCGGAATAAGTAGCTTATCATCTCTAGTAAGAGCACTTTTTATAATCCTTGAGTCTGATGTCGTACCTTCCCAACCACTCAAAATGTATGTGAACTTTAAATCAAATGTACAAGCGGCTAATACATTAATTGTTGGATATCCCTTACGACCACGATATCTTGGAGCATCTTTATTAGGTACCCTAACACGGACATGTGTTCCGTCAATTGCCCCTATACAATTCTTGAAAAATGGATAAAATCTCTTTTTATGTTGGATTTCTTCTGGAACAATATCACCAGTAGGTTGTTGAATGTACTGATCTTCTAAAGAGATTGTTGCATCCAAAACTCTATGAAAATGCCTACTTGTGGCTGATCCAGGTAGCACCAAGAGGCGAAACGATTTCTCAAATCATTTCCTACAATATGTAAAAACCTAGCGACTTGTTCCTCAACTGTCATACGTTGTGTTGGTCGAAGGCCAACATCACTCTGTAACCTTTGGCATAACGTCTTAAAAGCATTCTCGCTCATACGAATAAGTTGACGACATCTACCACTTGTTATGAGGTTGTGCATCATTTCTTCCCGTACTTGTTGTCTATGCAACATCATATCTCAGGTAGGAGCATTATCATGGTTTCTATTATGAAATCTACGATATGCGATAAGAACCACTACTAGACTCGCTGCATAAATTGCGGCTAAGTGTTGCTTTTTGGCCATAACGTACACATCATCATCCATTACTATAACAATAGAAATACATTATTATACATCACAATTCATACGCTTACATATTTTAGACCCTAACATACATAAATCAAACACAACATAAAGGAATAAACACAAACACTATAAATGCAACTAGAAAGCATGATAAAAATATTATGTACCTAATGATGAACAAAGTTGCTTGATGGTAATGAGATGGAATTGATTTTGGCAGCCGATTGAGATGGTGGGTAGACTGGTTTGGGGAAAAAAGAATAGTTGTGGACTATATAGAAGTTACTAGGGCATTTTTGTCTTTTAAACAAAATAATGAAACGTTTCATTTCATTTCCCCCTAAAACTAGAGAACACAAAATATGGTATGTATCTTTTCTTTTCATCCAAAATTAGAGCTCAAGAACACATAACGATTTTAAATATAGGTTTAGTTTGTAAGGTGTGTTTGGTTTATAAAAAGGAATGGATACGAGTCTATGAGATATGGAAATGAGAATAGATTCAAACCCATCATTTTTTATGGGTATAAAATATTAATATTTTTTTGTTTAATTCTAATTCGTACAAATAAACCGATTAACTAAATATTAATAGAAATGAAAGTCATTTCTTCATACTCATACACTCAAAACAAACACACCTTTAGAATTTGTATTTATGATTGTCATCATACACGTTATATGATTATCATCGTTCATAACATATGATTATCAATTTTCATATTAATGTATCTCGAGTTTGTTTTATAAAAGAAAGTGAGAGGAGGGAAGGAGGAATAAAATTCAACTAAGAAGAAAGGGATAAAAGGTGAGGGAAAATATAAATGTTTTTCAATTATAAATAATCATCTTAAAAATGAGATGGTTAGGAATGATCACTCATCTCCCTTCCGCTCCCTTCATTTAACTTACCCTTTTCTAAGAGAAAACTCAAGAATAGAGCGGTTTCATATAGATTAATAAGTTTTAAAGTTAAAGATAGGATGTTATTATATTCGTCTTATTTTTTAATTTTCAAGGTAAACATCTCAAGTGAGTAAGAGTAAGTGTTCGAAAACGATCACAAAATTAAATCACATACATTTGAGTCATAAATATAACCTTCCGTGAATTAGTTGAACATAAGAAAACATACGTGTTCTATATAGATTAGATAGTTTGGTTAATATTTTACAATTTTAACATGATTTTGCTTTTGTATGTATAATAATCACCATGCATGTTATCCGCTTATCACTATTTTTAAGAATATATGTTAATAATAACTTTTATCTTTTGTTTTTGTTAATAACTCAATCGATAAAATGTCTTCAATGTGAATCGAATTTACTAAATCTCTTACTTAATAAAGTTTTATTTAATTTTAAATTGTTACGATAACTCCCGAGGGACAATCATATTAAGTTTGAAACTATATTGAAATTCATAAGAAAATCACAAATTCACAAGCCAACAAATTAATTTTAAAAACGTCACACCCAAGTTAAACAATTTTGACTAGTTAAAGTCAAACTTTTTGACTTTTAATTTGTAGTCTATATGGTTTGACTTATATATTAGAGGGGACAAGTTAAATATCATATCGAAGACGTATTCAAAAGAAGTATAAAACTTCAATATAGTTTATGTATATGGTTATATCTTTAATCTTTAATCTTAATATATAATAAAAGAGAGGCCTAAAATATCATTTGGCAAAGTAATAACCATTAGATGAGTTTGTAATATTAATTTAGACCATTAGATCATTTTAATGATGTCATCATTAATAATTTTAATTTTAACCCTTTTACTTTAAATAATTTAACCTTTATATACATACTAATAACAAAATAGAACTAATTAACCTTTCTACTTTAATTAATCTAACAATTGTATTTTTAATTAATATCTGAAAAATACGAAACATATTTTTCATTTCATACAAATAAAAATTATTGGTATAAAAAGAAAAGAAAATAATTTTATTTTTTTACGAGTGTTTTGCGAATAAACGAAAAACATATCATATGAAAAAATCTTATGTTTTTTTTTTCTTTTTCCTATTTACGCAATATGTTTAGTTTTTTATATATTATAATTATTTTATTTTTAATAAGATTTTTCGAGAATTACGTATTAAATGTTTTCTTTTATCTCCATGTTTGTTAATCTATTTATATTGTGTACATGACTAATAGTTTTTTATTAACCTTTTTATATATGTTATTTGTTCTTTGTTGGCACTATATTTTTTTGATATAATTGTTCGCGTATTACGCGGGTCAATAAACTAGTATATAATAAAAGAAAAATCTTAAATATCATATGGTAAAGTAAGAACTATTAGATAAGTTAACTTCTTTTATTTCAAACGTTAGATTAAATTGATAATGTTATCAAATATTATTTTTATTTTACACCCTCTTACAATATATAATTACATTCTCTATTTAATTCTCATATCCACTAAAATAAAAACAAAATTCTAATTTATTTATAAAATCACTTAATTTTGACTATGATTTACCTTATTGTTATTTTTAAAATCTTCTAATAAAAAATATCAAAACATGTGTATAAACGTAAAGGTGTAAAATCTTCTAATAAAAAATATCAAAACATGTGTATAAACGTAAAGGTGTAAAATCTTCTAATAAAAAATATCAAAACATGTGTATAAATGTAAAGGCTAATATGTTATTATAACTATAAAAAACATATGTATAAACGTAAAGGTATATATGTTTATAACATTGTCTTTTCATAATAACTTAACATTTATATAAACATAAAGTTTACGATTCAAGTTTGTTATCGTGGGACAATAATTTAGTAGGATATAAAAAAAAATCGTTTTCAGCATCATCCAATTAATTGTAAGCAATAAGTATGCGATAGTGACTTAATAAAAAAATAATCATGTGGACTATTGAAACTTATTATTACTTTGACTAGTACCATGCAAGGCAAGTAGTTTGCTTAAAGTATATCGTTTTGATAATATATTAATAAGTATTTAAATCGGTAAATATCTATAAAAGAATTAAATTTAATTAGTAGAAAATCTTTACGATGTAACGGGAAAGAAAAGTTTATAAACAATAAAATTATATTAATGTATATTATGTCACTTAGGGTAAGAGGTTTATATATAGAAAATCACTTTAAAGATAAGTATATGTTTAAATTGTATTTAAATATTTAAAGAATAAATATGAATTTATTTTGGAAAGTTAAATAGTTCTTAGGGAAAGTTGAATTGACAAATTAATAATAACAATAAAATGAAAGGTCATTTTAGTCATTTCCTTCTTAATTTTCAACATAAGAAAAATACTCAAAATACTTTATATGTAGTATAGATTTTTTTTTTTTTTTTTTGAACGGCAAAAATACAAACAAGAAGCTTCGGCAATGCCATCACCCCGTGTCTGTATTCAAATATATTAAATTAACAAGAAGCTAAAAAGAACCAGTTACATAAGCGTATACATAGGATTTCTAATCTAAAAAGACCAATCAAGTTTGCGCCTACCCCTATTGTTACACCATAAAAAGACTTGCGACACCATTATGTTAAAAACATCACTACAATAGATCTTCTTGGGAGAGAAAATCAACTTGTTCCTGAAGTTCCATAAAGACCACCATAAAGCAAAAAACGTGGCTTCCACATAATCATTCTTCTCTCTTTTTATTTTTAACTCGTCAAACCAACTTTTCCAGCTATTTCATGAATCAAAATAAGTTGCAGGAAAATCCCACCAAATCAACATCCTCTTTAAAAGTTCACCTATAAAAGAACACGAGAAAAAAATATGATTAGTAGTTTCCGCCATTTCTTTGCACATCGGACACTCCAAGCTTTGAATATCAAGACCACGTAAGGACATGTTAAAGTCTTGTCGGAAATTTATCACCTCCTATTCTCCAAACAAGAATATTGACTTTAATGGGCACAAGCTTACACCATCTTGTAGGATCACCGTCTACCATATTAAGATTAGAAGCAATAACTTTCCGAATATAAGCGACGGAAAACAACTCATTCTCCTCCAACTTCCAGATCCATGAATCGATGCCATTGGTTAAATGAACATCACTAAGGTAGTTTCTAAGTTGTAAAAGTTGCTCATTTTCTACTCCCCCTCTAAGAGCCCTACGAAAACCGCCTTCGAGACCATTAGAAAGCTTATCAAAAACCGAGACGCTTGGTTATTTTCTAACGCATACAACCGCGGAAATAAGGATTTAAGCGTCCCTCCAACCGTCCAATCCTCCAGCCAGAAACAAGTATTCTTCTCATTCTTTACAGATTTGCTAATAAAGCTCAACAAGTCAATATTTAACTCTTTTAGTTCCATCATCCCGTTCACTACTCTTGACCAAATTGAAGTCGCACCAAGACTCATAGGATTATTAAGTTTCCCGTCATCACCATGAATAGTTTTTATGACCGATATCCAAAGAGCATTTTGTTGAGTTTTAAAGCGCCAAACCCATTTACTCAATAACGCCCTATTCATAGAAAAAAAAACTTGAGACATCAAGACCTCCCACATCCTTACTTGCAAGTACCTTATCCCAACTGAACTATGCCATCTTTCGAGAATCCCCTTCAACTCCTCTTAGAAATTTACTACGAATAGCTTCTAGGATTTTAATAACACCCTTCGGAACTTTAAAAAGTTGAAAGTAATATGAAAGGAGTGCACTTATGACAGATTTAATGAGCGTCAAACGACCTCCCATAGAAAGGGATTTCGCTTTCCAAGAAGATAATATCACGCTAATCTTATCTATTATCAAATCCCAAGGTTTTTTCCGAAACATTTTCTCGCCAACCATGACTCCAAGATATTTGAAAGGGGTTTTTGAAGGTTCACATCCAATAACTTGTGAAACAACTTTTACCTCGTCATAAGTAACTCCACCCACACCCATTATACTACATTTATTAATATTGATTTTAAGACCCGAAATTAAATAGAAACAATGTAGTATTTAATGTTAATCTTATCTATTATATGTAATATAGATATAGATAACTTTTATAATTTGTTAAAGTTTTATCAAGTTTCAATTTATCACAACTCCTACCATTATCATTTGTAGCAATCTTAGAAAATTTAAACCAACTAATCATTCTTAAAATGTCACCTTTTGAAGAAAAATACCAAGATACTCGAATAATTGAAAACGGTGTAAATCGAGTATAAAACCTTATTCCATCGTATGAAGAGTTTAGTACTTTATGTGTTTACCCTTCCAAAATCTTAATATCGCCGCATAACTAGTTAACTTAAAATTTTGTTGAAGTATATAATCTGAAAGCTAGAAAGTAGTTATGGTTTACTTTGAAAGTTCGATGAAATATATTTCGATATTTTTTTAAAATAATTAAACTCTCCATGTTTCAATATTGAATGCTACATATCATAAAGTGACAATTTCTTGACTAAGACTTTTCTTCGATTTATACCTCCCATTATTGGTCCATTGCAAGGGTGGAAAACGTTGTTGTGGTTTAAATTATATGTATTTTTATTTTTAAAACTCACATATATCATTACTAAAAGAAAACAAAATACTATAACTACTTTGAAAAAAAAATATATATATCCAAAACATTTGTCCTAGTAGTATATGTGGTGATCCATCAATCTATAGGATATAGATTCGAGTTTTGTTGTAGACATCTTATGTAAATATGTGTGAAATTTGTGTGAGTGCAATATTGTCTTTCTAAAAAAAAAGATAAAACAAAATTAACTATTTTATAAACCATCTAGCTTCTACTTTCCTCTAGTCTCGTTCCATGAAACGAAACAAACTAATAAGCATATAGAATAAAGAATAAGGGTTTGCTAGTGATCATAAAAACGAATAGAAATATTAATGTTTAGGAAGAAAAAAAACTACCCTAAAGCTTGTATCAAGTATATGAATGACTCGTTAATTTAGAGATCGAGTTCAAGTCTTACAATAGATACAAGTATAATGTAATATCTAAAAAGAAAGCATAACTAACATGCAAAACAAATGCAATGTTTGTTTAAACAATTAATACTAGCTTTTTTATTGGAGTTCTTAATTAACCATAAATGTATAACTTTCTAATAACAGACGTCCCCGAGTACGAACTTCACTTCACTTTGATTAACCATAAAGACCAATCTCTCTTTGGTAGGTCACAAAGTTCTACCTTACAATCACAATCATTAATAATTAATCTCTCTACTCTAATCGTTTAGTGACAAAATGCGAAAAGTATTCTTTATAAAGATAAACGTTATATCTCGTCGAGTTGGCTTAGTGTTTGTTTATTGATAAATTTAGACAAGTTAAATATATAAGGAAATATGCATAATAGTTGTTAATAATCCCTAGAATGCTAGAAACGGTTTTAGAACTTTTGAAAGAATAATATCAAATGATTTGAACAACTTGAACAAAAGGCTTGAAATGTTATAAATAGTAAAGGAGAGAATATATAGAGTTAAAGATGATATTCTTATTGATGTGTTTAGGACTAATATATAGAGTCACTATTTATAGTGTTCAAATCATAAATATAATAAAAAAGACAATCGGTATACTTAACTACTAATTATGTGATATAATAAAATAGATTATAAAATAAAAGAATTTGAATATATTCGACCATACATTAATAGTTCAAAACATGAAAGAATATATGAGGTAATTTAGATAATGTTACATTTGGGAATCTCTTTTAACTTCAAGTCATATCATCTATATCTTCTTAGAAAAGTAATGAAATTAATGACTAGATATTTTTTGAAAAAGTAATGCACGGTAATTCGACTTTCTAATTATTTGGTATCACAAACTTATTAGTAATTCTTGTTTTGTACAATCTTTAATATATAATAAAAGAGGGGCCTTAAATGCCACATGGCGAAGTAAGGTCCATTGGATGAGTTATCTTCTTTGATTTCAGCCGTTAGATCAGATTGATGATGTCAGCAAAGACTATTTCTATTTTACACCCTTTTACAATCCATAATTACATTTTCTCTTTCATTTACATCTCCACTGAAATAAAAAAACATAAGTTTAATTTACTTTTAAATCGCTCAATTTAGACTATGATTTACCATATTATTATTCTAAAATCTCCTCATAAAAATATCAAAACATGTATATAAACGTAAAAGTGTATATATTATTTTAACTATAAGCAACATAGGTATAAACGTAAACGTATATATGTTATTATACGCTCTCATAATAACTTAAAATCTATATAAACAAAAATTTACGAGTCAAACTTTATATTTGTCCGCGCTATCGCGGGACAATAATCTAGTTATACATAATATCAATAGAGAACTTTAACTAGTTTTGAATGAATAATGATAAATTTATAATATCAATGGAGAACTTTAAATAGTTTCGAATGAGTAGTAATAAAATCAGGTCGGTTGCTTTCAGCCAACTTACTTAGGGACTGTTTGATAGGTGCAGACTGAGTTGGTGCAGACTGAGTTGGAGCACAGACTGAGTTGGAGCTCAGACTGAGTTAGGTGCAGACTGAGTTTGTTGTGTTTGATTATGCCTCGGACTGGCTATGCTGACTGGGAGAAATGACTATTTTACCATCCTGTTTATTTTTATATTGAATGTCGTACAAAATCCAAATTAACCATAAATCCAAATTAAACATAAATCCAAATGTCTTACAAAATCCAACATATTTTTAATATTACAGCATCATATTTTTTTTATTATTATTTCTCAAACATTTAATCAAACATATAATGGTCATTGACCAAACAACCCAGTTACTATAATAATTGTCACAAAAGGTATCCAAGTTAGAAACACCATTAACAAACAAGTCAACTAACTAACAAGATAGTAGGAACCATAATCAAAATTCTCAGTTAAACTTCAAACAAAAGAATTAGGCCCATGTTACCTGTAATTATATTAACTCCTACAAAGAGTGCCCGCAAGTACCCGGAATCAAGAACAAAAGACAAAATAAGATCAATTTTGGTTCCTTTCTATATCATCTCAACATACAAAAAATGAACTTTGAAGGGTAGGGTTGGGTTTTTTGAATGAAAAAATGAGTCTTCATTTTTTTATTAAAGACTCAATATTTGATATGGGTCCGTGGTACGGACCGAGTCCGTGCAACCTTAGTTTATCAAACACGCAGACCACGGACCGGGTCCGTGGTCTGAGTCACTTAATTTATTTTTCTTTTAATTTTATTTTTTAAGTCTTAGTTTTTTTTTTCCACGATATCAAGTTTTAAATTTTCGTTTTTCGATGACATTAATAAATAAAACTCGTTGTAAGGTGCAAACATATATCACTCGTTAAAAATCAATGATTGTGGCTTGTTGAATAAAGTGAGATGCTGACTTTCGTGTCTATCTAATCATAGTCAATTTACTTGCTACATGATTATCGAAAATTTGACTAAATTTCACTTATCGACATTGTTAGCTTGTATTACACTAAACAAAATTCACAAGGGCTTCTGCCTCTATACCCATTGGTCACGAGTCATGACATATCACCACATTAACGTCTATGCATCTCACATATCGTAAACCTGTTTTCGGTTTGTAATAACGCTGATATGTCTAACTCGTGTAACTATGTTTTCTAAACTTCTCTTAACAACATTATGTTACATTTTACTATATATATATATATATATATATATATATATATATATATATAAACTTCTTTTGTCAAATAAACCAACATGGTTTAGGTTGTGTCTATATAAGGAAGGATACAAATTTGAATATATCACACTTGCTACATTTTTAAATATAACACAGCTCGAAAATAGTTTGACAATCATAGAGTTACAGCTCAAACATCAATGGGTGAGATCATTTTGTTACAAAATTTTCTGGAATTTTCGCAATTTATAAATATATATTATTAAGAGTTATTACTTACTACCAAATATGGAAAAAAAAAACCAAGTTACCACTTGAAAACTAACCACAAAGTTAGTTTACTATTAACTTTTTAAAGTTATGGCTAACGGTTGTTTGTGTATATATCATTTTCCATTTTCAAAATTAAAAGCTTTTTTTTAATATAGCCTTGTTTGGTAGCGAGAATTTTAGACTTTTAATTTGAAAGAAAAAACCCTGAATTAAAAACTTTTTCAAAAAGTTTGAGTCTCTTGAAAAATTAAAATCCCAAAATAAAAGTTCTAGCTTCCAGCCTCCATCTATAGCTTCTAAGTTAATTTACGCCAAACATACGTTCCTCGTGTAAATGTATGAGTTAATTTTAGAGTTTGAAAAGTTAAAAATATTTTATAAGCAAATGGAGTTAATATTTTTTACTACATATATTTAAAACGAATAATAATTTGAAAAAAAATATAAATGAAAAGACAAATATAAATTTTGTTGTGTGGATATCACTTCTTTTAGGAGAATAAAAGTTTATAGTTTTTAAAAGCTTATAAAATACTCATATCAAACACATCCATGATAAGTAATTTAATAAAAAAGAAGTTAATTAATTGCATTAAACTTATTTCTAACATTTTTAATTTCTAGACATTTTCTTTCAAAAAGATGAGAGTAATAATTATATTCCAAAAAATAAATGCATCTAACGGATTGTTTATAAGATAAGAAAGGTGTGTTTATTTTTGTGTAAACAGGAAAATGCAAAAACAAGTAGAGAAGGTGGAAAAGCCACGTCATATTAAGCTTCGAGTATAGTCCTCTCATCAGCGATAGCATCTCTCATTACCCAATCATGGAGACCCTAATCACCTCCTCCTCCTCATCCACGGCGTCCATTCTCCGCCGTCCACCGCCCCATCCCGTCCGTTCCTCCACCATTACGACGTCGTTTTTCCGAATTCCTCAATTCAACAATCACAACACAAAACTCAATCACTCATTCAAAATCTCAACAACAAGTGTGAAATCGAAATTGCAGATTAAATGTGGACTTGTTACGGAGATTACCGAAAGTCAATTCTCGGAAGTAGTGTTGAAATCTGATCGGCCTGTTCTTGTTGAGTTTGTTGCCACGTGGTGCGGTCCTTGCCGGTTAGTTGCTCCGGCTGTTGAATCTCTAGCTCAGGTTTCTTACAATCGCTTCTCGTTTTCGTTTTCAGCTCGTTAATCGTTTCGTTATCGAATAATCTAGGTTAATTTAGCTACCTAATCGAGCTATGAATTCACTTGTCAATCCATTCGTAATGGATATTTAGGTTAGTTTCGTTAGCAAATCGAGTTATGAATTTAGTTTGTTAATCAATTTGTTACCTAATTTATGAATTCAGCTCGCAAATTCGTAATCGAATTATGAATTTAGTACTTCAGTTGATTTGGAATCGAAATTTATGTTAATATAGCTTGCAAATGTAGTTATGCATTCAGTTTGTTAATCAATTTGCAGTCGATATTTAGGTTAATTTTATTAGCAAATCAAGTTATGAATTCATTTTGTCAATTACTTTGTAATCTAATTATGAATTCAGCTCGTTAATTAGTAAACGAATTATGAATTCAGTTCTTAAGTCGATTTGGAATCGAAATTTAGGTTAATATAGCTTGCAAATCGAGTTATGAATTCAGTTTTTCAATCAATTAGTAATCGAGATCTAGTTTAATTTCGCTAGCAAATAAGATACCGAATTCAGTTCTAATCAATGTGTAATCTGATTATGAAATCGTTTTGTCAATCAAGTCGTAGTTGAACTTTAGGTTCATTTTATCTGCAAATCGAATAATGAGTTCACTCCTTCAATCAATTTGTTAATAAAATCTAGGTGAACTCTGTGAATCGAATTATGAATTATGAGTTATGGACGTTATTTAGCGATTTTATGCTGTTTGCTGACAGTTTTTGATTAATTAAGCTTTTAATTGTGTTTGTATACTTTCAGGAATATGAAGATAAACTACTGGTTGTGAAAATCGATCACGATTCAAATCCAAAGTTAATTGAAGAGTGCAAGGTGTATGGACTCCCTGCTTTGATAATGTTCAAAGATGGACAAGAGATACCAGAAAGCAGAAGAGAAGGTGCAATTACAAAAGCGAAATTGAAGGACTACATCGATACATTACTGAAATCGGTATCAGTTGCTTAACTCCGTCAATTATTATCTGTTTTTGTCACGATTTGTTACAAAATTAATTAATTTATATGATCAAGAGACTCATGTAATTCATGTGCACAGGGGAATTGTACAAAAGTGTATTTGAGATATTTAATTCTCTTTGCACATTTTGCTAATAATAGCATATATAAATGTAGGCTGAGTTTTGTATTTTTTGCCAATTATATACTTGGAAAGATTGGAAACTTTTAATCGAATACTTTGTATATGTTTTATAGTGATTTATGAACGATAAAGTATTCTTCTCTGCTTGATCCTCTAGAACTAGAATTCACCATTGAGTTCGGAAGTTCATTGCCATATGTCAATAACATTCAAAGTAGGCATAACATTACTCTCTTCTCTCCTATGTTCCGTTCTCTCGGATCTCCAAAACCAGTTCTGATCAACATATGTTTGCCATAACTCTCCCATTTTAACCATTTTATGTACATCTTTAACATAATTTTTATCATCCGTTAGTGTTAGGGAATTTTGCGTATTATTTCCGAAATAGGTACAGTTTAAGCCAAAAAAAATGTTGAAGGGATGATAAGTAAAATCTTGATATAAACAAAGGGACGACCATGAAATTTAATGTATAACCAGATACAGTGCAATGAATAAGGAGTACACGTGCATGAAAATTAGAAAGCCAACAAAGACGCAGTGATGAATCAATCATAAAGGGCCAGAGCCAGAGTAAACCCAACAAAAAACACTCAACCCGGCCCAAAACACGATTAGCCCAAAAGTGGACACAAACTTCAACAATCCCACATAAATTAAATAGAAAAATAATGTTAATTACTATTATTATAATTATATTATATAATAATAATATTGGGTTGAGATCAAGAAAGACCATAAAAAAAATTTAAGACCAAAAGACCCAATCATAACACTCAATTTTAAAAACCCACTTAAAATATAATATCATATATGATTTATATTTATATCATATATGATTTACAGTAATATCATATATGATATTGTATTATCATATATGATTTTAGTATATATCACATATGATTTATATTCATATCATATATGATTTACACTAATATCACATATGATATAGTATTATCATATGTGATTTTAATATATATCACATATGATTTATATTCATATCATATATGGTTTACAATAATATCACATATGATATAATATTATCATATGCGATTTTAATATATATCACATATGATTTATATTCATATCATATATGATTTACAGTAATATCACATATGATATAGTAGTATCATATGTGATTTTAGTATATCACATTTTATGTCAAAAAACGAGAAAAAATATAACTAGTTAAAATTCGATTTTTTTTTCTAAATTTAGGTAGTTTATACATTTTATAGTAATTCTCTTTTATACAATTTTACGTAATGATGTAAATATCATATATGATATTATCGTTATAATTTCAATACCCATAAAAAAAAAGTCGTCGAAAGTATATAACACCACTTCTCTAATTAAAGATAAAAACGAGACGATCGCAACGGTGTATTTTGTTTCGTCTAACGATCAACGGTTTGTGAGATAAATTAATTTAAAAAAATAAAATAAAAATGGGTTTTGGTTTTAATCTTAACCATTAGATTAAAATGGGATCAAGGGCCAAAATAATGTCTTTTTGTCTCAAGAAAATTATGGGTCTTAATTGATCTTTTCTCTAATAATATAACATATTTGGATTGAGATTAAGAAAAGCTCATTGAAAAATTTAAGAACAGATGAACTGATCGCAACTCTTCATTTTAATAACCCATCATAATTTATTTTTGTTTGAAATTAATAATCTTAAAAACAGTAAATGTATTAAACAAATAAATTACACCATTAAAACAAGTATTTTCTCTTTTTCTAGATAAACTTTTGACGAAAAACTTTTTAGGGTTTTTTTTTATGGTTAAATTTTTTTAGAGTTAATTACATAATTGGTCCCTGTGTTTGTTCCAATTTAACGGGTTCAGTCCCTAGGTCACAAATCGTTCGGGTTCGGTCCCCGGAGCATATGTTTGGTTACACGTTTGGTCCCTGCGTCTAACAATCGTTAATTTTTAACGTTAATTGTGACATGTGTCAGACATGTGATGGGTAAAAAAGTAATTTCACCTTAAATATGTAATTAACTCTTATTATTATTATAACCCTTCATCTCTCTTTTTTCAAGCAAGCCACAACCATAACCACTTTATCTCCTCCACCACCTCCCGTCACCATTTCTACCACCACCTCAAACCACCGCCACTGCCAGATTGCCACAACCGCAATCCGACAACTACTCATTTCTCTTATTCGTGGCCAAACCCACAACCACAAACACAAAATATACCCAACTCAAATCCACCGATGAATCAACCCTCTCCTTCTTTTTCCGGCCACCCCTTCTTTAAAAACAAATTTATCCTGCAACTAAAAGTCTTATAATCCATCGTTTGAAAAAAAAAACACAATTATGTTGAAAACTAATTATAAAAACCCTCCAAAAATATCTGCTTTGAAATTGAAATTAAAATAGAAATGAATTAAGAGAGAGACAAAATAATGGAATTTGACGACTGGAATTTGAATGCTGAAGAACTTGATTTTCTTGAAAAAGATGCTTTTAATCGGATCGCCCAACGAAATTCCGGCACCGGCATCGGGACGAGTACCAGTTCTCATACCCCTGCAAACTTTTATAATGGCCCCCCTAATTCACTCCCCTAACCTTCCCCTGCAAAACCCATCTACGAGTCGTCTCGTTTCGACAACAAGGTGTTCACTCTTTTCTTGTTTCCAGTGTTCTTGTTAATGATGTGGGTATTTGTTTGCGATTTCTTGTGTTAATTGTGCATCTTTTATCTTCAACAATCTTCGTTAAAAAAAGTAATTATAGATCTATGAAAATGGGTTATTAGATTTTGATTTATTTAGATTAGATATGGTTTTGGGAAGAGATTTGGAGTAGAAGGTTGTAGGTGTGTATTTGAGGCGAAATTACTTTTTTACCCATCACATGCCTGACACATGTCACATTTAATGTTAAAAATTAACGATTGTTAGACGCATGGACCAAACGTGTAAGCAAACATATGCCCTAGGGACTGGATCCGAACGATTTGTGACCCAGGGACTGAATCCGTTAAAGTGGAACAAACACAAGGACCAATTATGTAATTAACTCAAAATTTTATATTACAAAATCATTGTTTTATCACATGTAGTTTCAGTAGTTTGACATATTATATTCTTTTTTTTTATTCTTTTTTTTATTGTAGTTTAATGTACGTAATATAACAAATCTAAGTTTTGAAATTCATATTTAGTGTTTAAATCAAATTTGATATTGCCTTACGATTATAAACATTTGGCTACAAACGAAAAAATCAAAAGTCGTCAAGATTCGAACTTTTTTTCGGATTCGTATATGTTATACATTATATAACATTGTTGTGTATTAAAATTTATAGTGTGTTTTTCTCTTACGAGATTTTGAAATTTTACATACATAATATCACATGTGATTTTAGTATTATCACATGTGATTTTAGTATTATCACATATGATTTTAGTACTATCATATATTATTTTTGTCAAAAAACGAGAAAAAATAACAATTGTCAATATTCGATCTTTTTCTAAATTTAAGTATTTTATACATTTATAGTAAATTTTTTTTATAAAAGTTTACATACTGGTGTAAATATCACATGTTATTTTACGTTACAATTTCAATACCCACTACTCCTATTAAAGATAAAAACGGGACGGTCGCAACGGTGCATTTGGTTTCGTTTCGTCTAACGATTAATGGTGTCTGAGATTTTAATTTAAAAAAAAAAGAAAGGAAAATGAGTTTTGATTTTAATATTACGCATTGGATTAAAATAAACTGAAAGGCTAATATAGCAACTTTTGCTCTTTAAAAAATTATAAGTATTAATTAATCATTTTTTATATAATATATATATATATATATATATATATATATATAGATAGAGGTTCTTATAAGACAATAATAAAGTAAAATAAGTAAAACAAATTAAAAAAAGAAAAGAATGTATGATATGTGTAGCTTGTAATATATTTATTTATTAAATTATAACAAATTTTAAAAAAAGCAAGTTTTGATATGCATTAAAATATATGTCGTTTAGAGGTTGTGAATCAAATTCATAGTTTTTGTTCACTAAATATTTAAATTTGATACATAACAATAAAACTATCCATTTTTTTGTGTACAACAAAACTCCCTTTTTAAAATGTGAAATATAGTTAAAATAAGCGATAATACAAAAATTATAACCTTATAAATAATTTTTAAATTTCTTTTATTTATTTTATACTGAGGTTTGGTTACAAGAACCAACCACCCCCTCTCTCTCTCTCTCTATATATATATATATATATATATATATATATATATATATATATATATATATATATATATATATATATATATAGGAGTAGGATCAAATAAAAAGGGTTTTAAAATAGGAAGGAGTGTGAGGGTGACATGTGGCATTTTTTTTTTTTTTTTTTAATTTTTTTTTTTAATAATAAAAAAATATTTTTTTAATAAAAAAAAAAAAAAAATTAAAAAAAAAAAAAAAAAAAAATTCGGGGGAAAAAAAAAAAGTTTGAAAATTTTTCCGATAACGTAATCATTTTCGTGCACAAGTTTTGAATTTATGTACACGAAAAAGTGATGCACCAACTAAAAAAGTGATTTTTGGTGCATTATTTTATAAAAAAATGACAATTTTAGTGCATCATTTTACAAATAAAGTGATTTTTGGTGTATGTGTTCGTTTAAAAAAGATTTTTCGTACATCATTTTTTGAAAAAATGAATTCTTGTGCATCAGTTTTGTCAATTTTTTCGTGCATAAGTTTTTCCAAGCCAAATTTTTTTTTTTCACCCGAAATTTTTTTTTTTCCTCCGAAATTTTTTTTTTTTTTATTAAAAAAATATATT
Source organism: Senecio squalidus (assembly GCA_910822075.1). NCBI lineage: Eukaryota > Viridiplantae > Streptophyta > Magnoliopsida > Asterales > Asteraceae > Senecio > Senecio squalidus. The sequence goes on from CAJVGC010000432.1 coordinate 51,551,690, forward strand.
TTTTTTTATTAAAAATATTTTTTTTTAATAAAAATATTTTTTTTTTATTAAAAAAAAGAATTTTCAAATTGCCACATATCATCACCACAATCCTTCCTATTCTTTTTATTTTAAAAACTTTTTACAATAACCCACCCCTATATATATATATATATATATATATATATATATATATATATATATATATATATATATATATATATATATATATATATATATATATATTATATATATATATACAAAAAATTAGTTGAGGTAATAAATTCATTATAAAATATAGATTTAATATATAATTTAATTTAAATTCTTTAAACTAGCTTTAAATTTTTGTAATAATTCGTTTACCATATATGTTCTGTTTAATATTAATTAAATCAAACTTTATAAATTCTACTTTTATAAGTATTCATTTCTAAGATGAATACATAATAATAACATATATATATATATATATATATATATATATATATAGGGAAGTGAATATGAGGTTGTTATACATGTAAGTTTATTTGCGAAACTCATCAAAAACCATGTTGTTTTGTGGTTTATATATTATTAAACATTTGATTTGTCCTATATTTTCATTAAGTAAACAATATCCCCAAATTGCAGGGGGCTATTTTCTATTATGAATAAGATATTAAAACTCTCTTTGTAAGTGGTCGTTCTATCTCACGATATGTACCTCCTTGGACGTTGAGCTCTTGAAATTACAACTTGCTCTTCGTCTTCTAATATGCCATAATAAGCATCGAGAGGTAACATTGTCATTTCAATTAGTGATGTATGGTGGAAGATTAAGAGAAACTAAATAAAATTCATTTCAAATGATATTTTTTGAGAAAATTTTATTTAGACAAGAGTTGAATGAGGTGTATGGTTTTATAGGTTTTCGATTTTGTTATTTACAATGGTAAATTAACTTTTATGTGGTCACGTTTTAGCATTTCTTTTTAGAGGAACAAGATAAATTCATTTCAATTATTATTTTCTAACAGAAATAGGGGTTATATTTAATAAGAAAATTCATATTCTCTTTTATAAAGTAACTACTATATTTTAAAATTAAAAAGAAAACACACACAAACCAACATCATCCCCATTATGCACTCTCGCCATAGTGACGTTAGGGAAGTGCACACCGTCGGGTCACGACTGTCTGTTAACTTTATGTAAAAGAAAAGAAAAAAAAGGGTTAATTAACACAAGTATGATTATAAGACAGATGTCATGTAATGCATTCATGATGAAGAATAAGTTCAAATGCGAAAACTAATTTACTAAATTAACCATTTTAATTATATTCTATGTTTTATTTATTTATTAGCCCGATTTAAAAGTAAAATTATATCAATTCAAAAATCTTTATAATTAACTAAATATAACCATTACAAAACTAATTGATAAATGCAATTTAATTTTAAAACTAATTTATATAAACTCAGTATTATAAATTTATAAGGGTTAAAATAAAAAAAAGTTATTCAAATTTATTCTAATTTGGGTGGGAAAATTATTCAAATTAATTTCAAATTAAGCAGTTTGGGTGAAAAATTAGATTTTGTTTGTCTAATTATATGGTATATGTCTAACATAAGACTTATTTATTATTTACTCTCTCCATCTTATATTAATAATCTATTTTTCCTTTTTTGACTGTTTCAAATTAACTATCCACTATTAAATATAGATATAAAAGTTTGATTGAGTTTATTATATTGTCTTTAGTTAAGGTTATTAATATATATTTTAAACAAAATATTAATTAATTAGTTAAGAGTAAAACTGTTATTTTTCAAAAAGTAAGAAAGAAAAATTAGTAATAATTATATTTTTTTTAAAATGTATGTTTTTTGTGTGTGGCAATTAGTTTGGGACGAAGGGAGTATGATATATATATATATATATATATATATATATATATATATATATATATATATATATATATATATATATATATATATATATATATATATATATATATATATATATATATATATATATATATATAGGGTGAGGTTACGCTACACTCCATGCTTAAAATACATACCGGTAGAAACACTTCAAAATCAATTTAAAAATAGTAAAAAAAATGTTTTTTTTTTAAACTGTTTCGGAGAATCATCCTAAAATAACCTCTAGAATCATTTTATGAAATAAAAAAAATTGATTTTTTTTCGAAATTTTGATTTTTAAAAACTTGGATGCATTTTTTCGGTAGATGTATTTTTTTTAGAAAAGTCGATGTATTTTCAAAAATAAGGTGCATTTTAACTCAATTTTTTTTGTAATATTAATAATAAGATGCAGTTTTATCCATAAATTAGATGCATATTTGAAAATAAGTAGATGCATTTTTTTATAAAATTAGAAAAAATGCATCTACGTTCTTTTCCGAAAAAAATCAATTTTTTTTTATTTCATAAAAAGATTATGGAGGTTATTTTAGGAATATTCTCCGAAAAAAATGTGAATTTTTTTTTTTTTTTTTTAACTATTTTTAAATAATTTTTTAAAACGTACTTATTGACTCTTTGAGCGAGTAAATAATTTTTTAAAACGTACTTATTTTTAAATAACTATTTTTATGCATTGTTTGTATTTTATCCACATACTATATATATATATATATATATATATATATATATATATATATATATATATATATATATATAGGAGTAGGATCAAATAAAAAGTGTTAAATTTGTAAAAAGTGTGAGAACCATTGTGGAAGTGACATGTGGCAAGCCAGGAAAAATAAATTTTTTTTTTTTAATAAAAAGATATTTAAAAAAATAATATTTTTTTTTTGAAAAAAAAAAAATAGTAAAAAAAAAAAAAAATTTGGAAAAAAAAAAAATTTGAAATTCTTTTTGATAACGTTATCTGCCACTTCATATGATGCACACACAAAATATGATGCACATTAATGATGCACAAAAAATATGATTCATATAAATGATGCACATAAAAACACTGTAATATTCAACTATGATGCACACATAAAATGTTCATCATAGATGTGCATCATAAATGTGTATCATATTTTTTTTCGTACATAACTTTTTTCGAGCAAAAAGAAAAAAAAATTCTCGAAAAAAAAAATTTCGATTTTTTTTTTAAATATTTTTTTGTTAAAAATATTATTTTTTTATTAAAAAAAATAAAAAAATAAAAAATAAAAAATAAAAAAATTCAAGGTTGCCACATGTCACTCCCACAATGCTTCTCACACTTTTTACATGAACCCTCCCCTATATATATATATATATATATATATATATATATATATATATATATATATATATATATATATATATATATATATATATATATATATATCACTCTTTGAGCCAGTAAATGCCGCTAACATGATTCGAACTTGGTACCTCCCACCTTTGGTGTGAGTTTTATCTAATTTCAAATTGCCATTTTGGTAACTCCTGGAGGACTATATATATATATATATATATATATATATATATATATATATATATATATATATATTTATCTTATGACATGATTTAAAGTTTGAGAAGCTAAATTTACAACTTCACAAAAAAACATATTAAGTTGAAAAACTAGTTTTATATGAATTTTAGATATTGTGTAAATTAAGTGGGTGTTTGTATAAGGTTATTTGATGGGTTTAAGGTTATGTACTATAATTAGCTTATAACTTATGAAATAAAAACTTATAAATATTTTATAAGTGTTTGGCTTAACTTATTAGTTTATCATAGTAAAAAAGGAGAAAAATCTTACATTAGTTCATAAGCCACAAAAATTAAACTTATTAAAACACACTTAGGGGCTGTTTGATAGTTGCAGACTGAGTTGGAGCTCAGTCTGAGTTGGAGTTCAGACTGAGTTAGGTGCAGACTGAGTTAGGTGCAGACTGAGTTTGTTGTGTTTGATTATGCCTCGGACTGACTATGTTGACTGAGAGAAATGACTATTTTACCATTCTGTTTATTTTTATATTGAATATCATAGAAAATCCAACTTAACCATAAATCTAAATTAAATATAAATCTAAATGTTTTACAAAATCCAAATTAAACAAATCCAAATGTCTTACAAAATCCAAATTAAAAAAATCCAAATTAAACATAAAAAAAAAAAAAACTTAAACAAATTTAAGCTAATAAGCCTAAGCTTATAAATTTAAATAAATTTAAAAAAAAAAAACTGTAAGCTAATAAACTCATTACATAATCAAATACTCCTAATTTTAAACTTAATTTCTAGTTTATATGAAAAACTTTAGATTCTTTGCTCCCCGATTTGATTATCTACTATCAAAATCCAAAACCCTTAAACAATTCAAACAAATCCATGCTCAAATCATAATTTCCGCTAATGAAACCACAGTCTCACAATTATGCAAATTAGCCATTTTTTATTCAATTTCACCTCATGGAAACTTATCATATGCTAAAACCATTTTCAATCACCACCCAAACCCATCTTTACATCTTTACAATGCACTCATTAGAGCCTTTTCCTCACCCCAACAATCCCTTTTCTTGTTTCTTCAAATGCTGCGAAACGGTGTGAAACCGAATTATATGACCTTTCCATTTGTGTTTAGGGCTTGTGTGGAGTTCAAATGTGATCAACTTGGGATTTTGATTCATACCCTTGTTTTGAAATGTGGGTTTGAATGTGATTTGTATGTACGGAGTTCGTTGATTAAGTTTTATGCGAATGGGGTGTGTTTGAGGTCCGCGAAAAAGGTGTTTGCTGAGGGGTGTTGTAGAGATGTTGTTTGTTGGAATGTGATGATTGATGGGTGTGTGAAATGTGGCGAGATGGGACTTGCACGGAAAGTGTTTGATGAAATGCCGTGTAAAGATGTGGTTTCGTGGAATAGTATGGTTAATGGGTATGGAAACGTTGGGTGTCTTGGTGAAGCGAAGAAGTTGTTTGATCAAATGCCCGAGAGAAATATTGTTTCGTGGAATTCTATGTTAGCTGGTTATGTGAAATGTGGGGAGGTTGAGGGTGCGATTAAAATGTTTCGTCGAATGCCTTGTAGAGATTTAGTGTCGTGGAATGCCATGCTGGCGTGTTATGCGCAAAATGGGAAGTCAAATGAAACACTAGCGTTATTTGACGAAATGAAATTTACAGGAATAAAAGTTGACGAAACTACTGTTGTTAGTGTATTATCTGCTATTGGGCAGCTAGGTGTTTTAGATAAAGGGTTACACTTACATTTCTGTATTACTGACCGGGGTATTAAAATTAACCAAATTGTTGCTACGGCGTTAATAGATATGTATGTCAAATGTGGTAACATTTCGGAAGCTTTAAAAGTATTTAATTCTATGAAATTTAAAGACATTTTTGCTTGGAATACTATGTTAATTGGATTGGGAATGCATGGACATGTTAACGATGCTAAAAATCTATTCGAAAAGATGCAGGAAGAATTAGTACAACCAAATGACGTAACTTTTGTTGCTATGTTTGGTGCTTTTCGTCATGCGGGAATGACAAATGAGGGTCAAAACTTATTGGCTTCCATGAAAAGTGTTTATGGTGTTGAACCCAAGATCGAGCATTACGGTTGTGTTATTGATTTGCTTTCTCGAGCTGGTAAATTAGATGAGGCTTTGGATCTCGTAAATAGTATGCCTATGGAGCCGAATGCTTATGCGTATGGTGCTTTGCTTGGAGGATGTAAGATTCATGGGAATGATAAAGTTGCTCGGGAAGTTGGAAAGCGCCTAATTGATTTAGAACCACAACATAGTGGCCGGTATGGATATCTTTCTTATTAGTTTATTTTAGTTTGTTATAACCTAAACGGAAATTTATGATTTGAATAAACTGTTTCAGATATGTAGCTCTTTCAAATATTTATGCTGGAGCAAAACGGTGGGATGATGTAAGAACAATAAAAAAGCTTATGCAAGATAACGGCGTAGCCAAAATACAAGGAGTAAGTGTGATAGAGCTGAACGAAGATGTGCATAATTTTGACACTTCATAACAAAAAACGTGTGATTGCTTACGTGGTTTGCTTAAAGGTTGCATGTCCTTGATGTCGAACTTTTATGTGACCAGTGTATATGATATTTTGTAGATAACTGATGCAGTTGAGTACCTTTTAACAAATTTTGTACATGTAAAATATGAACATTACTGTATGATTTTCATCTATTACGAAACCATTGTATTCGATAAAGTTTGATTAAATTGTTCATGTTTTGCTACTTATGCATTTAATCGAAGATCTCGGGCGCCTCACTCAAGAAAGCACCACTATTCGTATACGTATTTTTTGAACGAAATACACCGCGTATTAAAGTGTACTTGATTAAAGTTTATCTCGAGTTCTCAACAATGTCATACTCCAATATTTACTTAAAAAGGTAATCTAAAAGCTGCATTCTTTAGTAAACTTTCAATTTCGATTGGCATTTTTGTTGTGTAGTAATAATTCATTACAAGTTTCTTCGGTTCTAACTAAGAGACATTTAACCTATATGCATTTACGGTAGTGAAATGTCGTTCGGGCAGCCTGATGTCTCTTTCGTATATTAATCCGCTATGAGGAAATTTTAGCAAATGTGGTCCTATCTTTTCAGAATAAGATGGCTCCTTTTCGAATCATTCTAGCTGTTTTTGCCAGCATATAAATCAATATTTTTATACTCGATAGTCAATATGCATTATAGTTTATAGCCTTAAATTTATGCAAAAAGTTCACAAGAAAAACATCGAGAGGGCGCTGTCTCAATTTGGATTCGACCAAAGATTTATTTTAACCAACAATAGACGCCACATGCATCTACAGCGAAGCATGGTATCCATAACCCTCGTTTAGCCATTTGATCATACACACTAAGGCGTAAGTTTATGTAGTTTTAACGTTATTATCCAGTAACCAAGAAAACATTGTATATCTATTAACGGAAACAACTTTTTTTTATCGTCACATTAGACAATTCATCAAACCCGCTACCCACCAAGTAAACGCGGATCACAGTTTTTCTTAGCTACCGCCCTTCCTAAGTGCGATACAAATTGTAACTTCTCTGAAGGGATCATGCAAGTGTCGATACTAATTAAACTTTTCATATGCTCAAAACATTAAAAATAAGCAAACAGGGATAAGTCGAAAATATTAAAGAAGGTTTATTAGGATAATAGAAGACTGCATTTCAGATTCAAATCACAATTACAAATATCCGGGTAGCGAGTAAGCAAGTTGATGTATTTACATTGAAACTTAAAAAAGTAATTCAAATTGTTGCTCCATTGCAATAGTGAACCCCATTACCATTTTCAGATGTTGTCTTTTCTTTACCTTTCCGTTTTGCGTGTAACTGTTTTAATCCCCAAATGCGTATTGAACGGTCATCACTTGCTGATGCCAACATATGTGGGTTTGCTGGATTCCAGCTGATACAGTTAACCGCCCCAGAATGGCCTTCCAGTGTCTCTATTAGCTCTCCTGATCCTCTATGCCATATATAAACCTTCAACAAAAAGTTTTAAAAATCATTCATCAATTGACCAAATCGCTTTTGTTGAAAAATAATCAGTTGTAATCACCCCTTTTACTTTTATAAAATAAGAATACCTGAGAATCTTCACTTCCACTAGCAATAAATGCTTGCTCAAATCCACCAAAGCAAGCCCTGACAATAAAGCGAGAACGTTTATGACCCTTATACTTCGCAACTAGTCGAATATGGCCTTCAATATTCCAAAGATGCAATTCTTCATTCACGAGACTAACCAGCACGTACTTATTATCCCTAGATAATGTGAAAGAAACTATCATTTGTTCTTCCTCGATACATCTTTCACTTCTTGATTCTCGGTCGATTAGCAGTATCATTGTTTCCTTACAAACTGTAATTATCAACTTCCCATCACTTGTTATTTGCAAATCAGAGATTTTAATAGTTTTTTGACCCTTTAAACACTCTATCTCTTTCCCATCCAAATCCCACATTATTATGCTTTTATCGGTTAACCCTGAGAACACGTTATTACCATCTGGAGACCAACTACAGGATATTAAACCTAGAAGACCTTTTTCGTAAACATGAAGGCATTCACCAGAGGAAACATCCCAACGTCTAACAACTTCTTCTATACCACATGTGAGGATTTGATCATCATCTGGGCTCCATGAAATGCTAGAAACGGGTTTTTGGTGGCCAATTAATCTATGTTTTAATGAGAGTTTACCATCCAAATCAACCTTTAAACACATTGATTACGAAATTCATATTATTTTATATAAGGATGAAAATAATTATATGTAAATAGATGGAGGTAGTGTTACCTCCCAAATAATTGCTGAATTATCACTTGATGACGATGCCAAGTATTTCCCGTTTTGAGAAAATTGCAAGTACCAGACTTCATCGTGGTGGTCTTGTAAGATCTATAATAATTAATTATAAATTATAAGAGAGCAGTGCTTAAACTTTGAAACTCATAATACCATGCAATGTACCTCAAATAGCTCATGAAACATTGTGGATAAAACCAATTTATTTGAAAACGTAAAGGTGGCAATTTTACCAATTCACTCAAACGGGTCAAACTAATTTTTTTTTAACTAGGTAAATGGGTCGAACAAGTTGAAAGTCAGCCAAAGTATACTTTTAAGGCATTCAACCTCCCAACTCTTTTAATCAAAGATTTAGAGTATTATTGTTATAACATTGTTATTCTAAAATTCTAATCATAATTAACACGTTCAAAATTTAAAAAAAAAAGCTTAAAAACAAGAGTTAGTGAGTCAACCCAACCTGAACTGTTTGAGAAGGAATCTGATCTCTTCCACACTGATGATCAGTAAACAATGATGTTTCCCCAACCGTAGAATTATGAAACAAACAAGCTTCCCGCTGTAAATCAAGAGCTTGTTCTACTAACTGTAACAATCTTCTATCTGGAATCATAACTGTTGGAGGAAACAATTTTTGCAATTCCTCAAGTATTTCGGACCGAGCCTTCAGTTTGACCATTCGTTTACCAGTAGACAAAAGAAGGAACGAAAGCTCACGAACTCTATTACTGTTTATTGAAAGAGGTGATATCTCAGTCCTTAGGGTTTTCAAAGCTTCCATTAACTTTTCACGGTCCAAAAGTTCGAGAAATTTCTGTTGTAATATTATAAATGATGCCGATTTTATTATAGATTCATCTAGTATACCAATTTTGTGTAAAGAAGCTAAACTTCCGTCCCAATTTCCATCAAGAACTTGCTGGATGAAGATGGTCACAGTAGGTGAGTGAAAAGCTATTCCGGATTCTTCTTCAAGAGAAGCCCCGGTTTTATTGTACCCAAGAGAATATAATGCATCGGCGATAATTCGAACAAATTCCACCTTTTTAACTCCTTTTGAACCAATTACTTCATCGTCCCCTTGAGAAGCTAGGGGTCGAGCCATTAATGAGCAATTTGTAGGTTCTTTCGTAAACGAGCCGTTTGAAAGACCTCTTAGTTCTCTAGAAGATGCTTTCACACGTTTTGAGGGTGGTTCATCATCCTCTACACCTCCCATGAAATGTGCATTCAGCCCATATATAATCACAAATAACTCCCTGACATAAGAAATTTCAAAATAAGAAGAAAAAAAAAAGATAAAGATTAATAAATAAATATTATACGAAACTACATTAGTGATGCCATGTTACATATTTGGTAATTAATTTTTCAAAAGAAATGTTTATCGTGACATATTCTATCTCGTGTCAACATGCCATGTATATATGACTTTACGAAATGTTCTATAAGTCTGCGTAGAAAAGAAAAGTTGTCTGATTACTAATCTTCATACTGTTCATTAAATCAACAACATGCTATGATACTTTTCTTATCTCTTTGTTTTAATAACTAACCCTTTTGTTACAAATGTAACAGCTCTATTTTTTTGTGAATTATTTGAGTTTATCAACAAAACAAATGAAGTGGTCGCCTGGTTAATGAACTTTCAAGCTTCTTTCTGTTGCATGCCTGAAGCCCTAAACTAAACGATTTAACGATCACATACTTATACTCTTACAATCATATCAAGCACATCATTTTCATTAAAGTATAATTGAACAAAGTAATATAAATGCCTAAATGGTCAAACTTGGACAAGAGAACGAAGAAAAGAACAATCTGATGGAAAGTGTTAATCATCGTAATTCAGTATTTATGTTGATCAAAATGGGACAGAAATGATTTATGTTACACAAATGGTAAAAGTGTAAGTTTATTACTGATAAATCTTTCTGTTCAGGTATGCAAAAGAAAACACCATGAACGTTCAAAGACAAATTTATCTATTTTGCCTTTTAGTTTCTTATTACTATAATTATTACATTGCAGGGGGAGAAAACAAAAGTAGTAAAACCCAACGGGTGTCTGAATGTGTGGTGTGAAAGTGATTACGTGACATTCAATGTTTTGATGTGCTTCTATCGTCCGACGTTTTAATCAAACAATCAGTTCTTTTGAGTGTTTGGCAAATTCCGCTTATTAAATGAAGTAATATACATATTTCCAAAAAAAAAATTTGAAGACCAAAAATGGAAACTTTTGTGAAAGAAAGAAGACACGTCTTGTAAAATAGGAGTTAAAAACTGTCAATTATGATTAGAGAAGGGGTATATAGGAAACTATATTTCATCTTTGTAAGTGGGTATTGCTGCAGCTGCTAGAAACAAATTGTTTAGCAGTATTAAACTAATTATTCGACCCCTAAATAATTAGATAATAAGAAGTAATCTATATTTATCCAAACACAAAAAACTAAAGTCACGATAATCATCTCCAAGTTACAAAAGGGACATCCACACACACCTTAAATTATAGGTTGATCATCAAAATATTGTTTAGCATATACTTGGACATTAACGGTTGAAAGGTTCAGTTTTTCTAGTACTTGATAATATATATCGTTCCAACACACAAAAGATAACATACTGGTAACAAATACTTTTTAGCCCAATAATTTTCACTATATGTTGCATACAACTTGGCTCATGTTTCCACGTAAGCCTAACTCAAAAGACACACACCAAAAAACCAGCTATCTTACCGGAATACCAACCTCAACCTCAAAAAATAGAAGCGATGACCTTTTCCACTATAACCTTAAAACAAAACTAATATAAATGAATCCTTTGTAAACTATATAAGTAACCATCAACCTTTCTAACACAAACCACTGTTTATCCTCCCTCAAAAGTGATCAAAGCAGGACAATATCTCAACACTTGATCCATTAAAGCAATCACATTCAATTTCCTCACTCAAAACTATGTACAAAAACATGACTTCATTAACACAACTATATGCCTCCTATACACCAAAAAACAGCTATTCGGAAACATGCTTATCCAATTATGTGGAAAATCATAAAACGGAAGTATGCCAAATGCCCAACAACCAAAACATTACCAGACAACTAAATTAAAAATGCATGTTGAAGACAGCTCTAAGTCCAATCATATTACTATAAATTCGTTGTACACTCCCTTAAATAAATCTGCAACACTTGCAACAAATCACCCTTAAAAATATATATATATATATATATATATATATATATATATATATATATATATATAGAGGTGGGTTCATTTAGGAACCACTAAATATTTAGGAACCATTAGGAACCAATATTCACCAGTGTATATATATGATATTCACCAGTGTATATAAATCATATGTATATATATATATACACTGGTGAATATTATATGTATATACACTGGTGAATATTATATGTATATACACTGGTGAATATCATATTAAATATACACTGGTGAATATCATATATATACACTGGTGAATATTGGTTCCTAATGGTTCCTAAATATTTACATGGTTCTTAAATGAAACCAACTCTATATATATATATATATATATATATATATATATATATATATATATATATATATATATATGAAAAGAAACTCTTACTTTTCCAACTAATTCAGTTCTTCTTCTGAAATGCCTATCAAAACCCGTTATAAGTTATAACATTGCATTATATCTCCTAGTATTTCTAATCAAAACACAACCATAACTCTATCCATATTTGCAATCACAAATTTTTGTAGCCCAACATAAATTCCTAGTCACGACACCCCTGTTTAACAAGTATTATTCAAAAAGCAAAAACTCATACGGATTTTACATGAAATAATGTCGGTTATACCAGCCCATTCCTAAGTTACCATAGGAGCTAAAACAAAAAATTTCCAAAATAAATAACCGAACATATAGTAATCAAATTTTCTTAGAGACAAATAGTTCATGAGAATTTATATTAAGAAATAACCATAACTTGAAGCAACTCTTAAGGTATACGTGGCACAATACCTGTGTGATACGACTTTAGATCATTAAGCAATTCTTAAAAACGGATTGAGTCTCTTCAAGTACGACTTTCAGTTTTCTGGCGCTCTAAGAACAGAGTTTGAGGCCGCTGAACAAGTTTGAATAACCTGATTTAGTTGCTACAATAGAACAAAAAAAGAGTTAGAAACTTTGAGAAGAGTAACAAGAATATAACTTCGAACATTTTATTGATAACCATCATTCTTTTTCAATATACATGACCCAATCAACTCGCTAAATCTTCACAAAATAATTTCTTAAAAAAAGATTATATTTCTTTTCTTTCTTGTCATGTTAGTCAGTTAAAAAGACCACTTAACGGAAACTCATCATTATCTATTAAACAACCTAAAAAAATGCTCAATTACAGCAACGGGTAACTACATCAAACACACGATAAAGTACTTTATTAGTTACTAGGCCAATTCTACTTCTCTATACTATAAAGTAGCATCTGAACAAAACTTGAGTATTGAAAACATGTACACGAAAAACTCGAAAAGGCAACTGAATAGTTAAATACACATTACCCTCAAGATCCTTGCAACCTGGACACAGAACTAACATAGATAAAACTTCATCATCTAACAAGCAGGCCCACATTATTCATGAAAACGAACCGCGTTTCACTTTATAAAAATCTTAATAGAAACAATGTTATTCCGAACGAATGAGAATCTTTCAAGGTGAACGCAAAACTACACGAAACGTCCCATAATCCGGATGATAAAAACACATAACTCGAGATATATTTTACAGGATCTTTTTAAACAGTTCCAAGTAAGTGAAAAGATCTCAAAAACAATAATCCGATCATTGATTGATCATAACCTCAACAAAGAAACATACATGGATATATTATTGCTAATATCAAATTTTCACGAAATTATATTCACTTACAGTAATTCAACTTGATTCGAATCACATAAAACAAATAAAAAAAATCATAAAAAAAAAAAAATCATAAAATATGATAGATACACATACATATATATATATATATAAATCAATCGATATAATAGATAATAGATCTAGGGTTATAATCACAAGATGGGTAAATTAGAGAAAGAGAGTGAATATGAGATACAGAAATCGAGATGGATGGAAAGAGAGGGGATCGATACCTTGACGGTGAAGTGAGAAATGATTTGGTTTTGGTTTTGGTTTTCTAAAGGATTGGGGTAAACTTTTGGTAATTACCCAAAACATATATGGGTCTTTTGGGGAATAATTTTGTGTGAAGGTTATTTTATATTATGATTAGGAGGTTGAAGTTTAATTAGTAACCTAAAGTTTTGAAGTTGATTAATGTTGGTAAGGAGGGGTGTTGTTTGATCGGGTTAATTGAGGATACAAGTTTGTAAATGTCGATAATGACGTATCCGTGTCAAGAAGACCTGAAGTCGTCATGTCGAAGATAACAATTTCGGTAGAAGAGTATAAACTAAAAGTATGGACATCTACTAAGAAGCGACAAGTATTATAAGAAGAGGAAGTATGAAAACCATATGTAGAAGGCAAGCACGCACGAGGCACGTGCTTAGATGTCTTTGTCAAGCACGAATTACACAGACATGTGTCACTTTCTCATTAGAGGTGTACGAAAGTTTGTTATTAATAAGTCTCACTAAAAAGAGGAGATGCAACTCGCCCGTCATAAGATAACATGTCACGCTTCATCGTTAAAAGTTGCACCTCCAAAAAGTACTTTGTCATTTCATATGATAGTATGTTTCACTTCTCCGAGATATTACATGCTTTCAATTATCACATGGTACCATCTCATTCTTTACATGATTGGGTGTCGAAGTGTATAGGGTCGTGACTGTAACCTCCTCACTAGTACAAAAATGCGATTTCGTGACATCGAAAAAGTGTGACGATATGCATATAGTCACATCGTGTTTTCAGCATGTTATGTTATTCAAAGTAACTTGAATACAACATGCAACAAACTTTCATGAATATGGAATAATTCTTATTGTTGTTCCTTCCATACATTATGGTCATTTTATACAGTTACATTAGCGGGTTAGTGGTCGTATCCATTTAAGAATAGTAACCAAAACCATAAAATGTGTGACGATATGCATATAGTCACATTTGTGTTTTCAGCGTGTGTGTGACGAAAGGTCTGATATTGTGACAACCGTCACTCTCTCCGTCCTTAGTTAGTCTAGTATACCTGTAGACCATTACCGTAATTTACTAAAAATTTTAAAAACTTACTTATTACTGTTGTTATGGGATTAAAATGTGTTTTCATGTGTGTATACCCTATATGTGATGCTATCGTATTAGTTAGGTGCACAATAGTTAGTTCCACTAGACGAGCTCCTAGATGACTTATCGATTATTTTCACATTCTATATATATTACCGTTTCACTTTGTTACGTGATCGATATTAAAACTGTTTGCGGGTCCGTATTTGATGCTTGTACGTAAGGTACTTATACATTTGTCCCGAGTATCGTTTATTTCGTGTATCGCACTTTTGGGTGTCGTTCGTTGCTCGTACGCAAAGTAAACGAAAGATTTGAAACTCAAAAACACCACTGCGCCGCACAAGGGTCTATCTGCAACGCAACATGCCCACAGCTCAGACTTTTGCATTTCGTTATTGATCGTGTGCCGTGCCGTTGCTTGAGCCACTTTGGCTAACCCTAAGTTACAGTAATCTGAGTCCTGGTGCACCATAACCGAAACCTAGCCTAAACCTATCATAACTAACCTAATTCATTTCATTTCTAACCTAAACACACACTCAAACCCTAAATTCCTCTCTAGCCGTCACCTTCACAAACTGCAGCGATCCATCACTTAATCATTCTATAATCGAGCAGCCTAATCCATCCTTGAATCCATCATTGAACCGTCCTCATCATCATCTCTTGTTCAAGGTAATTGTTTGGTTTCTTGTTTTTGATTTATAATCCGAAAATTCTATTTGGAGTGTGTGTAATCTGTTTGTTAACACTATTCGTAATTGTGTTGGCTAGCAATCTCCACGATCACTGAGCCTTCTCCTTCCTCACCATACTCGTATTCAACAACTCCATATTTCGAGGTATTGTAGCAGATTGTATTGAATTCATTTGGTAAAAGTCTCTTAGCCGAAATCATATTTAAGGTTTCTATTTCATTTGTAATCGTTGTTATCTTCAGCCACGAGATTCAACACCAGATTTGTGATTCTATTTCGTTAACAAACTGATCGGGGTCATCATCTATAGGTTCGTGTATTTCTGAAATCGTTTACTTTCTTTCGGTTTTAACAAACTTCATGCAAACGTATATATGTTTCTATTTCGCAAACCCTAATCTGATTAAGCTTAAATTCTGTTATGGTGACCTTTATGAAGCCCCGATCACACCTTTGGAATTGGTATATTTTGGTTTTAGAACTCTCTTAAACTATTATAATGTCTCAGATTGTTGAATCCAAGTTTTGTAAGCAAACCGTCATCTAAAACTCGAACCTATAAGCTTATAACACGTTGTTGGGATTGAAACTTAGTTAAAATAGTTTAATCTCATTAATGCTGCTCAGTTACTACTGATGATAAGTACTGCTTCATTGCTACGGACTGAAGATATTAATACGGCATGAAGACTCTTACTACGGAAGATACTATTAGTACGGAAGATACTCATTAGTATGGAAGATACTTATTACTACTGCCTTACCCATTACTACTGCCTATTCTCATTACTACTACCGCTGTTGTTTCTACTGCATCAAGATTATTATGGAATTATCTTGATACGCAAGTTTACAATTAGAATAGAATTGTAATTCCTTTTTAGATGTTTCCTATTTGTAGATAGGTTAGCCTCAAAGTCTATATATAGATGCTTGTAGAAAATATAAAACACGTTGTATTGATTCATTCATATTCAAAATAATTGAGGCTCAATATTCGACTTACATTATTGTTCTTAATTGTTTATCATTATACAATATTTGTTTGTTCGACAAACTTGTAATAAAAAGGTGTTCATCTGTTGCTGAACTTCCTTGATAGATCAAGATCTTTCATTGACAAGCTTTGGGTTTATACAACCTAAACGATCCTGACAAGTGGTATCAGAGCAAAGGAAGTGCTCAAGATCCATTGATCTACAAGTTTCTAAGAAGTCTCATCCAGAAGAAATCAATCTACAACATGACAGACGCATTAGTCGACAAAGTTCCTGTACTCAATAGTAATGACTTTGATCTATGGAAGCTACATATCAAACAACACATACTGTTATCTGATTATACAGTATGGGATGTCATCGTCAATGGTAACAAAGAGATTGAAAATCTCGCAGCTGATGGATTGCCTGGAACTGTTACTCGTCCTATAACTGATTTAGAGAGAAGAGAGAAGCAAACAGAGATAAAAGCTCTAAGTATCCTTCTTATTGCTATTCCAAACGAATTTCAATCTCAATTTCCTGGAGGCAGTACCCAGTGATGATTTCGGGACGAAATCCTATTTACTTGGGGAGACTGTGAGAACCGCAAATTTCGATGGGATGTCATCGTCAATGGTAACAAAGAGATTGAAAATCTCGCAGCTGATGGATTGCCTGGAACTGTTACTCGTCCTATAACTGATTTAGAGAGAAGAGAGAAGCAAACAGAGATAAAAGCTCTAAGTATCCTTCTTATTGCTATTCCAAACGAATTTCAATCTCAATTTCCTGGAGGCAGTACCCAGTGATGATTTCGGGACGAAATCCTATTTACTTGGGGAGACTGTGAGAACCGCAAATTTCGAGGTACTAATTCCGAGTTTAACTTCCTTTATTTATCGTTATTTCATTTTGACCCAACTTACTATTTCGATATTTCGTTTTATTACACTTTCGTTTGTGTCAGATCGTTTATATTGCGTATTGTTTATGTCCTTCGTGACAAAAACGTATATTTAACTAAGTGCCTAGCAAGTATAAGTATTCTCGTAGGTTAATATTGGTATTTTTAAGCCTTCGTCTTTTCGAGAAAATTATCGTTAAAAATATTACAAAGTTAGTCCTCTAACTAAAATTCTATTACAAGGTTAGTCCTTTAACGGGAACTAACGAGATCTGTTACAAATTCAGTCCTTTTAACGGACAAACTAACGGAGCTGTTTTAAGCCATGAGTGCGGCGCACCATAGTCCAGTGCGGCGAATTGGTCTGAAAAACAGATCTTGACAAAAACGCTTTTTGACTCCTTGAAACCACACCCCACATGCAACCACGTGATTTCTGCCCAAAACCCTCCCAAATTGGTGTGAGATGAGTGAATTGTGGATCCTTGACCAATTCTAATCATCTCTTATACCACTTTTCATCCTTAAACCATTTTTCACTTAATTTGGTCAATCTTTGTGTCTCTCTCTAAATTCAAACTCTCTCTAGCTTCCTTTCATTTCCATGAACTTCTAGAGAGATAAACCACATTCAAGAGTGGTAATTGAGTTGAGAAAGACCATTGGAGGACTTCTTTTGGGTTCTACATCTTTCGGTAAGTATTTTCCTTCAAAAATCCATCTTTGACTTACTCTAGTTTTCTTATTTGACACAAAGAGTATACTAACCAAACTCTTGTGTTCTTGCAAGGAGTTCACTCATCAAGTTTTCAATCTCCGACTTACTCTTGAGTTGGAAGGTTTCAAACCTCGGAAATTCGGTAAGTAAAACCCTTTGTAACTACTTTCCTTCAATTCTTTTCTTCATAAAAATCTACTTGTAACAAATTATTCGTTTCGTGTTTGGAGCTCTCTTTTTCCACACCTTCCTTGGAAGCTCCTTCAGGTTTGTTCTTGGACTAGAGGATTTTCCCATCTTTGTGAAATCGGTAAGTAAAGTTCTTTAAACACTTTCTTACACTTCCACCTTTAGAAGTCATATCCTAACACATTTTCTTTCTTGTTTGGAGCTTGTACTCTCCATACCCTACTTTGAAGTCTTTCCGGCAAAGAGTCTCAAGACTAGTAGGCCATTTGGGAGACTTTTCGGTAATTCTACAACTTCCCTTCTTTTGTCCGCTTTTCCTTTGATTCTTCATTTTCTCACCTAAATTTATATAAAAACTTGTAAAATGGTTAATATGTTTAAAAACCTAAAAGTTACTATAATATGTAATAAGATTGCCATGTTAATAGGTTATTAGAAAACTTTACAGAAAAATGTTATGTTAAACTATTGTAAAATCGGATAATTACACATAGGATTATTAGTCAATTCCTATCGAAAATGTTCCAACACTTTCTTGAAATTTAGTGGACTCGTAAATCTAAGTAATTATATACCTAATCTATATTATAAACGAACTTAACAAACTATAACTAAATTTTTTTAAAATCTTGTAAAATAAGTATATGTATGAATATGTATATTTTATATAAGTTACTTATGAGTTATTTGACTAAATAACTTCAATTAACAATCTGTAAATATCCACTTAAGACTTAAACTAACTAACCGGTACTAAAACAACTTTAAACGAAAACTAGAAATTTGCAATCTGGGCACTAGGTGCGCCGCACTGGACCCTAGGTGCGACGCACCGGGCATGGTTCCCAGACCAGTGCGACACACTGGTTATCCAGTGCTGCGCACTGGCCGCTATTTCGCCTTTTTCGCGTATTTTGGACAAATTTAAGTATACGTAAAGTCTTATAAACTGATAAACATACGTTTTGGACTCAAAACGTAAATCACAATCTTAAACGTCATATTAATTGCTATCATAATCGTTAAAACGTCCATTTATCGTCAAATCGTTTATTTCTCCGAAAACGATCAAATCTTTGATTTTAAACTTAAACTTTTTTAACAAACTTTTATAAAACTTATTCCCAACTATATTTTACTCAAAATATTCTAATAGCACTTTAAAATATTCAAATGATCAAAGGTTGACTTTTGTTGACTTTGACTTCCTTGCAAAACGGTTGACTTTTGTTGACTTTGACCAAGTCAACTATCTTTTGATATTGACTTTGGTTGACTTTGACTTCGGTTGACTTTTATTTTGGTTGACTTTGACTAAATCTAATACTCCTTTCAATTGATATTCCTGTTAGTCATTTTAAGCTCGGAATATCATTCCTTTCTAATCGTATTTATAAACTTAAACGATCGGTATTTTCTAGAAGTCATTATCAACTCGAAATATCAAATATCTTTTACTCGTCATTTCGTCACGACTCATCGCCATTGGGTTCGACGACTATAACTCTATTTACTATAATTCGTCCAATCATAACTAAACTATAATATTTAATATAACGTTAATTAAATGAGGCTAAACCTACTACGTTATAGATAGTTAGACCTTTTATGTCTTATGCTAGGGCACTTAGGCGGTGGATCTTATTCCTCCCGATTTTGAGTATCCGACACTCTTACGCTTTTACGCTACTTGTGAGTTATTCGATGCCCTTTTACCGTTTTATATATTTACTTCTGGCATGATTAGCGTTAATTAAATTTTATATATCTTGTTTATGCAACTTAGATTATGATGCCTTAGTTTTAGCGTTTACCTTACTTATATGGCCTTAGTGGTAGTATAAGGCCCTGTTTACACGCCTGTCAACTCTTATTGAGCCAACGGTTATATATATAGATCTATTTGGGTCTAACAAACCCTCATCGGCGTATTGGGATTTTGTCGGTGTGCGGTCCTTGCGAGCTGATGTTATTACCGTAGAATATTTCATGACTAAACTTAGTTTAACGCACTAAGAGGGTTGTTGCCTTTTAATGTTTAGGTTCAGGTGTATATTTCTATGCTAAGGATTACTCATATTGCTATTTATATTAAACCAAGATATATGTTTCTTTACTAATGATTTCTTAAACCTTTTTCTAAACTTTGGGTCAAAATCTTTTATACTTAATGTTTTCTTAACTTTGCGAATAACCCACAAACTTTATGTTAACGTCGTTTTTAACGCTATTTCAGGGATTTGAGGTTACGTGATGATGCTATCTATTTGACTATGTGGATATTGCCTGAGAACTTGTTTTGCTATGTACTAGTTCTATTAGGATCCATTTGTCTATTTTGTATTCGTACTATTTCTGGATTTATGTAACTTTGTAACTCGATACTTTATATTTACTTCAATGTTACCCTTTTGTTATTTATTTTGTTGTAACCTATGTCTCTAATATTACTGATACTGCTACACCTCGGGTTTCCGCCTGAGCGGGGTGTGACACGCTAGTTAAAGAGACTTTAACTTGTGTGTCGTTTCATCGATAATAAAACACTTCTTGTGGCAAACAATTTTTGTGAAGGTGTCATATATTTGGAAATGTAGTGTTTACGTAGCAAATGTTATTCCATGAACCTCCATCCGTTCACGTCACCAAGTATTCACCCGCGAAACTCATCATTTCTCTATAAACTAGCGTGTCTGGTTCAAGTGGTGTGATTTCTTGTATCAAAGCTTGGTAATCTTCATAATTTGTTTCGGGATCTTCAACAATCAATTTTCTTTACTTTTGCGGTTCCTTTTTTGGACAATTCCTTGCGAAATGGCCTTTTTCGCTTCAGTTGTAACACTGTAACTTCTTATTTCTCTTGTCGTGGGTCTCTATCCTATTCTCTTGAATTTCCAATCCCTCTAGTCTTTTGTGAGTTCCATGCATCTTTTTCATGCGTACATGTATGAGTTTTCTCCTGAGCCTTGACTCCTTTAGATCGAGCCAAAATGCTCTAATACCTCTGTTGGGATATTGGAGAGGATCCTAACCTGTGGGAATTGGTAGTTTTTGAAACAACACCCATTTTCACTATTGCCTAATTACATTTATGATACATAAACTATTCTAATTTACAAATCTAATTATAATTACTTGTTTTTTGTCATTAAATTCCAACATGCCCCCTAATGACAAAAAACAGTAATTCCTTATTATTCAATCTTCAAACTTCAGTCACACTAATCTGAGGATATCTTCTTTTTGAATATTCAATGGTAACATCCATGTTTTGCTTGTCCTTTTTCTCATACTTATCATACAACTTGTTTGATTGAGTCTTCATCCTTTATAACCGACATCGTCTTTGTTATTATATTCTTAAGTTGATTGTCTCACAATTCTATTTGATATTGACTTTCTACATTTTTCTTTGATTCTTGTGTAGTAGTATCACAAAACTCCTATTGGTCTTGATTAATTTATACAATCATTCTATTATTTTGTCATATTACATAACTTATATCTATATCACACATATTTATGGATAATCTGAATCACTCGGATTTTTCTTCATATTTGTCTTATAGTTGCCTCACACACATATTCTTTATTTATGATCCAATCACATGATCTATTTATACTTACCACAAGTTGTTTTCGTATCACATTGATTATTTATTTCTAGAATGGTTTGGTGGTGATGGTTAGCTTGTTATTGTTAGACATAGGAACCCAAAAACAAATGTAAGCCCAAGTCCGTATGTGGACTTGGGCCCGTTAGGTTATTATTTTCCTATAAATAGGTGTCCTATGTAATCGTTTTAAAGTTGATGAAATATAAAACTTCTTTTAAAAAACCCGATTACTAATTCTACATGGTATCAGAGCAGGTTACGGTTAAACGTACCTGTTCGAACTAGACCATTCGAATCAAGAAACAACGGATAGGCATATTCGAATAGAAAAAACACCATCTTCGAACTTGTCATTCGACTGGCTTCTCAACACCTTCGACTGACTTATCATTCGACCAACAAATCAAAGTATTCGACCAAGACTCCACGCGACTAGGTATTTCGGGCATACGACTCAACGCTTTCGAACTCACCTACACGACTAGCCACGACTAGAAAACTTACTCATTCGAACGAGTCCTCATTCGACCAGGAAAACAAGGTCCACGAACTCCAGCTCATTCGAATAAGAAAACAAAGTACACGAACAACCGATTACGAATTGATCTTAAGCGAATAAGCAACACGAAATTGGGATTGAAACGCCGAATCAATTTTATGTTAGCCTAGGCGAACTTGAATATCGATTGGTTGCCGATTTCAGTGATTTAATTCGGAAGAAATTTGTTTCTCCCTGTTTGTTCGTCCCCATGTGTTTTTGATAACCAGTGAGAAAGCAAAGCCCAGTTAGCAACACTTTGAGCCCAAGAGATAATGTTTTTGGGCCTGGTCTATTTAATTAAAGATTTGGACCAAAACTAGTTTTAAAAACATAAGTTAAACAATTTAACCATGGCTAACAACGAAAACAATAACTTCGCCGTACAACAAATAAATTTGCTTCGTAACGGAGCTCAGAACCAATTTCAAAACCCAAAACCTCCTTTCAAGAATCATCGGTCAGACAAGCAATTTTTTCGAACTCAATCAAAGGTGGATAAGAGGAAGCTCAAGTGTGAGGAGTGTGGTATGTCGAAACACACCAAATAACAATGCTTTAGGATTGTTGGATATCCAGAATGGTGGAGTGATAACCACAAAACCTCCAAGACTGGAAAAGCTGCCACCGTCATAGGCAGCAGAGAGATTAACGGCGGGGGAAAGCAGTTAATGTTAAACGTGCATGATTTCGAAGAGGAGAATGTTTCTTCCCGATCTGGAGAAGTTAATGTTGCCACCAAAAAAGCCAAGTGTAATTCATGGATTTTTGATTGTGGTGCCACTGATACAATGACGTTTGATATAACCGATCTAACGTCAAACTCGAAAGTTGACAAAACACGAATTCACACAGCTAATGGGGAAACTCTCCCAGTTAAAGGAGGGGGGACCATTGAAATATCGAAAGAATTACAACTCTCGAGATGCCTTTATCTGCCATCATTATCACACAAGCTATTATCCGTTAGTCATGTTACGAAAGAATTAAACTGTGTGGTATTAATGCACCCCACTTTTTGCATTTTGCAGGATATCAGGACGAAAGGATCATTGGGCGTGGTACTGAGAGACAAGGATTATATTACGTAGATGAAGTCACTCAACAAGGCTCAGTTATGCTGACTCATGGTTCAAACGATAGGAAAGAATGGTTATGGCACCGACGATTGGGACATCCGTCCACTGGTTATTTACGTCAGTTATTTCCGCACTTATTTACTAAAAATAAAGATTTTCATTGTGACACTTGTATTTTGGCAAAAAGTCATAGACATACGTTTAAACCAAATGATACTAGAGTTGCTTCACCTTTTTTGTTAATCCATTCTGATGTTTGGGGTCACGCTAAAATTGAAGGAGGACAAAATTTCCGCTATTTTCTGACATTTATAGATGATTGTACTCGAATGACTTGGACTTATCTTTTAAAAAATAAGTCTGAAGTTTTTACGAAGTTCACATTCTTTTGTAACATGGTCAAAACCTAATTCAAAAGTGAAATCCAAATTCTCAGGTCAGATAATGGGGGGGAATTTTGTAACACCTCCATGAAAACCTTCTGTCAAACACGGGGAATTATCCATCAAACTTCGTGTGCTCACACGCCTGAACAAAATGGGGTTTCAGAACGAAAAAATCGTTTTTTATTGGAAATCACACGGGCTATTATGATTGAATCCCAAGTTCCAAAGTCTTTTTGGCCAGAAGCCCTTGTCACTGCAACGTATCTTGTTAATCGACTTCCAACCCGAGCCCTAGCACTCAAAACTCCTCTCCAAACATTTTCACATTTTCATAAATTGCCATCAACTCTAACCCTCGAACCTCGAGTGTTTGGATGTTCTGTTTTTGTTCATATACCAAAAATAGAGCGTTCAAAACTTGATCCATGTGCAGAGAAATGTGTGTTTTTGGGGTATGGTGTCAATCAACACGGGTATCGGTGCTACAGCCCCAGTAGACGTCACATGTTCACCACAATGAACTGTGACTTTATCGAAACGGAGTTCTTTTATCATACCCATCTTCATGGTCAGGGGGAAAATGACAATGACGCATTAAGATGGATAAGTTGGGCACCACCTTTGCATGACTCTCCTACTAATACTCCTAATTCAACTGATAATCCTGAAGATTCTGATACTGATACTCCTACTCCAACTGATAATCCGGAAAATTCTGACGACAGTACCAATGCCACCAATAATGATCCTCCTCAACTGATATCTGAGGTAAGTGGTTCTGAATCTCCAGATATTCCAAATAATTCTGATATGTGTGATGATGAACAACAGGTCGAGACGGAAACTCCGAGTGTGACTGAACCAGCTCGGTATGATATTCCACCTAGATCAACCAGGGGAATTCCGTCTAACAGATACTCACCTGAAAGAAGTTCAAGAGGGTCGAGATATCCAGTTGCAAATATCGCAAGAAGGAATTTAGTTCCGGAAGCCAAGTCCTTCGCAAACGCGATCTGTTCTGAAAAAATACCAACAAGTGTTGAAGAAGCACTCAAGTATAAAGAATGGAAAGAAGCAATTGGAACTGAACTTGAAGCCCTGAGAAGAAGTGAAACATGGGAAGAATGTGAATTGCCTCCAGGAAAGAAACCCGTTAAATGTCGGTGGGTGTTCACTATCAAGTATAAACCCGATGGATCAATCGAAAGGTATAAAGCTCGATTAGTCGCAAAGGGGTATACTCAGACTTACGGGATTGACTACTGTGAGACTTTATCTCCAGTAGCCAAGATTGATACTATTAGAGTCCTATTCTCAGTTGCAGCAAACAAGGATTGGCCATTACACCAATTCGATGTCAAGAATGCCTTCCTACATGGAGAATTGAAAGAAGAAATCTACATGGAAGCCCCACCTGGAATTCATGATAGTTCCGAGGCCAGGAAAGTTTGCCGACTAAAGAAATCTCTGTACGGTTTGAAGCAGTCTCCACGAGCGTGGTTTGGTCGGTTTACCACAGTTATGAAGAAATATGGCTATAACCAAAGCAATTCCGATCACACTCTCTTCTTGAAACGAAGAGGTAAACTCATAACCTTCTTAATAATCTACGTTGATGACATGATCATTACAGGGGATGATTCAGAGGAAATGACAAAATTGAAAGCTAATCTTTTCAAAGAATTTGAAATGAAAGATCTGGGAAGACTCAAATATTTTCTCGGAATTGAAGTTCTAAGATCAAAATTAGGGATCTTCATTTGCCAGCAGTAATATGTTCTTGATTTATTAGCAGAGACGGGAATGCTAGATTGCAAACCGGCAGACACTCCCATGATAGCCAACCAAAAATTGTTCATGGAAGATGAAGCTGAATTGGCAGATAAAGAAAGATATCAGAGAACGGTGGGAAAGCTGCTTTACTTAGCTCATACTCGGCCAGACATTGCATACGCTGTGGGGGTTATAAGTCAATTCATGCACCAACCTCAAGTCCAGCACATGGAAGCAGCTTTACGGATTATCAGGTATCTCAAGGGAACTCCTCGACACGGTGTTCTATTCAAAGCAAATGGGCACCTGAAGATTGATGCTTATACCGATGCTGACTGGGCAGGCGACAAAGGTAATAGGAGGTCTACATCAGGGTATTTTACCCTAGTGGGAGGAAATCTTGTTACATGGAGGAGTAAAAAGCAAAAAGTTGTCGCCCTCTCAAGTGCTGAAGCTGAATTCCGAGGAATAGCACGAGGATTAGCTGAAATCCTATGGCTGCGAAAACTTTTGTCAGAAATTGGGTATCCCTCAGAAGAAGCCAGTAAGATCATGTGTGACAACAAAGCAGCTATACAGATCTCAGGAAATCCAGTTCAACATGATCGCACCAAACACGTTGAAGTTGATAGACACTTCATCAAAGAAAAACTTGAAGATGAGATTATCGAGCTTTCGTTTGTTTCATCAAAAGATCAGCTTGCAGATATCCTTACAAAGGCGGTTACCGGAAAGATCTTCGCTCACTGTCTTGACAAGTTAAGCATTGGAAATCCCACTACTTAGCTTGGGGGGAATGTTAGACATAGGAACCCAAAAACAAATGTAAGCCCAAGTCCGTATGTGGACTTGGGCCCGTTAGGTTATTATTTTCCTATAAATAGGTGTCATATGTAATCGTTTTAACGTTGATGAAATATAAAACTTCTTCCAAAAAACCCGATTACTAATTCTACAGTTATAAGGTGACAACACACCATTTTACTATTGCCTAATTACATTTATGGTACAAAACTATTGTAATTTACAAATCCTATTGTCTCCGCTACTGCGAATAGATAGAAATTATCAAACCTATCAAATGATTTAATCAGAAAATGAAGATTAAAATACCAATATAAAGATAAAAATACCAGATGAGTGGAGAAACTGTGATATGCCAAAATGTTGAAAACTAAGGACTTGGTTGGTACCAAAACCATGGCAGGTATACTCGAAAGGGATAAGAAATATATTGCTAAACAATTTCAGTGTCTCGTATGTTCCGTTGATATCAGTTTAAAGTTCATGATTTATAATAATGATATCGAATGAAAGGAGATGCCTCAAAGAATGGTGCCTTTGTACTGTGTGCGATTGAGTGGCTAAACAATAGGGTGTTTATTATTATTGGTGATGATTTACGCTCTGTTCTCGAGTCTAAAATTAAAGGAAAGGAAAGTAATGTAAAGAAAAGGAAAGTAAAGTAAAGGAAAGTATTTATTTTACTTTACAATCACCCCAAATATGGCCGGATTGTTTTATTGAATAAAATGTATAAATTTTACCTCCAAATCCTTTCCTTTACTTTGCTTTCCTTCCTTAAAAAAAACTTGAGAACACAACAATTTATTTATTTACTTTCCTTTACATTCCTTTACCCTCAAAATAAAACTTGAGAACACAGCGTTAATGTTCTTTGCCCGAAAACTAGTGGTTCAATGCCATGCATGTAAGTCACCAATACCCATTAATCATACAAAAATTGGCCATGGAACTCTCAGAGTATATTTGCTAATCACATAATACTGCTTATGTTGTCCATATCCCTTTACACTAATCTCTCACATGGAGCTTTTGGTTTTACCTAATATACCATATACTTTATCTAACTTTAACTTGACTGCCGAAAAAATCTACATTTGTTATTTAACTTGAACACGGAAAAACTCTTCGTTTGTTATGATACCTTGATTAGTTATGTACACATTCTCAGAAAATAAACTTGATTTGGTCCAATACAAGCCCTTTGGTACCCATACTATCTACGTAGGGCTACAAGTCTCAAAACGTAAGAAAATACCGAGAAAATTTTCAAGAAGATTGTGGTAGAACTTCCATAGACATCTATCTAGAGACAAATTGATTAGTAAAAGTAAAAATTGTGGTAAATAATTATGGAAATATCTTGATAAAAAAGAACCGTAAAGTCGATCATAAACATCCATGAAAAGTCAAAAAGATAAAAACTTGACACTGCTCATTTCTTTAACATCAACTTCTCTCATATCCCTTTTTCTCGCAAATCTTCATCCATTATAAACCTCAAAGGCATATTCTTTCTAACATACGAAAAAAAAAATTTAGCTAGAAGAAAAAATTGTAGGATTTATATACAAATATACTCTAACAGAAACATCCTCGTCGTGATCAAGATTTATTATGTAAATGGTTGATGATGTAAGGGAAGTAGTCACTAACGTAGAGTAAGAATACGACAAGACGAATACCACAGTTTCATCCTGATTTATTTTCCAACTATATTGCTGAAAATTTGGCCGGAATAGTTTTTTTTCCACCGGAATTAGCACCGGTGTACATTTAGAATTCTCGTATAACCGGATTTGCCAAAACCGGTTTAGGACATATCACCTGCCACGTATGAATTCCACTATCCCTTTTATCCTACGTGTCCTAAGCCGGCATTGGGAATGCCGGTTTAGGATTTAATTTTTGGCGGTATTTTGAAAGCGGTTTCCGGTATTAGAGGTGGTTTTGTGGTTTTGATTTTTTGTTTTGTTTTGAAAATGGTTAAGTGTTAGTGTTTAGGGTTAATTATTTATGTAATTTGATGATTTTTATGAAAATTTTCAAATTTTGTTTTGTTAATATGTTATTGTTTTAGAGTTTGTAAAAGTTAGATTTTTATTTCTTGTTTTTTTGGTGTGTTTTATTCTATGTACAAAATGCCAAAAAATCATTTTGGTTAGTTTTTTTGTCTTCATCCATTCTTGAATCCGCCACGATGGTCCAGTTCGGTTTTCTCCAGTAGTCGATGTGTCGTAGTGGCCGAAACTGTGCCTTATATTGCTTTCTCCATTTATCTGTGCTATAGAATTTTGCAGCCATTACAGGAGCAGCTTCATGGTTTCTTCGAGTAGGAGCGTTCACGTGTCCATCAACAGCCATGGCATGGGAACAAGCAATCCTTTGCATTTGCCACTTTCCACAAGTACAAGACTTTTCTGGAAAAGTGACTGTGTATGTGTTTTCCCCACCCATGGTTGTGGGGTCATTTGTGCGACACTCATAAACACCCTCTGAGATATTGTAAGGTGTTACCGCCTGATGAGTGGCATATGATTCCCGACCAGTGTAGAGATTCCACATGGCTGTTGCAAGAGGTGAATTGCACCCTCTAGATTTCTCGAAGTTTTGTACAAAGTGTGCTCTTGACAGGTTGAACGTACCTTCTATACATGCCTTGATAGGCATCATGCGCACTGTGCGTATCACATTGTTGTACGATTCTGCAATGTTTGAGGTGGTGTTTCCCCAACGTACATAGTCCTTATCGCGCATCAATGTCCACTTACTCAAACCAATTTCTTTTATCCAATCCCAAGCTGCTTCATTTATCGCTCTCACTTGCCTAACAGCGTATCTATACTTTCTCGGCCGAGTCGCAGTGCCGACCTGCCAACACCATTTTTTCAACTTCACGTCTTTAAACGTCGTCATAAGGTTACTCCTTGCGTTGATCAAACCTTGATGACGGTCTGAAATCACACACAAGGCTTTCTCTTTATGAATTACGGCAACATTATTACGGAAGTTGTTTAGAAACCATAGCCAGCTGTCATTTGACTCATTATCAACCATGGCGAAAGCAAGAGGAAGTATATTCCCTTTTGCGTTTTTCGTCACGGCTGTGAGAAGCTTCCCGCGTTAGTTTCCTTTCAAATGGGTGCCATCGACAACTACGTAGGGAATACAATGCTTGAATGCTTGGATGGCAGGGCCAAAAGCCCAAAAAACATACCTAAAAAGAAAACTGTAATCATTAATACGAGTATTACAATTCACTATAATCATTAATATGAGTATTAGAATTAAACTACGCAACAAAATTGGGAGAGCCCTAAAGCAAATAGCCTCTATGGTCATTGTCCACATATTGAATAACTCCCGTTTCAAAAGGAAACGAACCACATGCATCCGTTCAAATAAGTCAAATATGGATTGCGTAAGTTATTCAATATGTGTTCAATACAATTTACCACAAATAACAATTTATATCCAATATCATTAGTGTCTAACATATCAAATAACAATTATTATATGTCAATATATGCAGTTTACTTTTGACTATATCATAATATCCTGTTGGAAATTGACAAAATACATACCTAAATGTTTCTGGACTGTTTGGGTTTGCCTTTGGGGAATGTAACCATCTAACGATTGTACCGGGGTTTTCCTGGACCAATTCCTGAATGTACGCCGGAAGCTCAGCAAAATTGCTCTCCCATGTTCCGTAGAGCCTTTCAATGGCTATTCTACGGGCATTCCAAGCTTTACAGTAAGACACATCCACATTCCAATGATCCTTGGCAGTGGCAATGATGTGTTTTACCTTGTATGTAAGGTCCAACTTGATTTGGTGACCGATTTTTGTTGCAATCATGCTTGCCGACAAAGAACGGTTGTTATTTCTTACGACCGATCCTAGACAAGTGTGCCTTGGGTTCCATTTTGCCAGCTTCCATAATCCCTTACTGTTTCTGTTTGAACCCCTAGCAGTCCACTCACATGGATACCGGTGTTCGTCGTCTTGGAATTTCGGACCCGCTGTGAAGCATATTGCTTTCCAAGCCTCTGGCCTCGAGTCCAGCAAGTACATTTCCCTGTTATTTTTTAGCAACCAAGTTCTGATTGCATATACAAATTGAGCCTTGTTTTTGAAGTACACTCCGGTACTTGGGTCATCTCCTTCACGCCAGTACTCCACCGTTTCCTCCTCTTCGTTGAACGGAAGACGATTCCATTCTTCCTCCCCCACAAAACCAGCGTGTGATTCCAAGACCCTTTCATCATGTTCACGATGAAGTACGAGCTCATCGTGCTGTCCTTCGTCCTCCGAAACGTCTCCAAGAATTGCATAGTCTTCCGGTGCATATTCCTCGACCGTGTCGTTATCGGAATCTTCACGGCCGTTTCCACCAAAAGCTTCCTCTTCG
The DNA here is from genome assembly GCA_910822075.1 of Senecio squalidus. Classification (NCBI taxonomy): domain Eukaryota; kingdom Viridiplantae; phylum Streptophyta; class Magnoliopsida; order Asterales; family Asteraceae; genus Senecio; species Senecio squalidus. The sequence continues at coordinate 51,582,390 of CAJVGC010000432.1, forward strand.
ACTTGCTGGTGTGGGGAGGCTTGTTGTTCGCCATGGTGTTGACTACTCTCAGGGTTCTGGGCTTCTTCGTTATACTATTCAGAATGCCTTGACGGGAAATCCGGTTGCTCAACATATGAAGAATGTTGAAAGTGATCGGTGTAGGATGATGGAAACCCATCTTGAGACTGATGAGGATTGTGTAATTGAATGTTCCTCATCTGGTCTGAAAAAGAGAATTGTGTTTGTTGAGGCACCAGGAAAAATTGTTCTTGTATTTGTGCTTGATATTGAGGGTTGTGGGAACTCAAATAATAGATTGTTTCAAAAGTTTCATCGTCTACTATTTCGCTCTGCAAAACATGATCTCCGCCGAAGGTGTACCACAGGGTTAGTTTAAGGTTGTAGAAATCACTGCTCACAGCAAGTTTGTTGTACGCCGTCTCTTTGAAAGTAGCAAGGTCGACCTTCTCGTACAGAGGAAAAACAATACGACGGGATGATGCATCGCCAATCAAGTAACCATTTTTGAATAAAAGTTCATTTCCAGGGATTAGATGAACAAGGAGTGTGGTAAATTCAGACATGGTTTGGGAAAATGAGAGTTGTTTGAGCGTTTCTGTATGAGATTTATCTGAGAGTTGTATGAGAGTTGTGAGAGGTAAAAGTTGGGAGTTGATGTAGGTAGTATATATATAAACTACAGAACCTTATCTCATAAAATCTGACAGAAAATCTAGAGATTAAACCTTGTCCAGTGAAAATGCCACGTAGGATTGAGATAAGGATAAAAGCCGGTTTTGGCAAATCCGGCTTATCACAAGCTTTTTCTAACCGTACCGTACCTTATCTCATAAAAATCTGACAGAAAATCTAGAGATAAAACCTTGTCCAGTGAAAATGCCACGTAGGATTGAGATAAGGATAAAAGCCGGTTTTGGCAAATCCGGCTTATCAAAAGCTTTTTGTTAAAGGTCTGTATGATGTGAACTTTTCACTGTTTCACGTCAGTACCGTACCTTATGTCCAGAAAATCTGACAAAAAATCCACTGTTTTAAACCTTGTCCAATGAAATTGCCACGTAGGATTGAGATAAGGATAAAAGCCGGTTTTGGCAAATCAGGCTTATCAAAAGCTTTTTCTAACCGTACCGTACCTTATGTCATAAAAATCTGACAGAAAATCCAGATATTAAACCTTGTCCAATGAAATTGCCACGTAGGATTGAGATAAGGATAAAAGCCGGTTTTGGCAAATCCGGCCTATCACATATTGTGTCAGTGGAATCAATGCTTTTACAGTCTTTTATTAAAAGCCGGTATTTGTAAATCCGGCTTATTAAAAACTATTCATATGAACTTATTATAAATAATAACACACTGTAACACAACGCATTTACACCATCACCTTATTATATCTCTCTAGCATATCCTGCAACAAATTTCATCTCATAAGCATGGCTTCTTCCAGTAATTCTTATTCCACTACCTCCAATATCCTAGACACTGTTTTCAAACATATAGAAGAAGATAAAAAGCGTCTGGAAAAACTAAACTCACTTATCAAAAGTTTCTAGAAAGCTGATAACGAAAAAACCCAACTCATACAATCACTTCAGGATGACCCAAACCTATCAACTTTAGAACAAGATTATCTCAACCACCTTCGTCTCCAGTGCGTGAAAGACTGGGAAAATACTTCCAAATGTGGCGAGTTGATCAGTCGGATTGATCAGTCGGATTGATCTTCAAGTCGAAGAGAAAAATGACTTTGTACAACGCATCTGCAACGTAAACGAAGATGTAGATGCGGTCAACATCTCCGAAAACAGCTCACAAGCTATCATACCAGCTGGGAGTGTTGAGCAATTTTTCCTTGAAGGTGACAGAGGAAAGAACGAAGAAGACCAATATTGTTTAATTAGTTGTTTACCAGAAAATGTTCAGTTTTCCAGAACGTTTTGGGGCGTTCTGTTAGGATTTACGCAAGACAACGAATTGTGGGAAACTGTAAGTTTTTTATTTACAATTTTTTTTTTAATACCTTTAATTTTTAATAACTTTAATTTTTTCCGCTTATTTTCAGCATGTCGATGCATGGATAAGGCGATCACAATTGGTGCATCGAAATTTACTAGAGAGGGAAACACAAGGCACAAGAACCAGGTATGCAGTAATGCCTATATCGTTTCATGATGATTTTTTAAATCATCATAATTGGGGCAAAAACTTTGAAATTTTCCTGGGAGGAATAAAACCATACAAAGGCTGGAGAAACGTTGATTCAGTCCTTATTCCTGTGTGTACCCTTGGGGGTCATTGGTTTCTTCTTGAGTATAAAATTGATGCCAATGAGTTGACCATTTACGACCGTGAGCAATCTGCACATCCGGCCGTTTATATGCAAGACTTATTAACATTTTACGTTAAATACATTTGCTGGTTTTATTACTCTGCAAAACGTATCAGACCAACACCACGGGAACCTCCTCCTGGGTATGATGCACATATTTACTACAAAAATGTAAGTCAATATCCGGGTAGTAAGGAGAACTCCGCTGTGTTTGTATGTATGTTTATTCACTACATGCTCACTGGTGAAGCCTCAAGTGTAGTTACATCTGATGTATCCAATGAACAACTAGTTGATTTCAGGAGAAGGATGGCAAATGTACTATATGCAAAACGTAAAATGAAATTTTTTTTTTTATATTTAATCATATGTAATGTTTTTAATATATATTTTTATTGTAATAATTTTTCATGTATGTTTTTATGAATATGTTTTTATTGTCATGTTTTCTGTTAATATGTTTTTATTTAATATTTAATGTTATAAAAAATATTGATATAAACAAATATTAAAGCAGGAAACAAATATTGATATAAACAAATATTAAACACAAACATTACTTTTTATTAATTCAAAAAATAAAACATAGTTCAATACAACACAATAGGTAAACGTACTACTGAGGGGGAGGGGGGTGGGGGTGGTAGTGTATACGACTGCCGGTGAGGCATCTCGTTGGTTGAGGGATCCTGGTTGATCTTATGGGTTCTTCATTATGTGGGTTGGGTGGCTGGTCAAACCCATAATCACCAAAAGACTGAATCTGAACCGGGCTACTATCATGATAATGAGACCGGCGTGCAACCATTTCGGTACTAGGTCTGAACTCGCCATGAAAATTGGGTGACAACGAAAGCCAAGTAGATTCATGGGGAGGGGTAGGGTTAGGGCCAGGGGTAGGGGTAAATAACAACTCATTGATCATGTCTAGCCCATGCTGGGTACCACTACCTCCAGCCTCAAACTGCTGTGTACCACTACCTCCATGCTGATACTGAGAACCTCCAGCCTCAAACTGCTGATAGGCCTGAGAACCACCACCATCTGCCCGAGTATGCTGCCCGTACTGGGAACCACCCCAACCACCCTGATACTGACCTCCATATTGGGGTGGAGGAGACGGAGGACGTGGATAATATGCAGGTGGGGGAAACTCAAATTGTTGCGATCCGTAGTTCAGGCGCTCCTGATTATGTCCGTATCCCATAACATCATTAGGGAGTTGAACAAAATCTTGCCACATGGCGTTGTTACCCACTCCACTATCAATGTTCCGTTGAGCACGATCACGGATTTCCCTCAACGCCTCGTTCTGCAAAAATAAATTTAAATTTATTAATTTTAAGAAAATTAAATGTAATATATAATATAAAATAAAATAAATACGCAAAACATATTACCTGTACTTGCTGGACACCGCCCCAATCAGGATACACGTGCGGAGGGTTAGGTGCAGCCGGAGACGTGATGACTAAGATAGTGCGATCATAATACCACTGCATATAGCCAGGTAGAACACCGCCCCTGCTGGTCCATTAAAAGGATAGACACGGTCGTGTCTTTCATTCCAACACACTATCTCCGCAGCTTTCTTCGCCTCCCAGTCTGTACCATTTCCCCCGGAAAACTTTCCCTCTTGGTTCCTCCTGTGCTCTCTAACTGTACATACGAAAAAAGGTTCCGGAACCCCTTGCCCGAATCCAAACTGTCTGCATACTCGGTTCGGTAGATGAGGTTCCCCAACACACCACCAGACAAGCCATCCAGTGTATGCCCATAACCAACTGTCTCGAGTGCAATCATCCACAAGGCCGGGCAGTACAGCGGTATAAGGACACCAAATAAACTGGCCCTCTGTCAACGCGGAGAAAGCGGCACGGTATGCTACCAGCACATGAGCCGGTGTGGATGTGTGACTATAGCTACAAAACTGGCGATGCCACCTAATATACAAAATAATAATCGTAAAAATTTAATATAATAAATATATAAATTTAATAAATATATAAAAATAATAAAAATAATAAATATATACAAATAATAAACATAATAAATATAAAAAAAAAATTAAAAATTTAATTCTAATAAATATAATCTAAATAATCTAAAATAATAAATATTAATAATTAGTATTAATAACAAATATAATAAAAATCTAATGCAAAGATAAAAATATTACTTGCTACCAACGCAGTGTGGGTAACTATCCGGTGCATCCAGCCGTCGGACTGTACGGGGCGCAATCAGTGGCATTCTCTCCCAGGCCCAAAGCTGGAGTAAAATTAACGGGCCGTGAATACCCTTCACGTCCTTCTTCTCCGCAGCAGTACAAAGTTGTCGGTACAAATACGCCAACACTGCGGAGCCCCAGCTTTTTCTACCACCTTCACTTAGGTCGGTTATGTTTTGAAGAAAATTCAGCGACACATCATACGACCTTGCATCACTGAACAGGTGCCCACCCAAAAGAATCAAAATATAAACTCTAGCTCGGTTCATGTAGCCATTATCTCTAGATGGACAGGGCATACCAAGTACCTGGACTAGAATCTTGATTGATATTCTACCTTGCGCCACTTCTAACTCATCTGGCTCAAACCCAAGATAGTCAATACACAGCTGCACCCACTCCGACGGGCTTTTAAACTGCCATTTTCCGGAAACCACCGGTCCGTCTACAGGCAGCCCCCAAAGAACCTGTACGTTTGCAACGTAACAGTCGCCTCACCAGTGGGAAAATGGAATGTGTGCGTCTCGGGACGCCACCTTTCAACCAAAGCAGTAATCAGAGCATGGTCGATTTTATGATAACCGGTGCGTAATACACCGTCGAACCCAGCACTGACTATAAAGTCTCTCACACTCTCTCTAATATTGTCGGTGTGGTTCCAAAATCCGGAATCACAACGCCTAACTTTTATAATGGCGGTAGCATCTTGCGTATCGTTAAACAGACCGGTAGAACGGTGATGGTCACCGGCTTGTAAAAACAGCAAGTCATTGTTTCGAGGGGTTGCGTTAGCTCCGAATTGCGACATATTTGGCCGGAATAGTTTGTGTAATCGTTTTTTTTTTTTTGAATATGTGTGTGTACCGATGATGGTAGCTAGGCACATTTAAAGGTGAATTTAAGAGAATCTTAAAACCGGCTTTGGCAAAGCCGGTTAAGGACACGTGGCGCGATTTCTTTGGTCACTCAAAAAGCTTATGTCGGCAGTCACGTGAAAAGTCCAGAAAAAAGTCAAAAGACGGAGTTTGCAAAGCCGCTTTAGGCTGACGTGGAAAGGTGGTCTAAAACCGGTTTTCGCAAAGCCGTTTTATGCTGACTGGGCTTCCACGTGGAAAAGGTCACCTGTGACTGGGCGAAAAGTGTTACTGTTGTCCGACGTGTCACGTGATGTGTCCTAAACCGGCATTGGGAATGCCGGTTATACGAGAATCCTAAATTTATTCCGTTGAAATCCACCGGCGCTAATTTCGGTGGAAAAAAAACTATTCCGGCCAAATTTTCTATATTGCTTTTAAAAAGCTTATAGATAATGTGTCTACACTACTTTACCTTCATTAAATAGAAATTATAAGACATACTCTTCTTTTAATTTCTAAAAATCATGATATATGGAGAACATCACCTTTTGTCTTTTGATGTCAAAATTTGGAATAGACAACAATATTAACATATGTAGTTTTTAAACGTGTTCGATTTGCAATCCAAAAAGGGGTAGCTGCGTAGCTTGTTGTCCGTTTGTCTTCTGCCACTTTGTAAAAACATAATTACTCAATCAAACAATATCTAGAATAAGGAAGATTATAAAACGGATCCCTTTTTGGTACCAGGGAATCAAAGTCTTGTATCATGAGGTATATCATGGCTCATTTCTTTTAATTTTGACATGGCATGACCTACTCGGGATTCTATGAGCAGTGGAAAAGTTTCCCAAGATCTAATGATGTGCAAGTGCAACCATGGAAATGAAACTAAATGATACGATAGTTTTTTTGCAACTACTTAATTAATCAATTTAAAGCCAATCTCATCACATCCATTTCAGGTTCCTTAGCCTGGTTAATTAATCTACCCGATTGGATGGCACCTCGACTATAAACTGCTTTTCCCACCAATAAATATTAATTCATTATCAACTAAAAGGTGATTTGAAAAGTAATGATCGACATCATGAAAAAGTCACCCCGGCCCCAAACAGTATCCAAGAAAAGCTGAACCATTAACATTTTTTTTTACTTGAGATCCCAAGAGGAATTCTTTGACATAATTCACCAACAGGTGTTTACCTAGCGGTCTTTGGGCGACCCATCGACCAAGAGGTTGGGGTTCAAGTCTTAGGTGATACGTATGTGGATTAAGTAAGTTGAGAGTGTTAAATAGGAGGAATGGGTGTGCGAGTCTTTTACTTCAAATTTTTTTCTATGACATAACTCAGTCAATGTCCCTTTATTTTATGCGCTCACGTCTAACCAGCAAAAGAGAAAAGAGATAGATGTCTTATTCAAGAAAAAACTTGTTAATAATATCTTTCATTTGGCTATAAATATCACCTTTCAAAATAACATTATTCAGAAACTTAGCATTTAGCATCAAACATACTCTACTTGAATAACACCTATCCGATCTGTCATTAATGGATTCCAGATTCTTAAAACCTATTACAGGAATTCCGATAATATCAACAACAGGACTACTAATGTCGGAACCTTATCTATCCCATTACCCTCTTTCTACCACTTCTTCCAAGATCAATGGCATAGAGAGAGAAGGCAGTTTTACAGTCTGGATTAAAAGTATTTATGGTAATTTTCTCATTCTAAAATACATATATTTTAACCTTAAACAATAAAAATTCTTTAGATTCAGATAATAATCTCTTTAGTTTTGTAATATGCAGTGACTTTAAGACCCAAACTAATTGAAATGATGATTCATAAGTTAAGTAATGGTGCCAAAATTATTCAATATGGAAGCCGGGATAAAATCTTCAGGAAAAGCTTTAGTATCAGCGACGGTGAGAAACTGTTGCAAGCTTCCCAATGCTACTTGTACACTACGGTTGGTGCGATTGCAGGAATCCTCTTTGTGTCTACAGAGAGGGTTTTATTTTGCAGTAATAGGTCCATTAAAATGCATTCTTCAACAGGCAAGCTTCTAAAGTTCCAATACAAGGTAAAGGGGCTTCCACGTACTTCCACCTCATGCACATTTCGTCTTATTTATAAATAAAATTTAATGCAATTTGAATTATCTGTGTAGGTTTTAATCCCATTAGGAAAAATAAAAGGGGCAGAAGAAAGTATGGACATTCAGAGGCCACCGATCAACTATGTGGAGTTAAGGACGGCCGATGATTTCAACTTCTGGTTTATGGGCTTTATAAATTATAAGAAAACATTGGGATACCTTCATCATGCAATCAGTTTGAAATGCTTAAGCAATCGATGCTGAAAGTAATCAAAAATTTCTTGTGAAGTTCAGTAGTAAATAGTATGGTTAATTAGTTATATGTTCCTCATTTTGGTTGCATAAATGCTTTCTAGGGCCGAAGCCGAGATTTCGAATGTCCTAGACGAAAAATGAAAATGGGCCCCTAAAAACATATAATATATAAAAGCATGTTGGAGCATAAACGCTTGTTGCTTGTATATCAAGTTAGAGTGTCGTGTAGCTTAAACTGTATTCATATCTAGTTGTAAAGAGTATCACTGTATTTGTGAAGAGTGTCGCCAGTGACACACATGAGTGTCTCCTCGACAGTCATGTGTTCCCAACGTAACTCTTCGGTACCGAGTGTCGCCATCGACACTCTTAAGGTATTTTAGGGTTTGCCTATAAATAGCTCACATTGGGATCGTAAATGTAGCCGCTCGAATCCCTAGACGAAGAATGTCGTTGGATATCATCATTCTAGGAAACTAGTCTTACGAGTGGTCTAAAGCTTAGAAGTCAAGTGTATTGTTGTTATTTCGTATTTGTAAACATTACGTAAGGGTTTATGACATAAAACGTTTTGGTTTTACTTGTGTTTTTCACCATTTACATACGCTTATTTGTGATTCCGCCACTTATAAGGTGTAGGATCCAAATCTAGGTCCAAGAAAGGGTTCTAACAAGTGGTATCAGAGCCTTTATAATCATTATAGAGGTTTTTTGATCCATTTGATTAATATTTGGTGTGTTTGGATATTTGGGTTTCAAGGACTTGGTTATCTAGATCTACTCATTTCCGACGTTGTTTTTGTAAAATTTATTATCGGGTTATGTTTAGTATCATAGGTAGATAGAGTTTGGAAATAGTGTGTCGTAATTCTGCTCGATTCGTAGTTTTTGATTCAAATGGATTTTGTGGGTTATGAGGACTTTTAATTCTAGATCTACTTATTTCCGGTGGTGTTTTCGGGAAATTTATTATTAGGATATGTTTAGTATTGTAGGTAGATAGATTCTGGAAAGTTTGGTGATCTAATTTGCTCCGTATCTACGATTTCACACTTCAAAACTCAAAATTATGTTCGTCCAGCGACACTCTTTAGTAATGAAACTGTCGCTAACAAAACTGTCGTTAACGAAACTGCCGCTAGATACTCTTTAGTGTCGCTAGTCTGAGTGTCGTTGATCTCGTCGCTGAAGTGTGTCGCTAGTCTGACTGTCGCTGAGTAGGCTGAAAAAAATTAAAGTTTTATCAAAGCTAGAAAAAAAATTCTTCCGATTTTCGTATTGGTTGAAGTTAAGCGTATCGTTTGAACAAGCTTTGAGTGTCGGAGAATTACGATGTTTATATTTTCGGAAACAATTTTGGAAAGCGAATTCAGTTGGGTTTTTTGTGAGTTCAAGTGTGAAGACTTTAAAAGATTGTGCTGATGACTACAAATGTTAATAATAATTCTCAAACTTTTAACTGTGATGAATTTGACAAAAAGATTAAGTTGTTGTCAAATTGCAACAAACGTCTTTTGAATGATCTTGAAAATCTTAAAATTGATAAATAATGTTTGAAAGAAAATATACATCATTTTAGAGAAAATGAACAACTTTTTAAGCCAAAGAGTAAAGCTAATGCTTCTGAAGTTCACGATTTAAAAGTTCAACATGATAATCAACAATATACTCTTAATTCTTATGTCAAAGCACTTGAGGATCAAAAGCAAAAAGTTTGGGCTAAAGAAGGTGAAATTGAAATCTTACAAAACAAACTTTTCAACTTTTCAACTCTTGAAAATTTGAAAATTGATAATGATCGTTTAAGAGAAAATGAACAATTTTTTAGAAAAAATGAATTTTTTTTTGAGAAAAAACGTAAAGAAAATGCAAATTCATGATTTGAAAGTTAAAGTTGATAACCAACAATATACACTCAATAGCTACGTTAATGCTCTAAGTACAAAAGAAAAACGTTTTAGATGCTCAAATGAAATTGCAATTTACAAATCATCAATGACTTGTAAACCAGTTTCTGTTAATGATAAAAGTCTTAAAGACTTGTGCTTTTGAAAATGATGAATGAAAATAAAAAAATTTGGAACTTGAGAATGTTTTAGAAAAGAAAACAAAACTTTTTGTGTGTTTGTGTTTGAAATTTTCGATTAAAATAAAAAATTAGCACACCACACTAAGATTTTTGAAAATGAAAATGTTTTTCCAAGAAGATTGACAAGTACGAAACTTGCTTTCTTAAACTTGAAAAACGAAATGTTTTCTTAGAATCTAAATATGAAATACAAGTTTCTGTCATTTCTTCATCACGAAAGGAGTTTAGTGCTTTGAGGAAATCTTATAACTGTTTGAAAGAACAATTTGATACTCTTAAACGCTCAAATTGTTTTTCTCAAGTTCATCAAAGTTCGAAACCAAAATCAAATGTTCCATAAAAGATTTACACTGGTAAATCTTCAAAACATTTATTGAAAAATGTTTTTTAGTTTACTAACTGTTCTCTAAACAAGAATAAGAAGTATTCCAAGAAATCTAATTCAAATGGAACTTTTATCCAAACTTCTATTTTAGCCCCAACACTTTCCTAGTTAACACATACATATTCTTATTCTTGAAACAATAACTTTTCATTCACACAATCATGTATAGAGTCCACATGAATATCTTCAAACAGAACATCATCTATCTTATTACAAATTTTTAAATTGACAAACAGAAATACAAGCATTAACATCTTATGAATTACACTTCTTAAAAGCACTCTCTAACTTCTCATCTTCCATTAAAACTGCTTCACACACACTAAAGCATTTACTCTCTTCAGACTCTTTTAAATTTTGACCTTCTACAAAATTAATCTTAAAATTAGAACTAGTAACATTCACATCACAATGCACATTATTATCAATCACAGTTTGAGCACAAAAAAAATAAAAATTCAACCAGTTCATTAGTTTCAACTAACTGCGTTCTCAAATTATCACTAGACTATAACTGATATCGCATATTTATATGTTTATTTCTATGCGATATTCGGTCATTTTTCATATTAAACATGATGAATAGGATAGGATTTTGCATTTAATTGTGTGGAAAAGTGTTTTTGTCCATTTACAGGTTTACATGATCAGGAAGTGGAAATGGTGGAAGAAATGAGCTTAAAGGACGAAAAATAGTGATTTCTGACGAAGAGAACGTTGTAGTATCACCTCCACCGTTTTGATCATAACTTCTTCATACGATATCCGATTTAGGTGATTCAAATTGGAGAAGAAAGAAGAAAGAAGAAAGAGAGAGATACACAACCAAAATTTCGAATATGGCAAGTTTTATGAACGGTGCGACGCACTGGAGGAGGGGTGCGACGCCCTCATGGGATTTTCAGCAATTGGAATTTGACTCGAACTCGATTTCCTCTTGATTTATCTCTATAAATACCAACCCAAACGACCAGTTTTCATCATCAATCATTCCACCTCATATTTGGAGCTGGAGATCTTGGTTTGGAAGCTTGGAGAGCAAGGAAAAGAGTTAGAGTTGGTTTTCGATTACAATTCGGTAACGACACGTTTTGCTACTTTTCTAGTTTGTTTTCTATTTTTTATTCTAGACTTTTCAGTGATGTTTTCTTTCATATTAGTTGCTGTTTTGAACTTTATTATGAGTAGGTAAACTTCTTTTATGCTCGTTTGATTTATGGAACTTGTTTGACGGTTATGTTTTCGTTATTGATTGTTTAGGTGTTTATGTTTAATCGTAGATCCTTAATTGTTTGTGTTTTGATATATTACTATAAATTGTTTATATTCAGATTAGTTAATCAATATTCTAGGTATTCGAGAGGAATCTAGATAGATTAATTAACTAGTATGAAATAATCGGTCGGTCTTTAATCGGTTTAAAATTATTAGGATTCGAGAGGACCTAGTAATAACAATTTAGGTAATAAAACGTGAACGAGTAAGTCTAATTAATAAGATTCGAGAGGACTTAGTAATTAGAGAAGTTATTCGAGAGGAAACTTCATAAGGTTAAATCATAAAACACCGGCTTGTTGATTAATGCTTGATTATTGATAATTGTAACTGTATTCGAGAGAAACATTATAATTTGAAGTAGTTAAAGTTAAGTGAAATATTCGAGAGGAGTTTTGCTATATATAAGAAGTTAATTATACATTCAATTTCGTAAACATAATTAGAAAACAAGTGAAGTGTCAAACGAGTATACTTTTCCATTATTTGATAACAACAATTACTTTTCTCACATTGATTTTTATAATCACCTTTTACAATTACTTTGCAATTTTAATTAGTTAATCTTTAGTTATAAAAACCCCCAAAACCAACAAGTATTAGTAATTCGAAGTAAAAAACTAAATTAGTCCCTGTGATCGAACATTTACTTACTTAAAGCTATATTATATACGAATAGGTCCACTGCCTATAAGTGTGTAATTAAGTCGAATAGTAGGTCGAGTTTATTAAACTAGATTTTACACATCAATAACACAGAAACATCATCAAAACAATTTAACTCTGAAAAAGTACTTACAAAAGATGTTGATATTGGCTTGACAGTGTAATTGTCATTAAATGGTGTTGATGCTGAATGAAATCCAATATTGAATGAAATCCAATACCAACCTTTTCCTTTTGAACCAATTGTTTGTCAATAATACTATTCATTGTTTTAGAAGCCAAATTAAATTTATCAACATGAACAAATGCAGTTTCTAAATCCCGTTTAACCTTTATAAATCTTTCAAACAAGTTTTCATGTTCTATTTCCAATCTACCCAGTTTTCCTTTGTAAACATCGACATCATTAGTTAAAGCATCAATTATCTTTGTAAAGCTTCTCAGTTTTAAAAAATTCTCTTTTGTGATGTTTAATTAACTCAATTTCAACAATCAATTTTTGATTATGTTCCCTAACATAGTTAATAATATCTAAACAATCAATTGAGCAAGAGTTAGAAAGTACCTCATCAGGTTTTACATAATCAATCTTACTCATAAGTGCTTTCACTTGAGTATTCTTAAATTCATTTTCTGGAACAGCATCCCATTCTCCAAATGTGATAAACGCTTGTTTTTGCCCAGAAGTTCCAACTTCTTCACTTTCTTTCTTCTCAGCTCTAGCAATCAATCTTTTCTCTTCAGCATTTACTTGATAGTTATTCTTTTGATAGCCATTGTACTCTCTTCTTGGTGTCTACATTCCCTTGCAAAGTGTCCAAATCCATTACAGTTGAAACACTTAACCTTTGACTTATCAAGTCACACCTTATCTCCTCTATCCTTTCTGAAATTGTTTCTCCCAGTTCTTTTAAAGAATCTATTTGCTCTCACACTGACCATTTCCATTTGCCATTTCAATTCAATCTCTCCTAGATCATATGGGTGAATTTGCTCCAAATCTTCCCTTGCCAGTTCATATTGAGTTAAACTTCCAGCCACAAAAGCTTCATAAGTAGCTACAAATGCTCTATATAACACCTCATTTCCCCTAGTAAACATATTCTTATTCTCATTTCCAACATTCATACTTAAACCATTCAAATTCATCCCAGACATGTTAGCCTTTAAAGCAGCATATTGACCAGTATAATGACTTAAACCACTTCCATTTCCATTGTTATTGTGACAACCGTGTTTCTCGAATTATTATTCGGGTGTGCCATATGTCATTTACTTTGTCGAAATGTTTTTTTGACCCTATTATTATTATTATTATTATTATTATTATTATTATTATTATTATTATTATTATTATTATTATTATTATTATTATTATTATTATTATTATTATTTTTATTATTATTATTTCGGTTGTCAAAGTTTATTTATTTAGTCGGGCTTTTATTTATTTCTTTGTCCTTCGTGACGGAAGCGTTTTAGATACCTAAGTTTCCTAGTAGATATAGTACACTCTTAAGAAAAGTAGGGTGTTTATGTCTACGGTTATTTAAATGAGAATTAACGTTAATAATATTACAAAGTTGGTCCTTTCTCACGAGTAATTACGTGTCTAAGTTACTATCGTAAACGTTATTAATCAATTGAAAATCGAACGTCGAAAAGTTGCGAGAAACTGAGGTCACTGCGCCGCAGTCTGTACCTACTGCGACGCAGCGCGCTGTCTGAGCTGCATTTTGTATTCTTGTTCTTTTGACCCAATCACGTGACTTGATATACTTTTCTTCCTTTTTGAGCTCCAACATGTGATAACTTGTTGCCATGAAGCTCAATTAAGTAAGTTTTAGATCTAAACAAGTTTTGTAACATCTTTCATCCCAAAACTAACATTTTACATCTCTTTCTTTCATTCCTCTTTTCACTCAACCATCTCATTTACACCATATTTTTCTCTCATTCTTCCCACCAATTTCCAGAAAATATAAGGGCAAATAATCATACATTTAAGTGAGTTTAAATTAGAAGAAGTTCCATCATTATCTTCATCATGCTACACCTCCATTGTTCACCTTCATTTGGTAAGATTTCTATCTTCATACTCTAATTTCTTCTCTTCCAATAATTATGTTAGATATTCTAACATTTAAATCGTTGTGTGGCTTGCAAGGTTTCACCTTCCACCATCACTTTTGTATTTTCGAATTTGAGCTTACCACCATGGAGATTTCTTCATTTTGAGTTTGGTAAGTAAAACCTCTCTCAAATTCAATCTTATATTTCTTTCTAAAGCTCTAAAATTGATAAGTGTGTGTGTTTTGTGTGTTTGGAGTTAGGTCCTCACCACCACCACCCTGGAGCATATTATCTGAGTTACATTTCAAGAGTTTCCAGCGTTTTTTTGATTATTGCGGAGGTCTTCGGTACTTTCTAAAGTTATCCCGATTCCTTTTACGCTTTCTCATTTATCTTTAAATTCGTATACGTAAGTTATACATATATATATATATAGAGGTTGGTTCTTGTAAAACAAACCTTAAGGTAAAATAAGTAAAAAAAAATTAAAAAATTTTTTATAACGTTATATATTTTGGATTATCGTTCATTTTAACCATATCTCAAACTTTAAAAAACGAAGTTTTGTTGTACATCATAAAATGGGTAGTTTTACCGTTGTGCATCAAATTTGAATATTTACTACACAAAAACAAAGAATTTGATGCACAGTCTCTAAACGACATATATTTTGATGCATATCAAAACTTGTTTTTTTAAAGTTTGTTATAATTGAATAAATAAACATAAAACAAAATTACACATATAATAAATTATTTTTTCATATTTTTTTACTAATTTACTTTAAATTTTGGTTTATAAGAACCTCTCCCTATATATATATATATATATATATATATATATATATATATATATATATATATATATATATATATATATATATATATATATATATATATATATATATATATATATATATTAGATAAATATGGATGAAAATGTAATTTATTAACTAAATATACTTAATATTTTTATATTATAAGTTATTAGAAATTAATAACTTAAAAATGTTTAAATATGAAAATAGATTTATAAAATGGTGAATTATAAGTAAAATATGTATTAATCATAAAAATTATACCGTTATTAGATTTATTGGATTTTATGGACATAAGTATATATAAAATGTGTTTTTGACTCTAGTTAGTATTATAACTAATTATTATGTAAAGATTCACATATTTAGTATATCTAAACTTATATATATATATATATATATATATATATATATATATATATATATATATATATATATAGATATATATGTGTGTGTATAGTGAATAGATCATGCGAGAACTCCAATTTTTGCGAGAACCGCGAGAACTCATTTTGGACCCTTAGATTGCCTAATCAATGGTTTAAAATCACTTGGGCCATAATTGTATTTTTTTTAAAAGATGGGGGAAGAATATTAATGTCAGCAAGGGTAATATAGTAATTTGAATAGAAGTCAAAAACTTCATGCCCATCAAATAAGGAGGACGTGGTTTGGATTATATCTCTTTCTTTCTCCGTTTCTCAAGTTCCATAGCCAGATAAAGAAAAAAAATTGATTTAAGAATCAGAATGCTTCAAATTCAAGAGTATGTTTGGCTGCTTAATTAATTAAGGTGTATGTTTGGGGTTTTAGGTAATTGACCAAGGTGTATGTATGCTTAGAATATGACAACGCCTATGAGAATCAAGTATGTGATTTTACTAAGTTAGTTAATTGGTTCTTAGTTTAGATTCTTTTTGTTTACTAAATCACGAAACTTTTCGGAATTATATATACGATGAATGAACAGTTGTTACTATGTGAACATAGGCATGTTGTGCGATGGTTTCTTTAAATTTTACGATTTAAATGTTTGTTCATTCATGATCAAGGATCTGTATATATATGAACATCAATTTTTATACATGAACACAGAGATGTGTTCATATGAACAATGACAAAAGTTATTGTAAAAACAGCTATGTCGGTTTGCTAAAAATATCTATGAACGATATGGGTGTTCTTTTTAAGTTTAATGGAGAAAAAAAGTTTAAAATTTGTCACAAAGGTGGAAGAAAAGAAAGATTGAAATGATCGGAAAAAGAGAGAAGAGAAGAGAGAGATTAAGAGATAATCGTGGGATTAACAATATAAAAATAATTAAAAATATCAAATTTACCTAAATACCCTTTTTTGTTTAATAAAATCTTTTTAAAAATAAAATCAAACTGACCAATCAGAAATGGTTCTCGTAGTTCTCGCAAAAATTGGAGTTCTCGCATGAACCATTCCCTATATATATATATATATATATATATATATATATATATATATATATATATATATATATATATATATATATATATATATATATATATATATATATATATATATATATATATATATATATAATATTCTGGACATATTACATATTATTATTACGACTTATTATAAAATTAATGATACTTAAAATTATAAAAGAAAAGTCCAAAAGCTGGTTTTGGCTCCACTACGCCGCAGTAGATGTTAACTGCGCCGCAACGGGTTGCGGAACAAGCTCATTGCGCCGTAGTCATGCTTCAATACGTTTTTCCACGTTTCTGCAACATTGCACTACGTCACAATGAGTATTGGTTGCGCCGCAGTGAGCTTCAGAACCAAACTTTGAATATTTTGAACATATATAAATATATCATTATACGTACAAATAATATATATTAACAAATAGACGATTTTTGACTCAGAAACATGATCGTAATCATAAATGTCTAATAATAAATTATAATTTTTGTTAACATTATATAAAATTGTTTTTAACTATAATATACTTGAAGTATTTAAATATAATCTAAATATGTTTCGGTTCATCAAATGTTGACTTTGACTCCTAAATATAATCGTTGACTATGACTAAGGTCAACTATCCTATAACATTGATTTTAATAAACTTCGGCTAAACTCTGGTTTTCAACATTCAACCTTCTATCGTATCTTCTATTCGTCGTTTTTGGCTCGAAATATTATTCTTTCGGACTCCTTAAATATATAATATAACTTTAATTATTAAGGCTAAACCCTACTAGACTTTTAGAGGTACTTGAACTTATATGATGTCTTTATTCTAGGGCAGTTAGGCGATGGAGTGTTTTTCTACTGGTTTGTCATCCTGGACACTGTTACTGCTAATTTATTGTGAGTTATTTGTTGCTCTTTTTACCGGTTTATACTTTGGGTACGAAAAACATGATTTAACTATTTATCTTGTTTATACACTGTGGATTATGAATGCCTTTAGCTTAGTGTTACCTTACTTATATGGCCTTTGTGGTAATATGAGGCCCTCGTATACACGCCTTTTAACTCTTTTTGAGCCCTTGGTACATATATATATAGATGGTAATCTGTCCCTCTGAGTCGATGTTATGACCGCTTATTTCGATGACTAAACCTTAGTTTCACACACTAACGTGGGGGTAATGTTTCTATTTAACGTTAGGCTCAGTTATATTTATTTCTAAGGAAATGCATGTATCTCACTTTGTTATGAACCAAGATATTACTCTGATTTGTCTTATATATTTCAAAACGGGTCAAAACTTTTCGAAATTAATGTTTTAAATATAAAATAGCGAATATCTCGCCAATTTTGTGTTGACGTCTTTTTTTCATGCTTTTCAGGGGTTTAAGGTTGGAGTTGTGATTGCTATCTATTTCGAGACTATATGGATCGTCTACTTGCTTGATGGAACTTATTTTGTAGTATTAGTTCCTTTATGATCCATGTTAGTATTATTGTATTTTAATTATGACCATGTGGTCTAAAACCTTATGAATTATTTATCACACGATGTAGTATCTGTACTTTCGAATTTATTAAAGTGATGTATGTTTTGTTTGTTGTGACCTTGTACCTCTCATACCATGAGCATTTCCAAAACAATAACTAGAAGAATGTGAAGAAGCCTAATTTGGAATAGCATTCTGTGAAGTAACTAAAGAACATCCATATCCATTGCTATATCGTTTCTTTTCATTTAATTTCATGTCCACTTCATATGACTGCAGTATTCCTATCAATTCCTCCAGTCTCATTGAATTCAAATTAGCTGTCCTTTTGATAATCATCACTTGCACTGCCCATTTATTTGGAAGTGAACTCAAACGCTTCTTTTACACTCACTATCTTTCAATTGAACTCCAAAGCTTTTCAGATCACTCACAAGCAATGTAAACCTGTTGATTTGCTCAGTTAAGCTTTCACCTCTAACATTCTCAAACATATCATACATGTGACATTCGCAAATTTCACGGTATTATTCTATCGTCTCGTATTCGTTTTATTTATTTATATTCGTGTTTTGACCCTATTATATTTCTTTTATGTTTATCGTATTCGTATTTTATGAGTATCGTATTTGTATTTTATGCGTATTTGCGTTTATCGGGTATATAGCGTGTAATTCGGATCTTTATGTCGGGAACATATAGTCTAAAGTGCCTTTAGTATAAGTCTAGTATGCTCTTATGATAAGTTTAGGGGAATTATGCCTTAATTATATTATTAAGATTAACGTTTAAAAATATTTCATTTTTAGTCTTTTCGGAAATTTTATTACAAAATTAGTCCTATTCACAATTCTATTACAAAAATCGTCCCTAATCTGATTTTTGTCTTATTAAGAATATGACTTTTGTCTCTATCCATCCCATTCTTCCTCTCCAAGTAACCATTTCACTCTCTCTCTCTACTTTCTCCCTCAAAGAACCACCATAAACCACCACCTTCTCTCTAGATTTTCCGACGATCCAACCGTCCGATTTTAGATCCGAGACCGGATTCTTGTTCCTTATCATCACCTCTATCTATCCTCCGAATTTCATTACGATCGGGTAAGTATTCCTACATTTGGGTTTTAAACTTTAATCTACTTTTTAGCCAATAACGTAAATCCCATTTTTAACCATCAAAACCGAGATTTTATCGAATATTATGGTTCCTAATAACATTCTGGACATGGGGTTATAATTATAGATCAAATGGACATCTAGAACACTCCAAAAACCAAATTCCGATTTCCTTTTTCGTGAAAATTCCGTTCAGCACGTAATTACGTGATGGCTCACGAAATCAGCTCGAGCATCACGTAATACGTGACTTACGTTCACGTAAGTCACCACCTGGATCACGTAAGTCGTTCTATGATTCACGAAACTTATATATTACGTTCACGTAATACATATTACGTTCACGAAATAATTACTACTAGCTCACGTAACTTGCATGACTTCCACGTAATTCATGCCTCTCACACGTAAGTTTGTTCATGCACGAAATTATATACTTGTTCACGTAAGTCCCATTTCCTTCACGTAATAAACTTCATTTTCACAGAACACGTAAGTCCCAATGATTGGTCACGTAATTTGGTATTATTCACAATTGAGTGTTCCTTGCATGCTCTAGAGTTCCATGCACGTGATTATGATGATATATCATGTAATTTGTAACCATAGCATGTAAATTCAATTACTTATCCACATAAGTCTTCTTGGTTGGCACGTGGTAAGTTGTTCACCATATAATTAATCCCATAACTCTTATATCATGCAATTCCCTCATTAGTACGTAACTTATCATTTACGTGACTTGTAGTGCACGTAAGTATGAGGATCACGTATCTAGTCTGTTGACTTTCCGAAACGTTTGTATTCCGTTATATCGATATTCCTTTGGTTATTTTAAAATCCGTATAAAACGTTAATCATTAAGGCATAACCCTACTAGACTTAGAGATACTTAGACATATTTATTTACGTGATATATAGGGCACTTAGACATTGGAGCTTGACGGCATTGTAGTATTCCCGACATATAAAAGATTTGGATTGCTTTGCTATCAGTGAGTTATTCGTTGCCCTTTTTACCGCTTTTATATTTTTGGGCATGATTAGCGTTAAACAAAAGTATTTTATGTTATGTATTATGGTATGATATTATGGTATGCATTGGTACGTATGTACAATGCTTACATATTATGGATATGAATGCTTAAGATGATCTCACCCAACTTGTACCGCCTATGTGGTAGTACAAGGCCCCGTATACACACCTGTTAGTCTTTGACCGCCGGAAGTATATATAGCGCTATAAGGGTCTGACGAACCCTCATTGTTAACATTATTTTGGATGATGTCGTGCCATGTCCGTGTTAACAATCTTACGACCGAATATTTTTATCGAGGATAACCTAGTTTGAGACACTAGGTGGGGTTAGTTGCCATTAAATATGTTAAGGGTCAGGTGTATTGTATGTTCCTAAAGCCGATATTCTATCCAGTATGATATTTATGTTATGATATGATTATGATATTTTATGAAATGAGTATGGTATTTTTATGAAATGATTATGGTACCGTATGGTACAACTATGGGTATTTTATCAAAAAGGTTTTGTAAACCTCAAGTATATTTTTGAAACATCATTTTCAAAAGACTTATCTTCAAATCTCATCTTTTGGGTCAAAACTTATTGAAAACCTTTATCCTATTATGTTTTATTTACTATTGCGAATAATTCACCAACTTTATGTTGACGTCGTATTTTTAACGCTTTTCAGGGATTTGAGGTTGCTTTATGATTGATATGCTTTATCTGGCTACGTGGATTTTTGCTGGAATTTATTTTGTTTGTTGTAATTCCTTAGTATCCCAGACTATGTAGCCGTATTTTGATATTTTGGATTACTGTAATAAGTATTCTAATTCAACTCTTTTATCTATGCTGATTATGTTTGGTTATTTATGTTTGATGTAACCTTGAATCTCTGATACCGTATACACTGCGCACCTCGGTTTCCGCCATTTCTATGCGGGGTGTGACAGAAGTTGGTATCAGAGCCAATGGTTATAGCGAACTAAGTGACCTTACTGAATCACTTAGACTATGACCTAGGCTTTTGGACCTATCTGATTTACTCTATGTGCGCGTTTCTTTCTTTGTGGGCCTGTATGTGATTCGTATGCTATATGTGCTTTTATTTTGCTTTTTATGTTTTGAGGCCTGCTTGTTTTAGTCGCACGTACAGTTATCGTTCTTATTTATTCCGTTTGATATCCTTAGAAGATGCCGCCTAAGAGAACTTCTACTAGGATTACTCCTGCCGTCACTGCTACGAGAAGGTCGGCAAGGCGAGGTCGCGCCAGTACTAGAGCGGGTGCTACGGTTCAGAATACCACTGCTGTTCCCAATGCTAACACCGCTACTCCGAACATCAGTCAGATGATCGCGGAGCAGATTGCTGCAGCTATACCCGTGATCGTGGCACAACTTAAGGGTACTGAAGATGCGGTTGATATTGCTGATCGGCTGACCGCAAGGGCGATTCGTGGTGGTACTCTCCAGCCAGCTGTGAGCCGAAGAGATTTTGGAAACTCTGAAAGAAGAACTATGGGCATTTCGGGGAAGAGAAGCCGTAGTCATGATCAGAGACCTAAAGCTTCTCAAGTATATGCGTTGACGAGTTCTGGAACTGATTATCAGGGCGTTCGCCCTAAGTGTGGTACATGCGGCAGTGCGCATGCGGCGAATGTGGCGTGTTGGGTATGTAAACACTGCAAGAAGCTAGGCCACACGGAGCAGTATTGTAGAAAAGCTACCGGAGCATGTTTTGAATGTGGAGAAATGGGTCACCATCGTTATCAGTGTCCCAAGCTTGCATCATCTATTTCCCTTCCTACTCCTGGTACATTTCTTGTCTATGATTATTCTACTTTTATTTCGTTTGATTCGGGTGCCGATAGAAACTTTATTTCTAGTGACTTTCGCCCCTTAGTAAACCGTGCCTCTAGTCTTTTAGAGCCTGCTTATGAGGTAGAGATAGCTGATGGTAGACGTGCCTGTGTTAAGGAAATTATTCGTGATCTTTCTCTCGTATTAGCCGATATTCCTTTTTCCATCGACCTTATTCCTATGAAACTCGGTAGTTTCGACGTCGTAGTCGGTATGGATTGGTTGGCGAAACATAAAGGAGAGATAGTTTGTTATGAGAAGCTTATTCGTATTCAGAAGCCGGATGGAGATCAGTTGATTGTACACGGAGACAAGGCCGGGAAACGCCTTAAAGTTATTTCTTGTTTGAAGGTTCGCGAGTATGTCCGTCAGGGCTGTTCTTTATATCTTGCTCACTTGGTGAAGAAAGACTCTGCGATAAAGATTGATGGTGTGCCGATTGTTCGCGAGTATTCTGACGTTTTTCCTGATGATTTACCTGGAGTCCCTCCCCAGAGGCAAACCGATTTTCATATTGATCTTATTCCTGGAGCTGCACCTGTTGCTAAGGCTCCGTATCGTTTGGCTCCTTCCGAGATGCTCGAGTTGTCGAAACAAATTCAGGAACTGGTCGATAAGGGTTTTATTCGTCCTAGTTTCTCCCCGTGGGGTGCTCCTGTTCTCTTTGTTAAGAAGAAGGATGGCTCCATGCGTTTATGTATTGATTATCGGGAGTTAAACAAGTTGACTGTGAAGAACCGTTATCCCCTTCCTCGTATTGATGACTTATTCGATCAACTTCAGGGTTCTTGCTATTTCTCAAAGATCGATCTTCGCTCTGGTTATCATCAGTTGAGAGTTCGAGAAGATGATATCCCGAAAACCGCTTTCCGTACTCGGTATGGTCATTACGAGTTCATGGTGATGCCGTTTGGTATGACAAACGCCCCTGCAGCATTCATGGAACTAATGAACCGTATTTGTCGTCCGTATCTTGACAAATTCGTTATCGTATTCATCGACGACATTCTTATCTATTCCCGAAGTCGCAAGGAACATGAAGAGCATTTGCGTCTTGTTCTAGAAGTGCTTCGAAAGGAGAAGTTGTATGCGAAATTCTCTAAGTGCGAGTTCTGGATATCTGAAGTTCAATTCCTTGGCCACGTGGTTAGCGCGAAGGGTATTCATGTTGATCCTGCTAAGATTGAAGCTGTTAAAAGTTGGGTTGCACCGAAATCACCGACCGAAATCCGTTCATTTTTGGGTCTTGCTGGGTATTATCGCCGATTTATCGAGAACTTCTCCAAGATTGCTTCATCTATGACTAAGCTGACACAGAAGAGTGAACCTTTCGTTTGGGGTACCGATCAGGAAGAAGCATTTCAGATATTGAAGCAGCGGTTGTGTAACGCACCTATTCTTAGTCTGCCAGTTGGTTCCGAAAACTTTGTGGTTTATTGCGACGCTTCGCACAAAGGTCTGGGTTGTGTGCTTATGCAGAATGGTAAAGTTATAGCTTACGCTTCGCGTCAGTTGAAAATCCATGAGCAGAATTACACGACACATGACCTAGAGTTGGGAGCGGTCGTCTTTGCATTGAAGATTTGGAGACATTATCTGTATGGGACCAAGTGCACTGTATTCACCGATCACAAGAGTCTTCAACATATATTCGATCAGAAGATGCTGAACATGAGACAACGAAGATGGGTTGAGTTATTAAACGACTATGATTGCGACATTCGCTACCACCCTGGTAAGGCGAACGTTGTTGCTGATGCATTGAGTCGTAAGGAAACCGTCAAACCGGTCCGTATTCGTTCTATGGTGATATCTATTCAGACGAGTTTAAAGGCTCGGATTATTCAGGCACAGGAAGGTATTATGACTGAGAACCGTGTTAAAGAGGAAAGATTGTATAAGTTGGCGTTGGAACTAGAACCGAAGGAGGATGGAGTTCTGTATTTCCTCGAGCGTATTTGGGTTCCGGTTAGTATCCGTCAGTTGATTCTAGACGAGGCCCATAAGTCGAATTATTCCATTCATCCGGGTTCCGACAAGATGTATCACGACTTGAAAGATTTTTATTGGTGGCCGGGTATGAAGCGTGAGATAGCCGAGTATGTTAGTCGATGTTTGACTTGTTCCAAGGTGAAGATTGAGTATCAGAAACCGTCTGGACTACTTCAACAACCGAAGATTCCCGAGTGGAAATGGGAGCGGATTACTATGGATTTTGTTACGAAGCTTCCGAGATCTTCGAGGGGTTATGACAGTATTTGGGTTATAGTTGATCGTCTGACGAAGCCTGCTCACTTCTTACCGATTCGTGAGAACTATCCGATGGAGAGATTCGTACGTTTGTATATTTCAGAGATCGTATCAAAACATGGTGTCCCAGTATCGATTATCTCCGACCGTGATGCGCGTTTCACTTCACGATTTTGGAAGACTTTTCAGACCGCTATGGGTACAAGATTAGATATGAGTACCGCGTATCATCCGCAGACCGATGGTCAAAGCGAGAGAACTATTCAGACTATGGAAGATATGCTACGAGCTTGCGCTATTGATTTTGGTGGTAGTTGGGATGTACATTTACCGTTGATTGAATTCTCGTACAACAACAGCTATCACACGAGTATCAAGTGCGCACCGTTTGAAGCTTTGTATGGCCGTAAATGTCGATCACCTGTATGTTGGGCAGAAGTTGGAGATAGTCAGATATCCGGTCCGGAGATTATACAAGAGACCACTGACAAGATCTTCAAGATCAAGGAACGATTGATTACTGCGAGAGATCGACAGAAGAAGTATGCTGATAAGCGCAGGAAACCTCTCGAGTTCAGTGTTGGAGATATGGTATTATTGAAGGTATCTCCATGGAAAGGGGTTGTCCGATTTGTGAAGCGCAGCAAGCTGAGTCCGAGATACACGGGTCCATTCAAGATCTTAGCCCGTGTCGGCCCAGCTGCGTATCGACTAGATTTGCCGGCAGAACTGAGCAGCGTACATAATGTATTCCATGTATCTCAGTTGAAGAAATGCCTGGCTGACGAGACATTATTAGTTCCACTGGAGCAACTCCAGATTGACGACAAGCTTCACTTCGTTGAGGAACCGATCGAGATCGTTGATAAGGATGTTAAGCGTCTGCGACGAAGTAAGATTCCGATTGTTAAAGTTCGCTGGAATTCCCGCTTTGGTGCTGAGTTCACTTGGGAACGCGAAGATGAAATTCTGCGGAAGTATCCTCACCTTTCTCCCGGAAGTAGTACCCAGTGATAATTTCGTGGACGAAATTCTTTTTACTTGGGGAGACTGTGACATTCGCAAATTTCACGGTATTATTCTATCGTCTCGTATTCGTTTTATTTATTTATATTCGTGTTTTGACCCTATTATATTTCTTTTATGTTTATCGTATTCGTATTTTATGAGTATCGTATTTGTATTTTATGCGTATTTGCGTTTATCGGGTATATAGCGTGTAATTCGGATCTTTATGTCGGGAACATATAGTCTAAAGTGCCTTTAGTATAAGTCTAGTATGCTCTTATGATAAGTTTAGGGGAATTATGCCTTAATTATATTATTAAGATTAACGTTTAAAAATATTTCATTTTTAGTCTTTTCGGAAATTTTATTACAAAATTAGTCCTATTCACAATTCTATTACAAAAATCGTCCCTAATCTGATTTTTGTCTTATTAAGAATATGACTTTTGTCTCTATCCATCCCATTCTTCCTCTCCAAGTAACCATTTCACTCTCTCTCTCTACTTTCTCCCTCAAAGAACCACCATAAACCACCACCTTCTCTCTAGATTTTCCGACGATCCAACCGTCCGATTTTAGATCCGAGACCGGATTCTTGTTCCTTATCATCACCTCTATCTATCCTCCGAATTTCATTACGATCGGGTAAGTATTCCTACATTTGGGTTTTAAACTTTAATCTACTTTTTAGCCAATAACGTAAATCCCATTTTTAACCATCAAAACCGAGATTTTATCGAATATTATGGTTCCTAATAACATTCTGGACATGGGGTTAT
Organism: Senecio squalidus; assembly: GCA_910822075.1. Taxonomy (NCBI): domain Eukaryota; kingdom Viridiplantae; phylum Streptophyta; class Magnoliopsida; order Asterales; family Asteraceae; genus Senecio; species Senecio squalidus. Next base: position 51,608,463 of record CAJVGC010000432.1, read on the forward strand.
AATTATAGATCAAATGGACATCTAGAACACTCCAAAAACCAAATTCCGATTTCCTTTTTCGTGAAAATTCCGTTCAGCACGTAATTACGTGATGGCTCACGAAATCAGCTCGAGCATCACGTAATACGTGACTTACGTTCACGTAAGTCACCACCTGGATCACGTAAGTCGTTCTATGATTCACGAAACTTATATATTACGTTCACGTAATACATATTACGTTCACGAAATAATTACTACTAGCTCACGTAACTTGCATGACTTCCACGTAATTCATGCCTCTCACACGTAAGTTTGTTCATGCACGAAATTATATACTTGTTCACGTAAGTCCCATTTCCTTCACGTAATAAACTTCATTTTCACAGAACACGTAAGTCCCAATGATTGGTCACGTAATTTGGTATTATTCACAATTGAGTGTTCCTTGCATGCTCTAGAGTTCCATGCACGTGATTATGATGATATATCATGTAATTTGTAACCATAGCATGTAAATTCAATTACTTATCCACATAAGTCTTCTTGGTTGGCACGTGGTAAGTTGTTCACCATATAATTAATCCCATAACTCTTATATCATGCAATTCCCTCATTAGTACGTAACTTATCATTTACGTGACTTGTAGTGCACGTAAGTATGAGGATCACGTATCTAGTCTGTTGACTTTCCGAAACGTTTGTATTCCGTTATATCGATATTCCTTTGGTTATTTTAAAATCCGTATAAAACGTTAATCATTAAGGCATAACCCTACTAGACTTAGAGATACTTAGACATATTTATTTACGTGATATATAGGGCACTTAGACATTGGAGCTTGACGGCATTGTAGTATTCCCGACATATAAAAGATTTGGATTGCTTTGCTATCAGTGAGTTATTCGTTGCCCTTTTTACCGCTTTTATATTTTTGGGCATGATTAGCGTTAAACAAAAGTATTTTATGTTATGTATTATGGTATGATATTATGGTATGCATTGGTACGTATGTACAATGCTTACATATTATGGATATGAATGCTTAAGATGATCTCACCCAACTTGTACCGCCTATGTGGTAGTACAAGGCCCCGTATACACACCTGTTAGTCTTTGACCGCCGGAAGTATATATAGCGCTATAAGGGTCTGACGAACCCTCATTGTTAACATTATTTTGGATGATGTCGTGCCATGTCCGTGTTAACAATCTTACGACCGAATATTTTTATCGAGGATAACCTAGTTTGAGACACTAGGTGGGGTTAGTTGCCATTAAATATGTTAAGGGTCAGGTGTATTGTATGTTCCTAAAGCCGATATTCTATCCAGTATGATATTTATGTTATGATATGATTATGATATTTTATGAAATGAGTATGGTATTTTTATGAAATGATTATGGTACCGTATGGTACAACTATGGGTATTTTATCAAAAAGGTTTTGTAAACCTCAAGTATATTTTTGAAACATCATTTTCAAAAGACTTATCTTCAAATCTCATCTTTTGGGTCAAAACTTATTGAAAACCTTTATCCTATTATGTTTTATTTACTATTGCGAATAATTCACCAACTTTATGTTGACGTCGTATTTTTAACGCTTTTCAGGGATTTGAGGTTGCTTTATGATTGATATGCTTTATCTGGCTACGTGGATTTTTGCTGGAATTTATTTTGTTTGTTGTAATTCCTTAGTATCCCAGACTATGTAGCCGTATTTTGATATTTTGGATTACTGTAATAAGTATTCTAATTCAACTCTTTTATCTATGCTGATTATGTTTGGTTATTTATGTTTGATGTAACCTTGAATCTCTGATACCGTATACACTGCGCACCTCGGTTTCCGCCATTTCTATGCGGGGTGTGACAATACAACTTCCTTAACATGTCCTTTTTACTCTCCTTTAGCTCCAAGCTTCCTTTATACCTCAGCTCTATTGCATCTATAAGTTCCTTTGCAGATGAAAATTTCTTGAAATTGTTGAAAATATTAGTAGGAAGAGCTAGAATAATTGCACCTAGAGCTCTGAAATCTCTAATCAGTCAGCTTCTTATCTAACTCAGTATGCCTTTCAGGTTCAACTTCCACCATCTGTGTACCACCCGTTTCCTACACCATTAGCCTATGTGGACCATTTACAATTGAATGCCACAACTGCACATCACTATAGTACACAAATGTCTTGAATCTCAACTTCCACATCATGAAGTCGGCACTAGGTAAAAACTTAGGAGGTCTTCCATCAGATCCGGTTTCATTGAGGTAATTCACTACAGGAGCTGCCATATTTCGCTGTTAATCCGAAGTAAAAATTTAACTCTGATGAAGTAATTTATAAAAAAATTCCAACTGCTTGCAAATTTCAATCTAACCTCAAACGAACACTCGATTAACACTTAATATCTTAAAACCATAACTAATTTTCAAATTCTAGAAGATTACACTCTATAACACTTTTTACCTCCAAAACTTTAAATTCAAATTTAGCAAATTGTCGATCTTAACTACTAACCTTATCGATTCACCTAAAACACCTAAAATGAGTTCTCAATCACTCGATTTATGAATTGAATTTCAAATTGAAATGAAATCCAGCTCTGATACCAATTGACAAGATTTGAAATCTACTTAGGATCGAATCTCTAAGTGTTTTGATTAACTAAACAATGGCGGAATCATTATCTAGTTAACGAATCAATAAATCAAGTAGAACAATCAACGCAGTATTTGCTAAATATTGATTATATATCAAAGCCTTAAATGGCGGGAAATTCGGTTACAAGGTTTCTCTCTTTATAACTCATTCATTCAAGCACACATCAATTTGAAACCCTCTCTCACTATTTATAGGCTAAGAATACAACTTAAATTATACAAGAGATCAACCTTATTTTTATTTAAAAACACTTCAAATAACACTATGTCTTCACTTTAACTTTAACTCTGAAGTACTTCACTTTAACTCTAAAGTAGAGGCTTGTTCTTCAGAGTTAAATTCTTCAGTGATGACTTGCTAAGTTTTTACTCAGATGTTGACAATTGTTCTTCCCAGTTAAACACTTAGAACAAACTCACTTTGATGACGATTTGAAGCTTCACCCATTCTTCTATTTTGCCCCAACATGTTAGTTATCAGTTGTAAATTAAAATAAGGTGACGTTTTCCAACCGATAATGGAAGTTCAATGATATTTTGAGAAAAATATTGGATTAGCAAAGTGTAAATATAAGTGAGATTCCATCAAAATATATGTAAATAATTAATCGGGTGATTGCTTCTATGATGTCGATGTTGTATTTAAGAGGAAAAACATTATAATAATCGGCTTATTCTTATGATTCCACTTCTAACGATATGATCCTAAAAGGAAACGAATCCCAACAAAAAAGATTTGCCTTTTGTAGGTTGCCAAGTAGTGTGAATATGCTATAGATAAAAATCACAAAAAAGAATTTGATTTTTAGGTTAAGAAAAAAACAAAATCCAAAAAGATTTTATTTTTATGTCTATTTTCTTCGTAGTCATTTATCTCGCAAGATTAAAAGATTTTATCACGTGTTTTGAAAAATTAAATGATTTTATCATAAAAAGGACAAATATGTGTTCGAAAAGTGTTTTCTCTGTCAGACAGGTTTACAGAGTTTAAGGATTTAATCTCAAGAGTTAAAGCTACTTCTCGAAATTTAAAGACTCGAAGTTGTTCTTCATGAAGCCGCGAAGCTCGAATATGAAGATTCGGTGATCAAGAGATTCAAGTCAGAAGATTTATGCTTTAAAGACCATTGAAGATATTCCATAGAATAAATAGAGTATTTCAAGTTCATGACTTCTCCAAGACGAAGTTAAGGACTCCAACTCTCGATCTCATGACATCAAACCTTTTTAGAAGATTTGTAAAAGAGTACAATCTACAACAAAGGGGGAGTGTGTTGGAGCATAAATGCTTGTTGCTTCTATCTTGTACATCAAGTTAGAGTGTCGTATAGTTTAAAGTGTATTTGGATCGAGTTGTAAATAGTATCACTGCATTTGTGAAGAGTGTCATTACGACACTTTGTTTTCCCAACGTAACTCTTCGTTACGGTGTGTCACCAACAACACTCTTAAGGTATTTTAGGTTCCTATAAATAACTCACATTGGGATCATAAATGTAGCGCTCGAATCCCTAGACGAAGAGAGTCATTAGATATCATCATTCTAGCGAAACCAGTCTTACGAGTAGTCTAAAGCTTAGAAATCAAGTGTATTCTTGTTATTTCGTATTGTAAACATTACGTAAGGGTTTATAACGTCAATCATTTGGTTTTACTTGTGTTCTTCACCATTTTCATACGCTTATTTGTGATTCCACCACTTATAAGGTGTAGGATGCGAATTTAGGTCCAAACAAGGGTTCTAACAAAGCAAATTTAAATTGGACTACCTATACATACATCTACTAATCAAAATGTTTCGTGTAAATCTTGGGTCTTGTCCCGTCGTGTATAGTGCACACCAAAGGTCCGGCCCGATGCTTTCAGTAATGGGAAACGATGCATATTGTTATCTGAATAAAATGCATACATGACAGTTTTTTTTTATGTTAACACTTATCAGTTTAAACTTCGAGACTAATAAGCTTCTTTGATAAAGAACATAATGCTCTGATATATTGAAAGGTCCAATAAGTTGAAAAAAATGATCCTCTAATCAAATTACTAAAAGACAAATTAAATTGATTTTATTTAATAGGTCAGCTGCTGATATCAATTCTATGTGGTCTGAATTATATAAACAATGAAAAATGATTTTGAATACATCTGGGAAGGGTCGGACCTTAGAACGTGCACTCCATGTTAAAATGTTAGCTTTAATTTGCAAGCGAGTTTTTGTCAATTAAATACATCATACTTTTAACCAAGAAGAGTCTGCTCTCATCTAGTAAGCATGTGGTATCATCTTCGTTAGTCAAGCCCAAGCAACTTCTGTCATGAAGATCTCTAGGCCCAATTCAGACCACCATTCTCGAGGCCACAACGTGCCACAATCACCTCCACAACGAGCCATACCGAGTGCACTAAAAGGAAACTATTTGCTTTACTGGATAAAGTATGATACATATATGATCGATCATATTAAAACTCATACAAATGTATGTTGATCAATCACCCTGTGTAAGTTCTACTACAGTAATATGTTATCTGGGATAACCGATAACCAAAGTGAAAAATTACAAAAGAATGTTAACCAAATTAAGAAAATACCAAAAACATTTTTTTCCTAGTTTTGAACCAATTATAATCAACGTAATTTCGAATTACCCCTAGTATCATGTTCCTTAAACTAGAAAGCATAAAAGATATTACCAACATTGAGAAAACACAATATATCTACTTTATCTTGGATATTAGTGGACTAGCTAATCCATTATTGTGACAACTCGTCTTTTCGAGTTGTTTTTCTTTACCGATATTTATTCTTTTTATTCGCAATGTTTTAGACCCTTGTATTTCGCTTATATTTACTCACGTTTATTGCATTTGAGTCGGGTTTATGTGTTTGTACTACTTTGTCTCTCGAGACGGAAGCTTTAGAATCACCTAAGTGCCTAATATCTAGTATTCTCACGTTATTAAAGTATTGTGTTTACGCCATAATCGTCGGTTAAGAAAATCATTATTTCGAAATCTCATTACAAAGTTAGTCCTCTAACTAAATCTGTTACAAAGTTAGTCCTCTAACTAAATCTGTTACAAAGTTAGTCCTCTAACTAAATCTGTTACACAGTTAGTCCTTTAACGGAGAAACTAACGGAATCTGTTACACACCTAGTCCTTTAACGAAAAGTTAACAGAAACTGGTCAGGAAAGACCCCGGTGCGCAGCACCAGGGTACTAGGTGCGCAGCACCTAGTGCTTTTTCGGCTAAAATCCAATTTTTCGAGTTTTGGTCAATTCCTTGAGATGCTACAACCCCTTTTTCACGTGATTCTTACTGTAAACTCCCCCATTTGGCTATGTTAGATTCAAATGTGGATCTCAAAGCATGTTAGAGTCATTTCTCTTTCCAAGTTTCCAACTTACATCCAAATCACTTTAACACTTTTTCATTTCATTCTCACTTGTGTTAAACTCCTTCTCTCTCTCAAAAGTCCAGGGAAATAAGAGTTCAAAACACCAATAACAAGTGAGAATCCAAGTGAGAAAGATGGAGAAATCATCCCTTGCAAACACCTTGTGATTCTACACATTTCGGTAAGTTACACCTTGTTGTTCTCTTTCACTTTTCTTCTCTTTTCACCTATTTTGAGAGAGGTTTCTAACACCAATCTAAATTCTTTCATCTTACAAGCTTTTACTTCCGTTGATACCCTTGAAGTTGTGGAGTTTTCGGTGACTTCCTTGAAGAAACGTCACCTTTATTCTTGGTAAGAAAACTCTCCCAAAACTTCTATATTTTCTTTCTACTTAAGAAACCTCTAACATATGTTCTTGTTTATGGTTCAAATGGAAGCTCTTGCTTTCCCGGAATCCTCCCATTTCCTTTGAAGCCTAGTAACTTTTCGGTAAAAGTAACATCTTGAAACACTTGGTAAGAAAGTTTCCTTCGAAAATTCATTTAAACTTCTTCTCTTTGAGACTCTTACTAATCGGTGGTTTTATTGGTATTTTGGAGCCTTATACCTCCTCACCACCACCCTTGAAGTCTCCTCCTTACCGAAGTTCTTGCAAGATTTCAATAATCGACACGTCTTGCGGGTGAAATCGGTAGAATATTTTAACCTCTTATCTTTTCATTTCCTTACTTTCAAATTCGGTTTTAAGCCTTGAAAATGGTTAGGTTAACCTATTAGACCAACACCTATCAATCTCAGAAAGTTTGGACTTAAAACATGTAAAATAAGTAAAGATAAGATTATTACCGAAATTAACGTATCTTATGATAAATATATGTAAAACCACACATTTAGACATATATGACACTTGGTAAATGTTAAATGGACCTAAACTAACAATTTATCAGTTTACACTTTTACCTAAAAACGTCAAACGAAACAGTTAGCAACAAAAACGTAAATTTCGTAAAGTTGGAAAATTGCTCGGTGCTAAGCACCACCCCCTTGGTGCGCAGCACCAAGGGTCTGTCCTCAAAAATCGTTGTCTTTTGTTAATTACCGACTTAGACTCGTAACGTATTTGGACTTTAAACTTAAACCAGTAACTTATTATGTATAAAAGTATCATATAAGCCAAACTAACGTCTTTGGACTCAAGGACATAACGCAATCATAAACTTTAATCGTGAATTTGTAATCAAACGTTTATCTACTTTTTCGGAAAATCGTTCAAACCGTTATAAACCATTTTTACTTCATCATTCTGAAATAAAAGTATTTTTACTCTTAAAGTGTCAAGTTAACTTCTATTCTATAAATCGTTGACTTTGACTTTTATTCAAAATTGTTGACTTTTGACTAATCTAAATCAACATCTTTAATTTTGACTTTTCCTTCCAAATTGTTGACTTTGACTTTAACCAAGTCAACATCTTTGACTTTGACCAAGTCAACATCTTCGACGTTGACTTTGGTTGACTTCAATAAATTTTGGTAACGGTATTCCTTTCAATAGATGTTCCTGTTAGTCAAGTTCGGCTCGGAATGTTATTCCTTCCTAAAAGTCATTATGACGTAAAACTTATCGATATTTTCCCATCGTCCCTATCGACGCGGAACATCGTCACCTTGAACCGTCATCACGACTCAACTTGGAAATCGTTGGAATACCTTAATAAATCTTAAACTCTAAACTTAACCGACAAGGCTAAACCGAACTATGTTATTGAGATACTTAGACTTGTTATATTGATTTAGGGCACTTAGGCGGCGGATTATTAGCTTCTTATTGTTGTTTACCCGATCTCTTGCCGAGCTTATTTTGTGAGTTATTCGAAGCCCTTTTCTCTTATTATTTTGGGCTGGAAAGCGTTTATGAAATTTTATATGATACATATCTTGTATGCCTAGTGTATTAGTATCACCTTAGATTAGGATGCTTTTAGGCTTTTGGTGAGCCCCCCTTTCACACTTGTTTGCTATATGCCCACGGTTCATATATATAGATCTATATGGGTTTGACCAACCCTCATTACTCGAGAGGATAGCCCTACGAGTGAATGTTATGGCCGTATGATAAATTTTATGCCTTTGGTATGCATCGCCTTAGGTTAGGGGATTGGTGGTCATGATAGTGTATGAAATCTTTGGTATCCATACTCACACTAGGGTTGTACATCAAGATATGCTTTTAAAACTTATATGTTTACTAAATCTTTTATTGGGTCAACTTTTATTTACATATTGCGAATAATTCACCAACATTGTGTTGATGTCGTTTTTAACGCTTTTTCAGGAGTTTGAGGATTTTAGTTGATCATGCCTTGCATCTTTTGGGATCATATATTACTTGTATTTGGAATTCGTTTGCTTGATGTAATTCCTGTATGATCCACGTATTTGACATTTGTTATGTATTCGTATTCAACATTTGGTACTCGTTTGATCTTGTATTGTATTTCTAAAACCTTGAGGCATGATTAATATATTTTGATGTTTTGTTTACGGTTGTATGTTGTAATCCTTGACTCTTGATATCTTTAACTGGAACACTCTGCGTTCCGCTTTTAGCGGGGTGTTACAGAAATTGGTATCAGAGCCAATGGTTATAGCGAACCAAGTGGCTTTATGAAGGAAATCACTTGGACTATGACCGGAGGCTTTTTCAATCGATTTTCTCTGATTTGCTATGTGTGTACCATCTTGCCTTATGTGCTTATTTTTCGCTTTTGTTATTTTTGGCACTTGGCCTTACCTTTCGTGTTGCACACATCTTGCTTATCAAGTTCCTTCCTTTTTAGTTTCAGAACGATGCCGCCTGTGAAGACGACAGCGACGAGATGGTCAGCGAGACATGGTCGTCCGAGCGCGAGAAATTGTAACACGACTCCGAGTGTGGAAGTCAGTGATGAAGAAATGGATATGACGACAGACATCGGTCAACTCGTCGCCGAGCAGTTAGCAGCTTTGATACCCACTATTGTCGCCCAGATCAGGGATAGCACAGCACAGAGTAGCGATGTTGGATTACCGTCAGTTGAGGTTAAGCGTAATACCGGAAAGAACCGAAGTGGTAGCTCTCGTCATGGTAAATTGTGGAAGAAAGCTAGGAGACAGAATATTCGTCGGGTAGTAACCCCGGGTACTCAGAGCAAGTATCCGAAATGTGGACGGTGCGGAAATCATCATTCTCAGGAGGTGAAGTGTTGGGAGTGTAAGAAGTGCAAGAAGTTAGGACACACTGATAGGTATTGCCGTGACCAGAAGGGCAAGTGTTTTGAGTGTGGTTCTGCCGAGCATCTTAGGAACATGTGCCCAGAGTTAGTTGCAGTTAGGGTTGGTACTTCGTCCGATTTGGATACCCGTGGTAAAGCACTTGTTATTGAAGCGCAGGAGACTCAACATGATCCTCGCGTCGTTACGGGTACTTTCTTTATCTAAGTTCAGTATGCATTATTACTATTTCTGGTTTTAATGATTGACCTTGAATCTCTTAGTGTTGCGCACTTTCCTTTCATTTTCTTTTCCTTTATTTTTTTCGTCTTACGTCCCTTTCGCGTTAGAACCGAAGAAAACTCATATCTGCAAAGAAGTCGGCAAGACGAAGTTGTCCTACTAGTGCGATTCCGAGAGGTTCGACTCCAGATTTTAGTCCATCATTGAAGAACTTCATATCTATTGAGATTAGGACCATGTTTGCTCGTACTTCTAGATTGATAGTGTCTTCCTTCGAGATAGAGTTAGCCGATGGTGAGTTTTGCCTACTACCGAAGTACTTTCTGTATATAGTGTTAGTTCGACGATCACTTTTTCCTAATCGACTTGATTCCGATTACGCTAGGCAGCTTCGACGTTATTATCAGTGTGAATTGGCTAACGACACACCGCGCAGAGATCGTATGTTTCGAGAAGACGATTCGTATAACCGTTATCAGTTTGTGGACCGTTATTAGATCAAGGGAATAAGGCGGGGAAGCGCCTTAAGATCGTTTCATGTATGAAGGTTCGGGAATACACCAAGAAGGATTGCACACTTTTTCTTGCACACCTTGTGAAGAAAGACACTACGGGGCAGATTGAGGAGCAGCCGGTAGTTCGTGACTTCCTGATGTATTTCCAGAGGACTTGCCTGGTTTAACCTCTAGCAGACAGGTAGAGTTCCGTATAGACTTGGTTCCTGGAGCAGCGCCGGTGGCGAAGGCTCCTTATCGGTTAGCACCTTCGGAGATGTTAGAGTTATCGAAGCAGATTCAGGAGTTGGTGGATAAAGGCTTTGTTAGACCGAGTTTCTCTCCTTGGGGCGCGCCGGTACTCTTCGTTAAGAAAAAGGATGGATCTATGAGGTTGTGTATCGACTACAGGGAGCTGAATAAGCTGACGGTGAAGAATCGGTATCCCTTGCCACGTATAGATGACTTGTTCGATCAGCTTCAGGGTTCATGTTTCTTTTCGAAGATTGATTTACGATCCGGATATCATCAGTTGAGAGTGCAGAAGGAGGACATTCCGAAGACCGCCTTCAGGACGCGTTATGGTCACTTCGAGTTTTTGGTTATGCCTTTCGGTCTTTCGAATGCGCCTGCAGCTTTCATGGACATGATGAACCGTATATGTCGTCCGTACCTCGACAAATTCGTGATTGTTTTCATCGACGACATTCTGATATATTCTCGTAGCCGGGAAGAGCACGAGGAACATTTGAGACTAGTGTTGGAGTTGTTGAGGCAGGAGAAACTCTATGCTAAGTTCTCGAAATGCGAGTTTTGGTTATCTGCGGTTCAGTTTCTTGGCCACGTGGTTAGTGGTGAGGGCATTCACGTTGATCCTACCAAGATTGAAGCCGTTAGAGATTTGGGTCGCTCCGAAGACACCCACTGAGATCCGGTCATTCTTGGGTTTAGCAGGTTACTATCGTCGTTTCATCGAGTTTTTTTTTCGAAGATAGCCTCGCCTATGAATAAATTGACCCAGAAGAGTGAGGAGTTTGTCGGGGGTGTAGAGCAGGAAGTTATGATACCATCTGGGTTATCGTCGATCGGCTGACTAAGTCAGCGCACTTTCTTCCTATTCGTGAAGAATACCGAGTAGTGAAATTATCTAGATTGTACATCGACGAGATCGTGGATAGACATGGTATTCCAGTATCATTGATTCAGACCGTGATGCATGATTTACTTCGAGATTATAGCAGTCTTTACAGCGAGCCTTGAGTATCAGATTAGACATGAGTACGACATACCATCTTCAGATTGATGATCGGAGTGAGCGTACTATTCAAACATTGGAGGATATGCTTCGAGCTTGTGTGCTAGATTTTGGTGGGAGCTGGGATCGACATTTACCATTGGTCGAGTTCTCGTATAATAATAGTTACCACGCCAGTATCAATTGTGCGCCATTTGAGGCTCTCTACGGTAGGAAGTGTAGATCTCCGATATGTTGGGCAGAGATAGGAGATAGCCAGATTACGGGTCCCGAGTTGATTCAGGAGACGACGGATAAGATTTTCAAGATCAAGGATCGTTTGATAGCCGCCCGAGACCGTCAGAAGAAGTACGCGGATTTGCGTAGGAGACCTTTGGAGTTTCAGGTTGGAGATATGGTATTGTTGAAAGTTTCTCCGTGGAAGGGTGTGTTTCGATTTGAGAAACGCAGCAAGCTTAGTCCACGTTTTACGGGTCCTTTTAGGATATTGTCTCGTGTTGGCCCAATGGCTTATCGTCTTGAGTTGCCACCTGAGTTGTGCGGTGTGTACAACGTATTTCATGTATCGCATCTCAAGAAGTGCCTTGCGGATGAGACCCTGATTGTACCCCTGGAGAAACTATGTTTGGATGACTCGCTTCGTGTGATAGAGGAGCCGGTGGAGATTGTTGACCGAGATGTCAAGAAGTTACGGCGGAGTCGGATTCCGATAGTGAAGGTCCGATGGAACTCCAAGGTTGGAGCTGAGTTTACATGGGAACGGGAGGACGAAATGCAGAAGAAGTATTCACATCTCCTTCCTAGCAGCAGTTTTAGGTAGAATTTCGAGGACGAAATTCCTTTTTACTGGGGGATGCTGTGACAACTCGTCTTTTCGAGTTGTTTTTCTTTACCGATATTTATTCTTTTTATTCGCAATGTTTTAGACCCTTGTATTTCGCTTATATTTACTCACGTTTATTGCATTTGAGTCGGGTTTATGTGTTTGTACTACTTTGTCTCTCGAGACGGAAGCTTTAGAATCACCTAAGTGCCTAATATCTAGTATTCTCACGTTATTAAAGTATTGTGTTTACGCCATAATCGTCGGTTAAGAAAATCATTATTTCGAAATCTCATTACAAAGTTAGTCCTCTAACTAAATCTGTTACAAAGTTAGTCCTCTAACTAAATCTGTTACAAAGTTAGTCCTCTAACTAAATCTGTTACACAGTTAGTCCTTTAACGGAGAAACTAACGGAATCTGTTACACACCTAGTCCTTTAACGAAAAGTTAACAGAAACTGGTCAGGAAAGACCCCGGTGCGCAGCACCAGGGTACTAGGTGCGCAGCACCTAGTGCTTTTTCGGCTAAAATCCAATTTTTCGAGTTTTGGTCAATTCCTTGAGATGCTACAACCCCTTTTTCACGTGATTCTTACTGTAAACTCCCCCATTTGGCTATGTTAGATTCAAATGTGGATCTCAAAGCATGTTAGAGTCATTTCTCTTTCCAAGTTTCCAACTTACATCCAAATCACTTTAACACTTTTTCATTTCATTCTCACTTGTGTTAAACTCCTTCTCTCTCTCAAAAGTCCAGGGAAATAAGAGTTCAAAACACCAATAACAAGTGAGAATCCAAGTGAGAAAGATGGAGAAATCATCCCTTGCAAACACCTTGTGATTCTACACATTTCGGTAAGTTACACCTTGTTGTTCTCTTTCACTTTTCTTCTCTTTTCACCTATTTTGAGAGAGGTTTCTAACACCAATCTAAATTCTTTCATCTTACAAGCTTTTACTTCCGTTGATACCCTTGAAGTTGTGGAGTTTTCGGTGACTTCCTTGAAGAAACGTCACCTTTATTCTTGGTAAGAAAACTCTCCCAAAACTTCTATATTTTCTTTCTACTTAAGAAACCTCTAACATATGTTCTTGTTTATGGTTCAAATGGAAGCTCTTGCTTTCCCGGAATCCTCCCATTTCCTTTGAAGCCTAGTAACTTTTCGGTAAAAGTAACATCTTGAAACACTTGGTAAGAAAGTTTCCTTCGAAAATTCATTTAAACTTCTTCTCTTTGAGACTCTTACTAATCGGTGGTTTTATTGGTATTTTGGAGCCTTATACCTCCTCACCACCACCCTTGAAGTCTCCTCCTTACCGAAGTTCTTGCAAGATTTCAATAATCGACACGTCTTGCGGGTGAAATCGGTAGAATATTTTAACCTCTTATCTTTTCATTTCCTTACTTTCAAATTCGGTTTTAAGCCTTGAAAATGGTTAGGTTAACCTATTAGACCAACACCTATCAATCTCAGAAAGTTTGGACTTAAAACATGTAAAATAAGTAAAGATAAGATTATTACCGAAATTAACGTATCTTATGATAAATATATGTAAAACCACACATTTAGACATATATGACACTTGGTAAATGTTAAATGGACCTAAACTAACAATTTATCAGTTTACACTTTTACCTAAAAACGTCAAACGAAACAGTTAGCAACAAAAACGTAAATTTCGTAAAGTTGGAAAATTGCTCGGTGCTAAGCACCACCCCCTTGGTGCGCAGCACCAAGGGTCTGTCCTCAAAAAATCGTTGTCTTTTGTTAATTACCGACTTAGACTCGTAACGTATTTGGACTTTAAACTTAAACCAGTAACTTATTATGTATAAAAGTATCATATAAGCCAAACTAACGTCTTTGGACTCAAGGACATAACGCAATCATAAACTTTAATCGTGAATTTGTAATCAAACGTTTATCTACTTTTTCGGAAAATCGTTCAAACCGTTATAAACCATTTTTACTTCATCATTCTGAAATAAAAGTATTTTTACTCTTAAAGTGTCAAGTTAACTTCTATTCTATAAATCGTTGACTTTGACTTTTATTCAAAATTGTTGACTTTTGACTAATCTAAATCAACATCTTTAATTTTGACTTTTCCTTCCAAATTGTTGACTTTGACTTTAACCAAGTCAACATCTTTGACTTTGACCAAGTCAACATCTTCGACGTTGACTTTGGTTGACTTCAATAAATTTTGGTAACGGTATTCCTTTCAATAGATGTTCCTGTTAGTCAAGTTCGGCTCGGAATGTTATTCCTTCCTAAAAGTCATTATGACGTAAAACTTATCGATATTTTCCCATCGTCCCTATCGACGCGGAACATCGTCACCTTGAACCGTCATCACGACTCAACTTGGAAATCGTTGGAATACCTTAATAAATCTTAAACTCTAAACTTAACCGACAAGGCTAAACCGAACTATGTTATTGAGATACTTAGACTTGTTATATTGATTTAGGGCACTTAGGCGGCGGATTATTAGCTTCTTATTGTTGTTTACCCGATCTCTTGCCGAGCTTATTTTGTGAGTTATTCGAAGCCCTTTTCTCTTATTATTTTGGGCTGGAAAGCGTTTATGAAATTTTATATGATACATATCTTGTATGCCTAGTGTATTAGTATCACCTTAGATTAGGATGCTTTTAGGCTTTTGGTGAGCCCCCCTTTCACACTTGTTTGCTATATGCCCACGGTTCATATATATAGATCTATATGGGTTTGACCAACCCTCATTACTCGAGAGGATAGCCCTACGAGTGAATGTTATGGCCGTATGATAAATTTTATGCCTTTGGTATGCATCGCCTTAGGTTAGGGGATTGGTGGTCATGATAGTGTATGAAATCTTTGGTATCCATACTCACACTAGGGTTGTACATCAAGATATGCTTTTAAAACTTATATGTTTACTAAATCTTTTATTGGGTCAACTTTTATTTACATATTGCGAATAATTCACCAACATTGTGTTGATGTCGTTTTTAACGCTTTTTCAGGAGTTTGAGGATTTTAGTTGATCATGCCTTGCATCTTTTGGGATCATATATTACTTGTATTTGGAATTCGTTTGCTTGA
Source organism: Senecio squalidus (assembly GCA_910822075.1). Lineage (NCBI taxonomy): Eukaryota > Viridiplantae > Streptophyta > Magnoliopsida > Asterales > Asteraceae > Senecio > Senecio squalidus. The sequence continues at coordinate 51,623,670 of CAJVGC010000432.1, forward strand.
TGTAATTCCTGTATGATCCACGTATTTGACATTTGTTATGTATTCGTATTCAACATTTGGTACTCGTTTGATCTTGTATTGTATTTCTAAAACCTTGAGGCATGATTAATATATTTTGATGTTTTGTTTACGGTTGTATGTTGTAATCCTTGACTCTTGATATCTTTAACTGGAACACTCTGCGTTCCGCTTTTAGCGGGGTGTTACAATTATTTCGTAGTACACTTAGGCTTGAGTCTAGTAATCTAACATTTCTAGCAACAAATACCCACTATCCCTTCCAAGAACGAGCTGCCCTGCTTGTTATTACTCCGCCCCCACTCGTTGTAGGGCTCGTTGTGGAGGTCGTTGTTGCTACAACGGGTCGTTTTGGATTTTTTTTTTTTTTTTTTTTTGCTCTATAAATATAACATAAACTCGTAAACTAAAACCCACAATATTTCTCAATCTATCTCAATCTATCTCAATCTTTTTCTAAAAAATATATACAACAAAAAATGAGTTCATATTCTTCAACCGATCCCGATGTTACGGATTCGTCATCGTCCGACTCCAAATTGATCGAAATACTAGTTAAGGCGGTAGAAGCTATTGAACAAATGGAGAAGGAAGAAAATGAGGCGGAAAGTTCACGTCGGACTGAGAAAAGGAAAAGGCGCTATATCAACCGCGATCGAACTGCAACAAACGAAAACGTGTTACGACATTACTTCTTCGGCGAAAGCACATACCCGGATGAATATTTTCGTAGACGATTACGTATGAGAAGACCTCTTTTCCTCAGAATAGTCGAAGGTATATCTAATTACTCCGTAGAACCTTTGCCCGACTATTTTAAATATTTCAAACAACGACCCGATTGTACGGGTAAACTGTGTTTTAGTTGTTTAAGTAAATGCACGTCCGCTATGCGTATGATGGCGTATGGGATTACTCCGGACGCTTTTGACGAATATTTACAAATGTCAGAAAGAACATGAACTGAATCCCTACATAATTTTTTTAAATGTGTAATCCATCTTTATACAAACGTTTACCTAAGAACCCCAACACAAGATGATGTTAATCGTTTATATCAAAAACACGATGAGGTTCACGGGTTAAGGGTATGCTTGGTAGCATCGACTATGTCCATGGTTATCCAACGGTTATGCTGGAAGCTGTTGCGTCGTACGATCTTTGGATATGGCATGCTTACTTCAGAGTCGCGGGGTCGAACAACGACATCAACATGCTTAAACAATCGTCGTTGTTTCATAATATGCTCAACGACTCATCCCCGGATTACAAATTCACCGTCAACGACCACAAGTACAATAAAGGATATTACCTTGCAGACGGTATACATCCGGAGTGGTCTACATTTGTTAAAGCTTTTTCGTACCCATTTGACGAACCGCGTCAAAAATTCAAAAGTTTTCAAGATAGTGCGAGAAAGGATATCGAACGGGCATTCGGTGTTTTTCAAGGTCGTTGGGGGATTATAAAACATGCAGCGAGATTTTACAAGATGAACAAGTTAAGAAGAGTTATGTATGGGGGTATCATATTGCACAACATGATTGTTGAAGACAACGGACGGTCTATTTGTGATGCCCAAAAATGATATGCTCCTCCGGTTTCAGGTGTTCCCAGAACTTATAACGAGAGAGTGAATGAACGTATTCAGATTAATAGAGAGATTAGAGACAAGAGCACACACAACACACTCATCGAGGATCTCGTGGCCTACATTGCGACATTTCCGGATGACTATCGACAACGTTAGCTATTTATTTTTTTTAATTATTGTATTGTAATTTTATTTTTATTGTATATGTTTGTATTTTAATTTAATTATTGTATTTTAGTTTTATTTTAATAAAATCTTATATTTATCTTATTTAAATGTTAAAAAAAAAAAAAAAAAAAACTGGGTGTTCCACATCCTCCAAAATCATCATTATCACTCTACCAAAAAAAATTACAACTCTCATTGTGGATGCCATGTCAACAAAAAAAATCCCATAATCACCCATAATCGTGATTATCACTCAGAATGCTCTTAGCCATTACTCTTTTCATGATCAAAGGGCATACAATATATCCATTGATAAAGAAATGGTATTAGAATGTTACACTCAACAACGGATCGGATATTATTCTTAATGATTCAATTCTACGATGTATAACATTATTACCAACTATTTAAGTACATATATCAGTTTGTTTGGTGAAGGGAACACGAGAAAACGATTTTGTTTACATATATAGGAGCTCTTACTCACACCTTCTGTGTTTGTCAATACATATAAATATATTTTCAAGCATGACTTTGAAATATCAAAGTAGATTGTTGCTTTTTAGAGATCCATAAAATTTATAGCCAATGTTTGTGTACAACACTTGTTATTTTAACATTTTGTTTGCTTTGAACTTTTCATAGTTTTTGGAATGATAATCAAGGTATTTTATAATCTGAAGACTATTCGGTACACTTTAAATCATATCCCTTTGATCCGTTTATAGTGAAAATACCCTCACAAACAATTTTCTAGCATCTACTACAAAATAAAATGATAATTCAGAAACCGCATTTCGTATGATATCAATTAGACCATGTCAAGGACCCCCGGCATCAGAGTTTCTTCTCATTTGAAGTATAATTGCTCACGAGGAGCAGTAAATTATAAATTTTATAAAAAGTTCATCAATTGGGACAATACATTATAAAAAAATGTGAAAAAGATAAACAAGTTATTGGTTTGATTCGCCAATCGTGATCGAGAAAGATGATTGTTTGAATCACTCATCATCATAAACATGAATATTTTTTCTTAAAAACAATTTTACTTATAGAGGATCATCATTGTATATGGTAAAATCGATGACCTATAATTTTTCTTCACCACGGCTTAGTTTTAACGAAAACTTAAAAAGTGTACAATCACAATGGAATACATAAATGCATGTATTTTCCTCGTTAAAGCCTATTTTGTTTTTACTATGAAACATATTATGGGTTATGTCGAATAAGAGAACTATCAGTTTCTTTGATGTTAAAATTTGAGATATAAAACAATCTCAAGAACAAAGGAAACTTGTAGAAGGGAAAATATTTTAGCTCTAGGCAGCGACGGAGCCAGAATACTTTTTATGGGGTGGGGGAAGGGGGTACACAGTGGAGAAATTCTCGTTATTTACGTGGAGACAAAGTTTAGACTTTTGATTTTTATGGGGGTCAAAACTTCAAAAATAACATCAATATAACTATGTTTTACGTTTCAAAAAATATTTAGTGGGGCAACTGCCTACGCTGCCACCACCCTCGCTCAGCCCCTGGCACCAGGAGCATAAATTGTATCATGATGTGTATCATGTCTCGTTTCTTTTGGCAAATGGCATTACCTATTTGGGATTCGGCCAATAGTGGAGAAAAGTTTAGAAGATCTGATGATGTGTAGCCATGAAATAGAATTTAAAAGATAATAAAGCTTCCTTTCCTGCTACTTTACAGCTCAATCTGATTAAACAAAGTAAAACCATTCTAGTTCCTTAGCCCAGTTAGCTAATATCCATGCCACTTGTTGGTACATAGACCATACTCTGCGCGCTTTTTAATTCTTCAATTGCGACTAATTTCCAACTAATACATGACTTGGAAAGTAACGATATTATGGAGGAAAAGTAGCCCCTCGACCCCGAATCAAGAGAAGATTTGAGCTCACAAGTCATTTCAACGAGAGAAGTTGATCACTCAATTTTACTTTATCTTTTCCCCTGACGTCTAACCACCAAAATTTATGAGACAGAGGTGACTCATCCAACTAAAAGTTTTTTATTTATGTTTTCTTTATACGCCTATAAAACCATCATTCAAAACACAATATTCAGCAACTTATAGCATTTGGCTTCAGAGATAACTACATTAGAATAAGCAATGACAAACATGCTAGGAAACCAAATCACAGGAATCTGTCAAACTATGGATCCTAGATCCTTAAAACATGTTACGGGAATTCCAATCAGATCGACAAAGGGACTACTATTTTCTAAACCATATCAACCCAACTACCCTCTTTCTACCGCTTCTTCTAAAATCAATGGAATCGAGAGAGAAGACAGCTTTGCGGTCTGGATTAAAAGTTATGGTAATTTTCTCGCCTTTATATTCTAACGAAAAAAGGTTATATAGTATCTTTACCTATCTTATAATGTTTTTTACTTGTGATATGCAGCGAGTCTAGGATACAAACTGATTGAAATTATGAAACACAAGTTGAGTCATGGTGCCAAAATTATCCAATTTGGAACCCAAGATAAGATCTTAAGGAAAAACTTCAGTATCAAAGAGGGAGAAAAGCTATTACAGACTTCCCAATGCTACATATACACTACCGCCGGTGCGATTGCAGGCTTGCTCTTTGTGTCTACAGAACGGGTTGCATTTTGTAGTGATAGGTCCATCAAAACATATTCTACAACAGGAAAGCTGCTAAAGTTCAGATATAAGGTGTGGTATCTCAATAGCATTTTCATCTTTTGAACATTTAAAAGATTTAAATTGATCTGATATGTTAAATTTTATTTGTAGGTTTCAATCCCGTTAGAAAAGATCAAGGAAGTAAGAGAGAGTACGAATATGAAGACAACATCAAACAACTATGTGGAGTTGGTGACGATAGATGATTTCAGCTTCTGGTTTATGGGGTTTATAAGTTATAAGAAAACTTTAAGATACCTTCATCATGCAATCAATCAATGATATGCTTAATTCAAATGTAAATGTCATATTTAAATGTAAAAAGTCATAGTTATAATCTTAATTTTTGGAGATTATATTGAGATTATTGTAATGATGATATGAGAACATATCTCTAACCGACTTATGGCTAGTTAAAATGAAAGCTTGCGAATCTTCACTCAAACTCTTGAAGATGAAACATTGAGATGAGCTAATTGATATTGAGAATGAAAGCCATCTTTTTTATCTGCCACAAAACCAAAACACGAAGGTTTTAAAAACCTGAATCTGAACCAACCCAACCCAGATAGATAAATGTGGGAAAAGATTTTGCACCCAACTATCCGACACTCAAATCCAAGTTCTGTCTCTTGAGCCTCCTCTCCAATGAATGTTACGATAGCTCTGATACCATTGTTAGAACCGTTTATCCCAACAATATGCTCAGTATCGTAATACCTGTGATATTCCACTCTAAACCCAATTGATAAAGACGGAGTAGCTCAATTCCTTATATGTTAGCATTTGATCATTACTTCACCGATATGGGATATATACTCTCCCCCAACAACAAGAACTGAGTAGCAAGCTTGGGCTAAATATTTGATAAGCCAAAATGTTAAAAAAAAGAAGAAACCAAGGACTTGGTTGGTACCAAATCCATTGCGGGCATACTTGAAAGGAAAAAGAAGTATGTTGATATTAGATTTCAGTGTCTCATATGTCACTGTTGTTATTTGTTAAGAGTTTAAGATGTGTAATAATGATATTAAATTAAAATTTGACATGGCTCAGAGATGAAAATCCACCCTTGTTCACTCAGTACCAAGGGGTGATTGCTCAGCTAAACCGTACATTGTTAGTTTTTGGTAAAGACTTAGCTATTTTCGTTCCAAAACTAGTGTTTAGAATGCCGTGTTGGTCATCAGCACTTACAAATTTTACACAAAATGGTCTTAGAACTCAAGTATTTTTGGTAATGGCATAATACTTCTTATGTTGTCCATATCCCTTTAAAGAACTGCAAAAATAACTTTGTCTTTACCCAATTTACGGGCTTTTATCTAACTTTAACTCATCAGTAGAAAACTTTTTGTTTGTTGGATGACTACGTCCCATGTTCTTTTCCTAGGCCTAAATCCACAAAGTAGAAACGATGGAGAAAAGTTATTGGAAGATTGAAGTAGAACTTTATTTCGAGACAAATTGATTAGTACAATAATATATGTAGTATATATTCTTCTAAGTATCTAAAGAAAATGTATACAAAAAAGAGATTACCTCAAAGGCCTATTCTTCCTAACATAGTATTATCTTTGTCTTTAAAAAGCGAACGAAAGAAAAATTATTTATACACCAGGCTAGAAGCTAGGACATCGTCAACAATTATAGCTTTGTTTTAGTTATACCCATGATGATGATTTATTACATAATTTTGGTGATGTAAGGGTGGTAACTACCCTTGAATAAGGACGGACGTTACAAGAGGAATACTTCCATTTCAGCGTCCTGATTAATGATCCAACTATACGTATATGAATGTGAGTGTGAAATGATTTACGAATAATAATGTGTCTTAGCGACTTTACTTTCATTAAAAGAAATTGAAAGACCAACTCTCCATTCAACCTCCAAAAAGTAGGAAAGGTAGAGAACATCTCACTTTCCTTGAGGTCAAAATTTGGAATATACAATAATATCTAGAATAAAGGGAGCAAGTCCTGTAATATGAGGTATATCCTGTCTAATTTCTTTGATCATGGCATGTCATGACCTACTCGGGATTCTATAAACAGTGAAAAAAGTTTTGCAAAATCTAATGATGTGCAACCACATAAATGAAATGTAAAGATTCCAAAGTTCTTTTGCTACTACTTTACAGATCAACCTGATTAATCAATATAAAGCCATTCTCATCACTTCCATTACAGGTTCCTTAGCGTTGTTAACTAATTTCTACCCGACTAGATGGCATGCCGACTATAATCTACTTTTTGCACCCATTAATATGAATTTGTTACCAACAAATAAATGACTTGGAAAGTTACAACGTCATGAAAAGTAGCAACCCCCCGCCCCTACAACACACCCTTTTCTAGTGGAGCTCGATCTCAAGTCTTTCTATGATATAAATACATAATTCACTTAATATCACTTTATTTTATAGGTATACGGCCGTCTAACCAGCGTAAACGACTCCTGTAGCTAAAAATTGTTAATAACATCTCTATAAGGCTACAAATAAAGAATTTTTTTTGCCAAAATAGGGTTTCCACAACTCGAGTTTGTTCGACTAGGATTTCTGGAAATGGGTTTTGCAAAACTAGGGTAACCGCATGTGGGAGATGAGGTTTTTGTTGCCACCTGGACAAAAACACGAACAAACCGCATGTGAGAGATGCGGTTACATGCTGACGTGGCAGATTTTGTGTTTTAGGTTTCAACCGAGCTAGATGCTGACGTATAGGTGGTGAAACCGTATGTGGGAGATGCGGTTTGTATAGGTTTTTTTAGGGTTTGTGGGAGGGTTTTGACTTTTTACAACTTGTTTTTGGTATTTTGGTTAAGTTTTTTTGATATTTTAAAAAGTGTAGGGTTAAAGTTTTTTAGTGTGGTTTATATATTTAGGGTTTAGGAGTATTATAGTTATGTTTTTATAGTTAAACGTTTTTCGAAACACAAAGTTCTCAAGGGCCTAAAGTTGAGTGGTTAGGTGTGTTTTTGTATTTTTTATAAAAAAAAAATTTAAACAACTTAAAAGGTGACAAAGTGCATTTATTTTACATAAAAAAATACAACATTATTAACAAACGGTATACATAATAATATCCAAAACACATAATATATATATTGAAAATTACACTGGTTGGGTGCTTGGTTGCGAAATTGGCATCCCGCTCTGTTATTGTCACATCCCTAAATCTCGTGTTCCCGAGACTCGAATTGTTGACTTTATGGGTCCCAGATAGCAATGGAATATAAGCGAACGACCTCTACATGAGTCGTTTAAAAATACAACATCATTTAATAAAAGATATTCATTGATATAAAATCAGAGTTTTACATTTAATCAAAATGACGGTACCAGGGTTCTCAAGGAAAATAGAGATTTACAATACATAACTTAGAAGACCATAAGTAATGCAAGAGAAAGCTCGCAAAAGCTTGTGTTGAAATATACGACTCGTACATATCCTAAAGATCCCACCGTCAAAGCCCATTGACTAAGCACCTGAGATTATCATGCTAAAGTATCAACATAAAGTTGGTGATTTCACAGGTTTATATAGTAAGACAGTGGATCACAAGATTTTAGTTTAAATAGTATTGCTATCGCTCGCCCTAGGCTCATGATATCGAAGCGTAACTAGTAATCTGTACCCTACGGTTGTTCTATGTTTTAGCCAAATAACATATAAAGTTTCAAAGGTAAGGCACCCGAGTTGACTCGAGACCACAAGTCGGGTTTATAGATGTGGGTTACATCATCTATTCACAAGCGAGGGTTTGTCAAACCCTAATAGATCAATTCCATACAATTGCGCTTAAGTCCTTAACTAACGATTCATGATAGGGGAGTTTGCAGTTAGGCTTAGTGGTAACCTAGGCAACTAGCAACAATTTAAGTACTTGTGTCCTTTTAGGATTTAGGAGTATTATAGTTATGTTTTTATAGTTAAACGTTTTTCGAAACACAAAGTTCTCAGGGGCCTAAAGTTGAGTGGTTAGGTGTGTTTTCGTATTTTTTATAAAAAAAATAAAATTTAAACAACTTAAAAGGTGACAAAGTGCATTTATTTTACATAAAAAATACAACTTTATTAACAAACGGTACACATAATAATATCCAAAACACATAATATATATATATTGAAAATTACACTAGTTCGGTGCTTGGTTGCGAAATTGGCATCCCGCTCTGTTATTGTCACATCCCTAAATCTCGTGTTCCCGAGACTCGAAGTGTTGACTTTATGGGTCCTAGATAGCAATGGAATATAAGCGAACGACCTCTATATGAGTCGTTTAAAAGTACAACATCATTTAATAAAAGATATTCATTGATATAAAATAAGAGTTTTACATTTAATCAAAATGACGGTACCAGGGTTCTCAATGAAAATAGAGATTTACAATACATAACTTAGAAGACCATAAGTAATGCAAGAGAAAACTCCCAAAAGCTTGTGTTGAAATATGCGACTCGTACATATCCTAAAGATCCCATCGTCAAAGCCCATTGACTAAGCACCTGAGATTATCATGCTAAAGTATCAACATAAAGTTGGTGATTTCACAGGTTTATATAGTAAGAGAGTGGATCACAATATTTTAGTTTAAATAGTATTGCTATCGTGCGCCCTAGGCTCATGATATCGAAGCGTAACTAGTAATCTGTACCCTACGGTTGTTCTATGTTATAGCCAAATAACATATAAAGTTTTAAAGGTAAGGCTGTGACAACCGTCTTGTTTCCGGTGAAAACCGCATTCTCTATCTTCGAGTTATCTATGATTTGATCTTATCTATACTTGTATCCTAAACGAGTGTGAGTCGGAATCGAAATCGGAATCATAAAATGGATCCTAATACCAAGAAAACACTTAGTAAACTTGCCTAAGTTCCTATCTAAACTAACCGTAAACTTCCAGCTAACGAAAATGCTTAACGATAAAACGAACGAAAAACGAATAAGGAAAAATATTCCCTCCAGCGCGCCGCGGTGAGCCCAGTGCGCCGCGGTGGAGGGTGCAGATCAGCCAAATTTTTCCAAGTCTTTAAAACGTATCAAACACGAGCCCAACTCTTTGACTCCGGTTTGGACTTGTTGGAAAGCCTTGTTGTGGTCCAGTAATCTAACTTAAACACCCCCACAACTCTAAATTCATAAACACCAAACACAAACACACCAAACACACACACACTTACACTCTCTAGCTCACTCTCTCTCTCAACAAACACTCTCTCCAAAAGATCTCCCTACCCTTTCACTTTCAGAACTTAAACACACAAAATCACAGTAAAAATCATCATAACAAACACACAAAAATCGTTCATAATCAAGAAGGAAGAAAGGGGGTTTGCATTCTTTTGGTTAAAAGTCGAGTTCTAAGCATTTTGGGTCAAAATCATCAAGGGTTACTCCAATCATCTTCAAATCACTTTACTCTCGGTATAAGTTCTTTAAATCTTCAGTCTTTATAATATATACTCATTGCATGTAACATCTAACACCTAAAAATGAGTTTATATGAAGATTTTTGACCATTTATGAACAAAAACGGGTTTTTAACAAAATGGATGGTTAGATCTATAAATCTGTGGTTAAAAACACTAAATAAACTATAAGACATCAATTATATAGGTGTATCTCTGGTTGCATGTCAAAATCCAACTTAAAAACATCAAATTTCCTCAAGAACCTGTCATATGACCGCGGCGCAGTCATCCCACCGCGAGGCGGTCGAGTGACCGCGGCGCAGTCCCTCCACCGCGAGGCGGTCGTGGTGCAGACTTGTTACCAAACCTTATTTAAACCGCTATGGATCGAACTACCTTTTGAGCAACTGTTATTGATCGAAACTATTCTTTAAGTATTGTTCTACTTATCAAAACTATTAAGTATTGATATGCTTAACTTAAACCTTTTTAGTCGAGGACTAGAAAACTGTAACTCACTCGCTACTTTCGTAGTTTGACACTTTTTCTCATGTTTTCAGGAAACTAAATGTAAGACACAAGGTGCATACTGTGGATGGGTCAGGCATGTCACGTGAAATCAAGAATTGGGAAAAGACCTATTTTGTCATTTTGGGAATTTTGTTAAACGCTTATTTATGTACTTTCGTTATGCAACTCGTTAAGTACTTGGTTGTTTCATCTTGTAAACTCTAATATTCTATCTTAATGACTTGAAACCATATGTTTTAATTATAACTCGTGTAATGATATCTTTGCTCTTCACGCCTCGTGTTTCCGCTTTAGCGGGGTGTGACAGACTTGGTATCAGAGCACAGGTTATAGTGAAAACGGTTTTAAGAATTTTTCAAAATTTTTGAGACCAAACTATAACCAAGGCTTTTTCAGAAAAATCATTTCACGAGCTTTCGAACTTTAGTAGATTAATTCCGCAGTTGCATGGTTTGCTTTTAACTAGGCGTAACTTGATCAACTATGCCTAGTTCAAAATAAATTATGCGAGAACGGAAAGTAATTGCTATTGTTAAACGGTTTTCGAGTCGAAAAATTCCCGGTCTTATCCATTCCAATCAGATCGACAAAGGGACTAGTATTTTCTAAACCATATCAACCCAACTACCCTCTTTCTACCGCTTCTTCTAAAATCAATGGGATCGAGAGAGAAGACAGCTTTGCGGTCTGGATTAAAAGTTATGGTAATTTTCTCGCCTTTATATGCTAACCAAAAAAGGTTATATAGTATCTTTACCTATCTTATAATGTTTTTTACTTGTGATATGCAGCGAGTCTAGGATACAAACTGATTGAAATTATGAAACACAAGTTGAGTCATGGTGAAAAAATTATCCAATTTGGAACCCAAGATAAGATCTTAAGGAAAAACTTCAGTATCAAAGAGGGAGAAAAGCTATTACAGACTTCCCAATGCTACATATACACTACCGCCGGTGCGATTGCAGGCTTCCTCTTTGTGTCTACAGAACGGGTTGCATTTTGTAGTGATAGGTCCATCAAAACGTATTCTACAACAGGAAAGCTGCTAAAGTTCAGATATAAGGTGGGGTATCTCAATAGTATTTTCATCTTTTGAACATTTAAAAGATTTAAATTGATCTGATATGTTAAATTTTATTTGTAGGTTTCAATCCCGTTAGAAAAGATCAAGGAAGTAAGAGAGAGTACGAATATGAAGACAACATCAAACAACTATGTGGAGTTGGCGACAATAGATGATTTCAGCTTCTGGTTTATGGGGTTTATAAGTTATAAGAAAACTTTAAGATACCTTCATCATGCAATCAGTCAATGATATGCTTAATTCAAATTTAAATGAAAAAAGTCATAGTTATAATCTTATTTTTTGGAGATTATATTGAGATTATAGTAATGATGACATGAGAACATATATCTAACCGACTTATGGCTAGTTAAAATGAAAGCTTGCAAATCTTCACTCAAACTCTTGAAGATGAAACATTGAGATGAGCTAATTGATATTGAGAATGAAGCCATCTTTTTTGTCTGCCACAAAACCAAAACACGAAGGTTTTAAAAACCTGAATCTGAACCAACCCAACCCAGATAGATAGATGTGGGAAAAGATTTTGCACCCAACTATCCGACACTCAAATCCAAGTTCTGTCTCTTGAGCCTCCTCTCCAATGAATATTACGATAGCTCTGATACCATTGTTAGAACCGTTTATCCCAACAATATGCTCAGTATCATAATACTTGTAATATTCCACTCTAAACCCAATTGATAGAGACGGAGTAGCTCAATTCCTTATATATTAGCATTTGATCATTACTTCACCGATATGGGATATATACTCTCCCCCAACAACAAGAACTGAGTAGCAAGCTTGGGCTAAATATTTGATATGCCAAAATGTTAAAAAAAAAAGAAACCAAGGACTTGGTTGGTACCAAATCCATTGCGGGCATACTTGAAAGGAAAAAGAAGTATGTTGATATTAGATTTCAGTGTCTCATATGTCACTGTTGTTATTTGTTAAGAGTTTAAGATGTGTAATAATGATATTAAATGAAAATTTGACATGGCTGAGAGATGAAAATCCACCCTTGTTCACTCAGTACCAAGGGGTGATTGCTCAGCTAAACCGTACGTTGTTAGTTTTTGGTGAAGACTTAGTTATTTTCGTTCCAAAACTAGTGTTTAGAATGCCGTGTTGGTCATCAGCACTTACAAATTTTACACAAAATGGTCTTAGAACTCAAGTATTTTTGGTAATGGTATAATACTTCTTATGTTGTCCATATCCCTTTAAAGAATTTCAAAAATAACTTTGTTTTTACCCAATTTACGGGCTTTTATCTAACTTTAACTCATCACTTCATCAGTAGAAAACTTTTTGTTTGTTGGATGACTACGTCCCATGTTCTTTTCCTAGGCCTAAATCCACAAAAAGTAGAAACGACGGAGAAAAGTTATTGGAAGATTGAAGTAGAACTTTATTTCGAGACAAATTGAATAGTACAATAATATATGTAGTATATATTCTTCTAAGTATCTAAAGAAAATGTATACAAAAAAGAGATCGTGTAGAACTTCCATGGAAAGAAAGAATAAAAAACTTTATACTTTTCATCTCTTTAACTTCATCTTTTCTCATATCCTTTCATAATTTATAAATTACCTCAAAGCTAGAAGCTAGGACATCTTCAACAATTATAGCTTTGTTTTAGTTATACCCATGATGATGATTTATTACATAAATATGGTGATGTAAGGGTGGTAACTATCCTTGAATAAGGACGGATGTTACAAGAGGAATACTTCCGTTTCAGCGTCCTGATTAATGATCTAACTATACGTATATGAATGTGAGTGTGAAATGATTTACGAATAATAATGTGTCTGAGCGACTTTACTTTCATTAAAAGAAATTGAAAGACCAACTCTCCATTCAACCTCCAAAAAGTAGGAAAGGTAGAGAACATCTCACTTTCGTTGAGGTCAAAATTTGGAATATACAATAATATCTAGAATAAAGGGAGCAAGTCCTGTAATATGAGGTATATCCTGTCTAATTTCTTTGATCATGGCATGTCATGACCTACTCGGGATTCTATAAACAGTGAAAAAAGTTTTGCAAAATCTAATGATGTGCAACCACATAAATGAAATGTAAAGATTCCAAAGTTCTTTTGCTACTACTTTACAGATCAACCTGATTAATCAATATAAAGCCATTCTCATCACTTCCATTACAGGTTCCTTAGCGTTGTTAACTAATTTCTACCCGACTAGATGGCATGCCGACTATAATCTACTTTTTGCACCCATTAATATGAATTTGTTACCAACAAATAAATGACTTGGAAAGTTACAACGTCATGAAAAGTAGCAACCCCCCGCCCCTACAACAAACCCTTTTCTAGTGGAGCTCTATCTCAAGTCTTTCTATGATATAAATACATAATTCACTTAATATCACTTTATTTTATAGGTATACGGCCGTCTAACCGCATAAACGACTCATCTAGCTAAAAATTGTTAATAACATCTCTATAAGGCTAAATATATAGAATTTTTTTTTGCCAAAATAGGGTTTCCACAACTCGAGTTTGTTCGACTAGGATTTCTGGAAATGAGTTTTGCAAAACTAGGTTAACCGCATGTGGGAGATGCGGTTTGAAGGCACCTGGAAGAAAACACGAACAAACCGCATGTGGAGATGCGGTTACATGTTGACGTGGCAGATTTTGTGTTTTAGGTTTCAAGCGAGCTAGATGCTGACGTATAGGTGGTGAAACCGCATGTGGGAGATGCGGTTTGTATAGGTTTTTTTAGAGTTTGTGGGAGGGTTTTGTCTTTTTACAACTTTTGATATTTTAAAAAGTTTAGGGTTAAAGTTTTCTTAGTTTAGTTTATATATTCAGGGTTTAGGAGTATTGTAGTTATGTTTTTGTTGGGAGCTGAATTGATTAGATGAAGCTATAAAGTCTTAAAAGGATACTTGAATAAAGATGTTTTCAGTTCGGGGAAGGTCCGAACTGAAAACATGAATACTCTGAAGTGAAGATTTCAGTTCGGGGAACATGTTAGTTCAGATACTCCGAACTGACTAAAGTTCCTCCGAACTGAATTCAAGCTGAAGAATAACTTAAGTCAACACTGGTCAACATTGAAGATATTAGTTCGTGATGAAGACTTTGACTCCGAATTAAAGTGAATTTCCTCAGAACTAAAATTAAGATGTAGACTTGATGGTTTATTTAATTTGTCTGTTTAGATTTTGTCTATAAATAGAGTGATAGGTTGTTAGATTCAGTTGTCTTTGAACTCGGACTCATATTGAGTGTGGTTGTGATTGTTCAGTCAAGTTGTAACTGAATTGTTCCGAAACCGATTCACACTATCAATGAAGTCTTAAACAGTTTATCCTAATAGATCTATGAGTTCATTTCAATTTCATTTGATTCCTTTTTTATTCAACTCAGGTCATGAGATTCCGCATCATGACCTGTTTTATTCGATTCACAGAGTGATAGTGAGCTTTTCAGGACCTGTCAATTGGTATCAGAGCTAGACAAATCAATTGATTAAATTCAATTGAGTCTGGTTCATCGATCTGACATGATTCGAGCGATTTAGGTCAAACTATCAGTGAATGTTTGAATCGAAGGAGTTTGAAGCAAAATTGAAAAACTTTATTGAAGATCTGTGAAGATTTCAGTGTTTCAGGTGGATCTGCAGTTACACATATCAAATCAAAGACCGTTGGTGAATGGAGAGGAAACACGAGTTATCAATTTGAGAAAGAGGTGTGATGGAAGTAGAACAAAGCTCAACCTCATGTCATCAATTTGAGAAACAGATGTGACGTGGTGCTTCAGATCTAAAATCAGAATGACAAATCAAGGTGTTCAACTGATAGCAAAGACAATTGAAACTGTCAATGATCATTCAGATATAAAAATGATGAAAGAATGACGACTACAAGTTGATCCGAGAGTGATTAAGAACGAAATGTTTTTAATAACATGTTTCTTAAAAACTAGATGAACTTGTAGTTAAGCTCTTAATTCGGAGGTATCTTGATGATCTACATGCACAAATCAGTTGGAGACTTAATGAATCTGATTGAAATTTCTGTAAGCAAGGTGGAGTTCGTTTGAAAGATAAATTAATGGCAAGTCACTTTCTTGCTGGAAAAGGTCAACAAGGGTCAACGATCAGTATGAACTAGCAAGTATTCCAGAGGTTACTTTGAAGAGTAAGTGCAGAGAGATTATGGAATTACTTGTTTTTGTCATCTGAATCAGTTCACTTGAGAAATCTGAGGTTGGCCTATGATGGGAAGAAAGGTGATTTTAGCTGCTGGATAGATGCTTACCATGGAGTATCTAACTATGAAGAATCAAGAAGATAAACTGGTGATTCTGTAGCTATTCCACCTGAATTTGTTCAAGATTACAAGAAAGATGAATTGGAGGAAGCTGAACATGGAGAAGCATAAGTTAAAATAATTACGACTCATAGCATCATCAAAAGGGGAGATTGTTGGGAGATGAATTGATTAGATGAAGCTATGAAGTCTTAAAAGGATACCTGAATAAAGATGTTTTCAGTTCGGGGAAGGTCCGAACTGAAAACATAAATAATATGAAGTGAAGATTTCAGTTCGGGGAACATGTTAGTTCAGATACTCCGAACTGACTGAAGTTCCTCCGAACTGAATTCAAGCTGAAGAATAACTTAAGTCAACACTAGTCAACATTGAAGATATTAGTTCGTGGATGAAGACTTTGACTCCGAATTGAAGTGAACTTCCTCAGAACTAACATTAAGATGTAGACTTGATGTTTTATTTAATTTGTCTGTTTAGATTTTGTCTATAAATAGAGTGATAAGTTGTTAGATTCAATTGTCTTTGAACTCAGACTCATCTTGAGTGTCGTTGTGATTGTTCTGTCAAGTTGTAACTGAATTGTTCCAAAACCGATTCACACTATCAATGAAATCTTAAACAATTTATCCTAATAGATCTATCAGTTCATTTCAATTTCATTTGATTCCTTTCTGATTCAACTGAGGTCATGAGATTTCGCATCATGACCTGTTTTATTCGATTCACAGAGTGATAGTGAGCTTTTCAAGACCTGTCAGTTTTTATAGTTAAACGTTTTTCGAAACACAAAGTTCTTAGGGGCCTAAAGTTGAGTGGTTGGGTGTTTTTCGTTATTTTATATATAAAAAAAAAAATTTAAACAACTTAAAAGGAGTCAAAGTGCATTCAATTTACATAAAACAAATACAACTTTATTAACAAACGGTACACATAATAATATCCAAAACACACAACATATAATGAAAATTACACTAGTTGGGTGCTTGGTTGCGAAATTGGCATCCCGCTCTGTTATGACCATTTCCGTTGCAAATGCCGCATTTCTGACTTCTTGGAACGCTTGGCTTATCCCTCTCGTTTGGTATCCTCCTCACCTGTCTCCAGCCTCTATGCGTAATGATTCTTGATTCATCAGGCTGAATGGTCCAATTTGTCCTGGCCCAGTATTCACAATCTCGTAAGGGGTTGAGTGTATGGATATATTGATTTCTCCTAGTTGACTTTAAATAGAACCTATCCACCATTGTTGTTGGATCAACGGTTTTTTTTTTGATTATTTTGATTATTTATGTGTCCACGAACAACCAAGCCATGAGAGCAAATAAATCTTTGTGTTTGCCACACCCCACATGTGCAATTTTGAGCTCCATATAAGACTGTGAATTTGCTGGCCTTGTTCTGAGTTTTTTCAACCCCGATATTACATTGTATTTAAGGTGTCGGGTTGAAAACAGTCGAACCATGTGCCTTGTTGATTGCTCTTCACGCGATAGTTAGAGTCTTCACATGTTTTTTGATAGAGGATTGTGCTAATTAGAACCTTCTTGAGAATGTTTGACAGTGTGGTGTATGAGCTTTTTGAATGTATACTCAATGCAAGCTTTGATTACATACGCGCTGATCGTATGACATTGTTGAGGGACTCGGCTATGTTTGTTGTTAGGTTACCCCAATAGGTATAATCCTTGTCACGGTACTGAGTCCACCTCTCAAGGCCGATTTCCTTCAGATAATCCCAAGCCTCTTGATCAATCAACTTGATTTTCTTAACTGCATGGCGAAACATTTTCCTTTCGGTTGTGCTACCTGCTTGCCAACACCATCCTTTTAGCTTATGATCCTTGAACTTTTTCATGAGGTTACTACAGATGTCTCGCAAGTAGTATCGGTGATGCCAATCTGGCATATTCCAAGTTAATGCCAGATAAAAAGGATTTTAGTTATAGTTTTCCGTGCGATGGCCCAGGACGAGGCGGTACTTGTGATATTTCGGCTTGTGACGCATTTTATTTGGCAGTTTTTTGGATTATCTCCTCCGTCGCGTTAATAAAACCTTCGTGACGATCCGAAATAACACATAAAGGTCTATCCTAGTGTACCACAACAGTTACCCGAAAAATACGTAAAAACCAACTCCAGCTTTCATTTGACTCGTTATCAACCATTGCAAATGCAACGGGAAGTATGTTCCCGTTAGCATTATTGGTGACCGTGATAAGTAACCTACCTTTGTAGTTACCTCTTAAATGAGTATCGTCGACACAAATGACAGGAATACATGTTTGGAAGGCTTGAATAGCCGGTCCAAATGTCCAAAATATGTACTTGAAAGTAAATGTACCGTATTCATTTGCATTCGGGTGATGCAACCATCTTACATTGGCGTCGGGGTTTGAATTAAGCAATTCGCCAATATACTTTGGAAATTCATCAAAGTTGCTTTGCAAAGTTCCAAACATACGTTCAAATGCAATCCGTCTGGCATTCCATGCCTTGTCGTATGTCACGTCCACATTCCAATTTTTTTTTACATCTTCTATGATGTTCTTGACAGGAAACACCATATTTAATTGGATTTGACCGATAATATCGTCTGCTATCATGCTCGCTGACAAAGAACGGTTGTTGTTTACAACCACCGATCCAAAATAGTTGTGGGTGTCACTCTACTTTGATATGCGCCATATGCCATGTTTGTTTCTAACTGAGGAGGAAACTAGCCATGTGCATGGAAATTCTTGAGGCGGGCCATTGTAGTTTGGATTTTGTGTTTGACAACATGCAGTCCACGAGGTCCTGTTTGACTCTTTTACATGTATCTCTCTGGTATTTCTGATGTTCCAGCGCCTAACAGCAAAGATAAGTTCAACCTTTGAACGGAAGAACATTCCTTTACGTACAAGAACCCCCTCTTTATTCTAGAAGTCTAATTCTTCATCGTCTTCTTCGAATGGAAGACGATCACTTACGACTTCTCTCTCATGACCAAACCCACGAATTGGATCAAAAGCGTGTTGGTGTGGTTCCACCTATACACCTCCTTCATCTTCTGATATTGGTTCTTCAGGTTCATGTCCAGACAATGATGAATCACTGTCGGTAGGTCCTCCATTTTCAGGTTCATCACCTCCTCCTTCTTTATTTTCCTCTGCATCACCTTCTTCGTCATCACCACCCCTTGTATTGTTGTGGGAGGCTTCATGATACCGTGTATTGGTGGGCTCGTAAGACGATGAAGCAAAACGGTCTCCAGTTTGTCAAGATGATGTAATACCACGCAACTGATCCACAAAACTCAATTGTTGTTGAATTACTAACAGAAACTGAACTTCGAAATTGGCAACAAATTTTTGGTCTTGATTGCTTAGCCAATACATGGTGTTAAAAGCAGCATCATCACCGATTCCGCTCTTGAACACATTACCGTTACAAAAGTACCTTAGAAATAATTTTAAGTTATAAAATTCTCGACTTACCCTAATTTGATTGTATGCCATGTCAACAAAATTCTCGAACTTCAAGTTATTAAATTCTTGAACACGTCCAAATAAGCACTGGTTCCTATTACAATCTCTTGAATTGACCATTTTTGACAGAGATTTAGCACATGTTCCGGATGCCCATCGGTCGCGTATCATGACTTGTTACGAAGAAAACCTTGTAAGGTTTTGGAAGAAATCAATTATACGCTTAGAGGACCTACACTAAATGCCGGAAAACCATTCGGATATGTCGCTAGAGTTACCCAATATCCAAATTAGACAAAATTCATCTTTGTTTATCTGCATGTTTATACGCTACATACTAACCAATGAAACAAGGGAGATAGATAAGGCTGATGTCTCTAACGAGCAAGTGGAGGTATTCAGAGAGGGGATGGCAAATAGCTTTCTATGCAAAACGTATCGACCGTACTCTTGGATAGAAAAATTTCTTGTATTTTCAATAATATGTGTCTATTTTTATGTATTGTGTGTTATTTCTATGTACAGTGTGTTATTTTTAAAAATCAAGCAACAAATTTACGTTAATTTCATTTGCAATCGAACAAGTCTCCTCGTAATCTTTTCAATTAAGCTTTTATACTCAATTTCAGAAACAACCGGTACTATGATGAACTTTTATTATCGTTTATGTTTAGATTCCGTTATGAGTAGCTAATTTCTTTATCATTTGCTTGGATTTGTGACCTAATGTTTTGATTGATTTTGAGTTTGAAATGGTTGATAAGATGTGTCTTGTTTAATTGAAAATCCTTTTGGGTTTTGACTTTACTTATATTATTAGATCACTTATATTCTCTATTTTGTATAAACCTTGAGACTTGACTAAAATATTGAACGAAATAATCCACCGGTCTTAAGTTGATGTGGTTATCGATATTCAGAAGGAGTCGGTAATAGTAGTCGAAATAATAAAGTTTAAACACGAATGCTAGTTTATAAGTACGAGAAATCGGTTTAGAAAACTAGTAAAATATTCGAAATGAAGTTTAGCAAATTAAGTCTGGCACATCAACTTGATTCTTAAGGCATAGCTATTCGAGGTGTTTACCATATTCGAAAGGAGTGGTTTCACATTTGGGTAATTATATATAACTTGGTATTCGAAAGAAACTTGGTTTTATAAAAGAAGTAAATCAACATTTCATTATCTTAGAAGAATTCATTACATTAGTTAACGGTCCAAGCTAATGTCTTTTACATCTTGAATATTAAAACAAATTTCTAAAGCGTTACATTTTAGTGATAACACAAACCTCCACATTTTTACTTGTTAATTTAGTTCGTTAAATTCTAAATTTACATACATCCCTGAGCTCGAACCCGAACTTGCCCAATTATACACTATAACCGACAAGGATACACTGCCCGGTGTTGTGGTCTAGATCAAGCTTTTCGGAAAACTAGATTCAATAAATAAATCATCATATACCCACACATCAATCGATTTGAATTTGGTTCATTGAGAAGGAAACACTCTGATTCATTTCCTAGTTGAAAAGAGCGGCCCAAAGTAAAGCTGACCAAAAGAAGCCGCGGAGCAGATGATTTGTTGAATCAATTTTCATCTCTTGTTTACGGTATGAACATTGCTTCAACTCACTGAATTATGCATTTTTATACCACGTTCTGTTCTATTGGTAACACTCTTTGCATCCCTTAAAAATGAATCTATGGACTTATGGTGGAATGAGAGTGTACTATGTTAATTGGTTAAACAGTCAGCACTGATTGTATGACAGATGTATCTTAAGGTTTTGTTGTAACTTGGAAATCCCGAAGACCTGAAATCATTCATGATTACTAACTCAACATACTTGTTTGAGGGCTTTTTCATGTCCATGTTCTCTCCTACTCCATTAATTTTTTTTAACGGGATAGAATTAGACACCTACAAAAATAATTATGTCAATATACTACAGAAAGGAAACCATCAAGCACAAGAAGTATAGTAAACACCGCACAAGAGTATAGCAAACACTTGGGAGGTTTCCTACCTTAATTTGGAACTTTAACAACTCTCCTATCTACAAAATGAAACCCTTTCAGTAGAGATGAAGAGTATGTCGCACTTGAACTGAAATTTCTTCTAAAGATTTCTCCTTCTCGGACAAGTTTGTGTTTCACAATTTCTATTAGTTTGGGTCCTAATCCCACTGCAATTAAAAGTAAAAGAAATATGTTAGATCGAGGATAATAGTAACTTACGTAATAGTTTAAGAGTGGTATTAACACAAGACTATTACGTACCATGATTATTCAAAACAGAAAAACTTTCAATTCTTTCCTTGCCATTTCTTTCCATTTATTTCTGAAGAAGTAGGAAGAAGGTAACGAGGTCGCTAAGGCTTAGATAAAAATAGCCCCCTTGTTGATATGATTGGAATGCCCTTTATTTGCTTCTTGAGAATATATGATCCATATATTATGATGTCGAATTGTAATAAACCACGAAAATATAATTGTATTGAATTGTGATTTGTATGAATTATATAATAGATTGCATGTCTATATATAATACTAACATAACTTAAGCACCAAGTAAATCTAACTTAACCCTTATGGGTACGACCCATATGGCTAGCCCAACTATGTCCTGTCTAATACGCTCCCTCAAGCTAAGAACGCCTAATCGTTATGCAGCTTGAATCTTAGATTATAATGTTGAATGCAGTTTCTTTTGTCTAAACGTTAATTTCCAATCTTCCTTCTTCTCTTCTCTCTTCTTTGTTGTTGCTTGTTGTTGCTTGCATGGAGGTAGAGTTGTATTCTGCTTGATTATTTCCTCCCTTTTGTGGATGTTTTGTGACGTCGGGGCTTTTGTTTGCCCAAGGTTGTGTTTTGCCTTATCAGAAAGGAGCATCAACTTGGCGGTCAATTGTTGTTGTTGACGACAATGACTACGACAAATCAAAGAGAGACATAAACAATGAAGATAGCGATGACTTGAGTTGTTTAATGACGACATCAACATTATATTGGCGTGTCATGATGGCTAGGGTTTTTGGATGTTAGGGTTTATAAATATGACATGAAATTGGTTCAAAAGAAAGAAAATTATAAATCTAAATATCATGGGATTTAAAACCCTTATTTGATAATGAACGCAAAAAGAAGGATCCTTCCGGGGAGGATGGTTTTCCCGGTATGAGTTTTTCTAAGGCCTTGACTCTGATTCTATAATAAGTCAAAAAATATATTGTATTAAATTGTGAATTGAATGAATTACATAATAGATTGCATGTCTATATATAATACTAACATAACCTAAACACCAAGTAAATCTAATTAAACCCTAAATTTTATGGATACAACCCATAGGGCTAACCAACTATGTCTTGTCTAATAAATTGTTGTGGTTTGGTTGTTTTGTAAGCTAGTTAGGAAGCTTAGTTCTGAATTTGTTGGGTAATATTAATGTCTATTGGATCATCATATTTATAAGCTAATAAAGATACAACATAAGTTAAGATATTTTAGTTAGATGAGTCATCCGTGTGTTATCCCAAATGGTTGTTAGAATGTGAGGGCAAAAAACGAAAGCCTAATTGAATAGATAAGGTTCAAACATTTACTTTTTAGCGTCATGTTGGCTATTTGTTTTGTGGATTTCCATCGTTTGGTTATGAGCAGAAGCTGGAAAACATATATTAAAATCGACATGGAAGCAAACGCACATGCATATTACATGAGCAAGAAAAGCAGCAAACAGAAATGTAACTGGTGAGATGGTCTTTATGTTGCTTTTTTGCTTTATCATATATATTAATATGTAAAGAAGGCAACTTTCTTATCTTATAATTCCTAATTCGTGGTTATATGACGTGAGATTATTTGTTCTTTTGTAGATATGATACTCCTTTTATAGTAGAAGTAGGCAGAGAATGATTTCTAGGTATACTCTTTTTGTCCCATGATATAAAGAAGCAAACAAATATCAAATTATCAAAACACTAATGTTTCCGGCAGAAAAGAGTTTTATTTAAAACCCATATATATGTTGAATCCTATGTTGGAAAATTGGATTATGGTATCTTGGATAATTCCTTGAATCGTATATGAAATTCACTTTCTCAATAAAGTATTTCGTCCCAATTCCTTTGCCTTTGATATTAGTGTTCAAGGCAATAGAATCACTAACCAAAACAAAGAGCAATTTGTTGAATTTGTTTATGTTGTTCATCATGTGTATTTTGAAAGACCAAATGATGTCTATTTATAATAGACAAATGAAAATGTGTGTCTTTGGGTAAAAGTCACAATCCCTTATGAATGGTTACACAATTTAATAAATAATTACATTATTTAATAAATAGTAACAAGGTTAACATTCAATATACCGAAATCAAATTAACTTATACGAGCGTGCACTCCGCACCTCCTAACTCGTAATAAAGCTTAATTTGAAATCCCTTTGGTCTCGATAAATCTCAATTACACTAAAATTACCAACAATCTTCCCCCATTTTAGTGTAATACTTGATCTACCAAATAATAAACAAATCAAACTCATGCATAATGAAAATGTCGTGACGATTGAATTTTCACTTAGTATAAATTCAATTCATATAATCGAATATCAAGGGTGTTACTAAGAATTGAACCCTTTCTATCCATAGTGAATATAATGAAGAAAATATACACACAAGTTACTACAACTCTCTAATGTTTATTCTTGACACTATTATAAGCCATGTGTCCCTATCCTTCAATGAGCATATCGAAAGCCAAGTCCAAGCCTTCTTGAAGCGGCAACACTTCATACTCATATAGGTAGTTCTTTTAATCTCGCACCCACGTTTGCAATTTTTCAAAAGAACTATTAAGAAGATAAACTTCAACCTAACATACTCGTAGGTCCGAACACATACTTTGGATGATATATAACATGTGTTCCAATCACTAATTATGGGCTTTCCACATTGAATTCTGCTCCTAGCGTTGTACTAGAAGGGAATTGGGTATCCCATAATTAGGGATCTAAATGGACTTTAATCTCATCCCTTTGACTTCAATCAATTTCCTTAGTAATCCTTTCACAAAGGATCCACTTAGTTCTTACTAGATCGTAAGAGAATACCGGTGATCACCCCCCTTTTTAATAAATTGATTGATTAGTTTCCGCTTAAGTCTAATCTTTCATGACTTACTATTGTACTCTTAAATGTACACCTTTGATATAATCATAATGTCAAACTTAGATATTGAATTCGGCAATAAGGTTACGAGTATCAACAAACCCTTTAGCCACTCCACTTCTATAAGAATCAAATACAACAAGTTATAATATCATACTTCAACATTATATCTTTGATCCAAGATACTTCATCCATGTCTTGTAAAATCCAACAACTTATGAATGCATTATCTTCTTGATCAATAATAAAACTTATATAAACTTATCCTTCTATTTCCAAAGGATATTTATTGTATCCAAAACCATAACCCATGGTTTTAATATGTTCTTAAAACATCAAATACGTAAATCTAAATTCCTCGACCACTAATACAAATAATGTATACACATTTGTCTAATTTGGTAACTTCGAAAACATTAGACGAAATGACTTGTCGATATATATACTACTCGCTTTATCAAGTGGTAACATGATAGCATTGACTGTAATACATAATGATATATTTATTAACAAATCCTTGAACCATTATGCTTAAAACAAGAAGCTAAAACAATGTATCTTGATGTCATAGTTAAATATGTTTTATAACATAATTACATTGATCCAAGACATGTCTTTCCCATAAAATCACTTATGGATGCGCAATTTCAATGATCAATAATCAAACTCACATCAATTTATCATTATAATTGGTAAGGATTTTCCGTTATAATCTAAACCGCATTTAATGCTTTTCTTCATTCTTATATAATCAAAGAATGTCCTTTTTACCTTTTTATTCTAGAATACTGGTGTCATTAAATTAGGAAAATGAATACATTAAGTTGTTTCATTTATACTTGTTCCCCATAATCAGAATGCAAGAAAAATATCTTTACGACCATTCATCAAATCACAAGTTAATAATTAACTTAATTACATGAACCAAAATTATTGAATCAATTGTTGGTTCAAACCAAAGCAAACTCATCAACAGTATAAATATCACTTTGTTATCTCAAACACCTACACAACGGGATAACCTTCCGTTCAATCGACAAAAAAAAAAAAAAAAAAATGATCATCAAGCTTATACGGGTTCATACAAAGGATGAACCGACGTCATCTAAGCCAAAGTATATGTATAATAAACCGTAATTTGATGCCATACGAGTTATCACTTATTTATAACGTCATAGAAACTAATAGAACAATATTTTGCAATATCCCTGGGTTTCTATTATTTGGGAACCAACTCAGAGATATGGGGTTCACAAAATTCCTTTTATAAGCTTGAATACAGAAACCTTATGAAGGCCAAATATGTGTATAAAGAAAACCTCCATTTATGTATGGCCGTGTGATGATCTAAATATCACAATTAATAAATGCAGTCCATCGTTTATGCGCCTTCTTATAACATGAAGCAATTAAACGGTTAACAAATTGTCACCCGAACATAATATTCTTTAATTATCATTATCATTATCATATATAATAAACCGATAATTAGATATGATTTTCATCTTTAATTCCTTGTGATAATTGTTTCTCTCCGACAACAATTTCATGATTAAGACCATAGCCAATTGGGTTATTCACAAAATACAAACAAGTTGCTTTAATAAACAGAAATTTAAAATTGAAAACATAGAAATCGATTTCTAATTATATCATTTTCAGAAGTTGAAAATATAGTAATGAATTTAAAACTCATTTCCAAAAATCCTTTATTAATAAATTAATGGGGTTTCTTGATTTCAATGGATATCATGATATATATGTCACACCCCGCAAAATGGCGGAACCGAGGTGTACAGTGTATACGGTATCAGAGATTCAAAGGTTACATAAACATAAGTAAGCCATACATCATCAACATAGATAAAGAGTTTGAAATACAATACGTTATTACAATCATCCGAATAATATCAAAATACGGCTACAGCGTTTGGGATACTAAGGAATTAAATAAAGCAAAATAAATTCCATGCAAAAGATCCACGTAGCCATCAAAGCATATCATCAAATAGTGTAACCTCAAATCCCTGAAAAGCGTTAAAATACGACGTCAACATAAAGTTGGTGAATTATTCGCAATAGTAAATGAAAACATATTAGTATAAAAGTTTTCAATAAGTTTTGACCCAAAAGTGTTATGATTCGAAGATACGTCATTTGAAAATGAGGTTTCAAAATATACGTGAAGTATACAAAATCTTTTGATAAAATACTCATACATATACCATAAAAATACCATAATCATATCATATAATACATACTGGATAGATAACAGCTTTAGGAACATACGATACACCTGAACCTTAACAATACTGGCAACTAACCCCACCTAGTGTCTTAAGCTAGGTTGTCCTCGAAAAACATCGGTCATAACATTACTAACACGGACAGGGCGCATCCATCATCCATCGTGTTAGAAATGAGGGTTTGTTAGACCCATATAGCGCTATATATATAAACCGGCGGCTAAAAGCTAACAGGTGTGTATACGGGGCCTCATACTACCACAAAGGCGGTACAAGTTTGGGTAAGACCATCTAAAGCATTCATATCCATAATATATACCATAATACATATAACATAAAATACATTTATACAACGCTAAACATGCCCAAAAAGTGTAAAAAAGGTAAAAAGGGCAACGAATAACTCACAATATAGCAAAGCAATCCAAATCACGATATGTCGGGAAATACTATAATACCGTCAAGCTCCCACGTCTAAGTGCCCTAAACATCACGTAAATAAACATGTCTAAGTATCTCTAAGTCTAGTGGGTTATGCCTTAACGATTAACGTTTTATACGGGTTTTAAAATGACCAAAAGAATATCGATTTAACAGAATTACAAACGTTTCGGAAAGTCAGCAGACTAGATACGTGATCCTCATACTTACGTGCACTACAAGTCACGTAAGTATCAAGTTACGTGTTATGCAAGGAGTTACGGGACAAAGCAAGGAGTTACGGGCATAGTTACTTGACAAATAAGCTATTTACGTGATCATGAAGGCTGTTACGTGACTTGCAAGTCACGTAAGTGTTACTTACGTGAATCACAAAGCAATTACGGGATCATGAGACACTTACGCGATCAACATGAGTTACGGATCAAGCTGTTACGTGAGCAAGGCTACTTACGTGCATAAGGGTGCTAATTACGTGACTTACAGGTCACGTAATTGGTAATTACGTGAAAATCAGGCATAGTTACGTGAATGAGAAGAGTTACTTGATCAGTTACGTGCACATAACACAGTTACGTGACGTAACTGGGTTTTTACGAAAAATTACATTCGGGATTCGATTTCTGAGTGTTTTAGGTGTCTAAATGATCCATAAATGAAACCCTATGTCCAGAATGTGTTTAGGTATAATAATCTTAAATAAAATTCGAGTTTTGACGGTGAAAGATGGTATTTCCGAGTTTGAATCAAAATAACAAAGTTTAAAACTAAATCTGAGGAATACTTACCCGATCGTAACGAAAATTGGAGGATAGATGAAGATGATAACGGTGAATTATAATCTATTCTCGGATTTGGATTTCAACGGTCGGATCTCCGGGAAATTTAGAGAGAAGTATGGGTGTTTGTGTGTGTTTTTAGAGAGAGAGTGAGTATGGGGAGAAATGAAAAGTGTAGGTGAAGTTGTTGAAGAATAAGACAAAATTCTGGTATGAAGTAAGACAAAAAGGTTGGTGGGGGACTAAAATTGTAATAGAATTCCCCATAGGACTAGTTTTGTAATAAATTTCTGAAAGGGACTAAAATCGAAATACTTTTTAAACGTTAATCTTAATCGTATAAATAAGGCATAATACCCCTAAACTTATCATAAGAGCATACTAGACTTATACTAAAGGCACTTAGAACTACACGTTCCCGACATAACGATCCGAATCACATAAATACAAATACGATACTCATAAAATACGGAAAATACGAATACAATACTCATAAAATACGAATACGATAAAACATAAAAAGGAATACAATAAGGTCAAAACATAAACATAAATAAATAAAACGAATACGAGTCGATAGAAATATACCTAGAAATTCGCGAATGTCACAGTCTCCCCAAGTAAAAAGAAATTTCGTCCTCGAAATTATCACTTGGTACCACTTCCGGGGGAAAGGTGAGGATACTTCCGCAGAATTTCATCTTCGCGTTCCCACGTGAACTCAGCTCCAAAACGGGAATTCCAACGAACCTTGACAATCGGGATCTTACTTCGTCGCAGACGCTTAACATCACTAGCAACGATCTCGATCGGTTCCTCAACGAAATGAAGCTTATCATCAATCTGGAGTTTCTCAAGCGGAACTAATAACGTCTCGTCAGCCAGGCATTTCTTCAACTGAGATACATGAAATACATTATGTACGCTGCTCAGTTCTGCAGGCAATTCTAGTCGATACGCAGCTGGGCCGACGCGGGCTAAGATCTTGAACGGACTCGTGTATCTCGGACTCAGCTTGCTGCGCTTCACGAATCGGACAACCCCTTTCCATGGAGATACCTTCAATAATACCATATCTCCAACACTGAACTCAAGAGGCCTCCTGCGCTTATCAGCATACTTTTTCTGTCGATCTCTGGCAGTAATCAATCGTTCCTTGATCTTGAAGATCTTGTCAGTGGTCTCTTGTATAATCTCCGGACCAGAAATCTGACTATCTCCGACTTCTGCCCAACATACAGGTGATCGACACTTGCGGCCATACAAAGCTTCAAATGGTGCACACTTGATACTCGTGTGATAGCTGTTGTTGTACGAGAACTCAATCAACGGCAAATGAACATCCCAACTACCACCAAAATCAATTGCGCAGGCTCGTAGCATATCTTCCATGGTCTGAATAGTTCTCTCACTCTGACCATCAGTCTGTGGATGATAGGCGGTACTCATATCTAACCTTGTACCCATAGCAGTCTGGAATGACTTCCAAAATCGTGAGGTGAAACGAGCATCACGATCGGAAATAATCGATACAGGAACTCCGTGTTTCGATACAATCTCTGCAATATATAAACGCACGAATCTCTCCATCGGATAATTCTCACGAATCGGTAAGAAATGAGCAGACTTCGTCAATCGATCAACAATAACCCAAATACTGTCGTAACCATTCGAAGATCTCGGAAGCTTCGTAACAAAATCCATAGTAATACGCTCCCATTTCCACTCGGGAATCTTCGGTTGTTGGAGTAGCCCAGACGGTTTCTGATACTCAATCTTCACTTTGGAACAGGTCAAACATCGACTAACATACTCGGCGATCTCACGCTTCATACCCGGCCACCAATAGAAATCTTTCAAGTCATGATACATTTTGTCGGAACCCGGATGAATGGAATAGTTAGACTTATGGGCTTCGTCTAGAATCAACTGACGGATACTAATCGGAACCCAAATACGCTCGAGGAAATGCAGAACTCCATCCTCCTTCGGTTCTAACTCCAACGCCAGCTTATACAATCTCTCCTCTTTAACACGATCCGCTGTCATAATACCTTCCTGTGCCTGAATAATCCGAGCCTTCAAGCTCGTCTGAATAGATATCACCATAGAACGAATACGGACTGGTTTGATTGTTTCCTTACGACTTAGTGCATCAGCAACAACGTTCGCCTTACCAGGGTGGTAGCGAATGTCGCAATCATAGTCGTTCAATAACTCAACCCAGCGTCGTTGTCTCATGTTCAGCATCTTCTGATCGAATATGTGCTGAAGACTCTTGTGGTCGGTAAATACAGTACACTTGGTCCCATACAGATAATGTCTCCAAATCTTCAATGCGAATACGACGGCTCCCAATTCTAGATCATGAGTCGTGTAATTCTGCTCATGGATTTTCAACTGACGCGAAGCGTAAGCTATAACTTTTCCATTCTGCATAAGCACACAACCCAGACCCTTGTGCGAAGCGTCGCAATAAACAACAAAATTCTCGGAACCAACTGGCAGACTAAGAATAGGAGCGTCACACAACCGCTGTTTCAATACCTGAAAGGCTCTCTCCTGATCGGAACCCCAAACGAATGGTTCACTCTTCTGTGTCAACTTTGTCATAGGTGAAGCGATCTTGGAGAAGTTCTCGATGAATCGGCGATAATACCCAGCAAGACCCAAAAATGAACGGATTTCGGTCGGTGACTTTGGTGCACATAACACAGTTACGTGAATGAGAAGAGTTACTTGATCAGTTACGTGCACATAACACAGTTACGTGACGTAACTGGGTTTTTACGAAAAATTACATTCGGGATTCGATTTCTGAGTGTTTTAGGTGTCTAAATGATCCATAAATGAAACCCTATGTCCAGAATGTGTTTAGGTATAATAATCTTAAATAAAATTCGAGTTTTGACGGTGAAAGATGGTATTTCCGAGTTTGAATCAAAATAACAAAGTTTAAAACTAAATCTGAGGAATACTTACCCGATCGTAACGAAAATTGGAGGATAGATGAAGATGATAACGGTGAATTATAATCTATTCTCGGATTTGGATTTCAACGGTCGGATCTCCGGGAAATTTAGAGAGAAGTATGGGTGTTTGTGTGTGTTTTTAGAGAGAGAGTGAGTATGGGGAGAAATGAAAAGTGTAGGTGAAGTTGTTGAAGAATAAGACAAAATTCTGGTATGAAGTAAGACAAAAAGGTTGGTGGGGGACTAAAATTGTAATAGAATTCCCCATAGGACTAGTTTTGTAATAAATTTCTGAAAGGGGCTAAAATCGAAATACTTTTTAAACGTTAATCTTAATCGTATAAATAAGGCATAATACCCCTAAACTTATCATAAGAGCATACTAGACTTATACTAAAGGCACTTAGAACTACACGTTCCCGACATAACGATCCGAATCACATAAATACAAATACGATACTCATAAAATACGGAAAATACGAATACCATACTCATAAAATACGAATACGATAAAACATAAAAAGGAATACAATAAGGTCAAAACATAAACATAAATAAATAAAACGAATACGAGTCGATAGAAATATACCTAGAAATTCGCGAATGTCACAATATAGACTATCATAAAATCGGTGTGTTAAACCAACAACACTCTTCTTCATGATATAAAGATAAATGAATGCAAAGCTCTTTTCTTAATTCTAACATAGAAAATTACAAAACAGGGATTCATATGTTAGATTTCATGCACTGTAATCAATATAAATGCATAACTATGATTTATGAAGTTTTCTGAAATCTCCAATAATTAAAAATCATATAAACTTTTAAGAAATAAAATGTTTGTTTTCTTCAACACATGCACATGTTAAAATATATTCTTTGATTAACCAAAAGTCTTTGGTTCAGTTTACCGGAAAAAATAACCGTCAAATTATAGTTACCCACTTACCGCCATTTAATAGAAACAAACAAAATTACCAAATCCAGGCAATTTTATTTCATCATGCAAAGTTAATATTAAAAGGTTAAATTAGAGGTACATACCAAATTCCACCATCCGAAACTATCATAGAAAATAAATTCAAACCAACTTGACTATGTCTTCTTTCGAGATCCTTTCCTTCAAACTTCTTGATATTATTAACACAATTTTGATTCAACCAATTAACTCTTTCATCGTTCAACCACTCCATATTTGCTGAACCTTCTTAAATATCATACACAGATTCATTAACCATAATAATGACTATAAATACTTTATTGAGAAAGTGAATTTCATATACGATTCAAGGAATTATCCAAGATACCATAATCCAATTTTCCAACAATTCAATAAAGTATTTCGTCCCAATTCCTTTGCCTTTGAGTTACCACGAAATCTTTAAATGGGATAATTCAAGAAATGACAATTAGTGTTCAAGGCAATAGAATCACTAACCAAAACAAAGAGCAATTTGTTGAATTTGTTTATGTTGTTCATCATGTGTATTTTGAAAGACCAAATGATGTCTATTTATAATAGACAAATGAAAATGTGTGTCTTTGGGTAAAAGTCACAATCCCTTATGAATGGTTACACCATTTAATAAATAATTACATTATTTAATAAATAGTAACAAGGTTAACATTCAATATACCGAAATCAAATTAACTTATACGAGCGTGCACTCCGCACCTCCTAACTCGTAATAAAGCTTAATTTGAAATCCCTTTGGTCTCGATAAATCCCAATTACACTAAAATTACCAACATCCTATGATTATAACCGTTTTAGCTATCTTTAGTTTTTGAGTAAATTTAAATGCTATATTATGTGATTAAAAATGCAATACCAAAAATCACCTCCCCTCTCTTGTTTCATTCGGCCAAAAGGAGAAAGAAATAAAGAAACCACATCAAAAGTCTCACCCATCATATAATCTAGTATTTATACTTTAGTTCTAAGTTAAGCTTCAAGTTTTGCATTCATACACTCTTAGATATATTCTAAGAACCATTTTCATGTATTATATTTTCATACTTATATTTCATAAAACTTATGTCGTTTATATAAAAACATGGTTTAAATAGAGTAAGGTTAAATTACATGAGCTTGTTGACACTCTTTTATCATCTTTCTCAAATATTTTGGATAAACCATTTTAACCATAAAAATGTATGTTTAAGTCCTTTAAATGTATTTTACGCAAAAACATACGTCACATCACCACCACTGTACACCCGAGACTTTTTGAACAATCGGACCAACTTAAACTAACCCGAGACTTTTTGAACAATCGAACCAACTTAAACTACGATCCAGAAAAGGAGGCCATGGGCATCTGAAAGATAACTCAAATACAAAAATTTCGATATAAGATTCTTTCAACGGATAAAAATTGAGAAAGTTATGCTTCTTTAAAGTTACGTCAATATTTTGAACAAAAATTGAGTTTTTACTTCCATGCATACATTATATTTTTTTAATCATTTCAAACATAATCATATAACATTCTAGCATTGTGAACACATAAATCATGTCATGGTAAACCTAAGATGACATTTCATATTATCTGGGTCACGGTTAGGCCTTTCTGAAAACATCAAACACTACATATCCTCATTTTCATTTCAAGAAACTAAGGTGAGTCATAGCCCCACTTTTCTCTCTTACAAGTATACATCAAGCAATACATGCTCAACGTTTTTCCTTGGACACACGTACTAAAACTTTTACTGTTTGCCTAAGTACCGACCTATACCAACGTAAAAGCCCCTATCATTAATCGTTAATTATGTACTTAAGCGCGAGTGTATTGAATAGATCTATTTGGGGTTGACATCCCCGTCCGGGTTAGTCGCACTAACTAGTTAAACGGACCCTTTACATTTGATCCCTAAATGTTATAGTATAGAACATTTGACAACTATGGGGTAAACACTCAACAACTACGTTAATGCTACGATGTTATGAGCTTAGTGCATTAGTAATACATTCTGATATTGTGAGGAACAATATATAACCTGAAATCTTGTGGTCCGCTATACTTTTAGTAAACAACTAAACCTATGACTCTCTCAACGTATTGTTGACATTTTTAGCATGTATGTCTCATGTACTCAAGGGCGCCGTTTAAGCTTTTGGCGTAGCGTGTCGAGTCGCATCTTTTGGGAGATTTCCTTGCATAACTTAGAATTATTTCAAGTCATGTTTTAAAATCTCTTTTGATATTTGTGAGCTCTGGAACAACTGATTTATTATGTAATTTGTAAACAATATTTTATCAATGAATTTTGTAAACCGACTCATATAGAGGTCCTTCGTTATTACTTGTGTGCAATGGGTCCATGAAGTCGTGCTCGGTCTTATGTGTTAAGATGGGGTGTGACAGGTTGGATACATATGAAGGTGCAATTGTAGTAAAAAGTGGGCCAAGTCGGTGTTCATATTATCACACTACTGAAGATCGATTGAAGATGACCAAAGAAGAAGAAAGGCACTTGAGCAAACTTAAGATGGTCAATCATGGAGAGTATTCTCAAGGGAGTTCTTATGAAAAGTTCATTCAAGATTGTGCAAAGACGGACTTTGTGGAATTTGATAAGAGGTTCAATAGAAAAGGAAGAAATATGGATATTGATAGGGTTCCACTCAAAAGATCAAAACCTTTACCAAGAGCAAGAATTGTGGATGGATTGTCCAAACAATGAGATTGTGATAGAGAGAGAAGATGGTGAAAGTCAAAGATTTTATGAAGATGCAGATCTAAGGAGATTGAGTAATGAAGAAATACTGACATTACATAAGTTGTCATTCAATAATCCTGAGAAATACTGTTGGGAAAATCAGCAATTAAACTCAAATTATAAGTCTGTTTAACTAAATTCTGAGTCTGAGTAATTTTGAGTCTGAGTCACTAAAATATTCTAAGGCATTATGGGTCTGAATAGTTCGCTCCTTAATGTGTCTTGAGCCGAAAGACAAGGTAGTTAGTTAGATAAATTCTTCTATTCTTTTAGAAGATTTTCTAAAATTCGTACTTATCAAGCTCTCTCTTATTGTGTATAAATTGGGAGCTTGAGTCTTGTAATCGGTTGCCATTTTTCTTTGAATCAACTACGTATTTTTCTTTAATTTATTAACAAGAACTGTGTGTTTATCAAGAGTGATAATTAACGTTTGAATACTCATTTTCTAATTGATTCAATCATATCAGATTAATTAATTATCTGAATATCTAGTAATTGGGATCTTACTCAGACCTAACAACTGGTATCAGAGCAAATAAGATTTAAATTTTAATATTTACAAATCTTAAATGAGCAATCAGTAAAATCTCAATAAACTAAAATGTTTTCATCATCACAAACACCTGCCATGGCTGGAAAAGGAATTCATATCTTCAATGGACATAACTTTGCCCATTGGAAACTCAAAGTTGAGTGACATTTTTCTAGTATTCATGATGAAATGATGACGAAAATCACTGAAGGGCCCATTATTCCTGGAAAAGAAATTACAGAAGTGAAAGAAGGTGACAAAGTTATTCAACGTGCCAGATGGAGAAAGACAACTATTCAATCTAGAACCAAGGGCTAGAAGCATACTGGGAAATGTTGTGTCTGAACAGATATTCTCTAAGATTGTTGGGTTTAAATCGGCAAAAGAAATTTGGGATACTCTCATTGTATCCTATGAAGGAGTGCAAGTGGTGAAAGAACGGAGAATGAACAGTCTGATCAGAAATTATGAGAACTTCTATGTGAAGGAAAAAGAGTCACTTGCTGATGTACATACCAGGTTTCAAATCTTGTTAAATGATCTATCTGCTCTTGGTGTTGTGAAAGAGGATGATGAGGTGTGCAAGAAATTTGTTGATATTCTTCCCAACAAATTTGAATCAGTCATCACTTCCCTAGTAGTAAGTGAAAAATTGTCCACCTACAGGCTGCCTGGTTTATTTGGATTATTGCTAAATTTTTAAGAATCCCAAGAGAGGAAGAAAATAAACCAAAGGAGAACTTCTAGAGATCCTGAAGCAGCATTAGTTGCAACAAGCAGAAGGAATAAAGAAATTTAGTCAAAGGCTGAAACTGACTCAGATGAGTCTGAGTCAAACTCAGACTCAGACTCTGATGATGAATCTGAGGTCAAGAAATTGAAAGATCAACTAGCCCTTCTTACCATGAAGCTTGAACAAAAGACAGGCTACAAGGGAAAGAAACCTTTTGACTTGGAAAAAGTTAAATGCTTCAAATGTGAAGAATTTGGTCATATGGTTGCAGAATGCAAAGTGAAGAATGCTCAGACTGACCACATGGATGCAATAGCTGAGAGAGCTCAAAGATATAGAAAAAGTATCTTAAATTCAAGAATGGAAACAACTCAAGGAATCAGAAGCCTCAAGCTGAGCAGAAAGCTTTCTTTGCAGAAGATTGGTTGGATGAAGAATTATCATCAGATGAAGATGATGAAGTGGTGGATAAATGTCTGATGGCTATCATAGATGAAACTCAGTCATCCACTTCTAGGTTTGAAAACGATTTGAAGGAAGCTGAGAGACTGAGCTGCAAATCAGACTGGGACAAGTCAAAATTCTATAAGGTACACAATTTCAATCTATACACTGAAGACCAAAAACTTCAAATGTTTGAGTTTCTTTTTCTGGATTTTAAAACATCATTAGAAGATATTTCTACTTTCAAAATCAAATTAAAAGATTTTACAAAGCAAAAATAAAGAAATTTCTGAAATAGAAAATTGCAAAGTCACACTGACTGCTCAGACTAAAGCTTATAATGATCTTGCAAAAGAAAAATCATAAGTTCAGGGAGGAAACTCAAAATTATAAAAGTATTTGTCAGTCTTGGTGTATTTTATCATTAAAAAATAAAGATTGTTTGAGTAGACAAGTCCCTAGACAAGTTCAGGCTGTGTTGGGAGAAGATTTCAGTTTCAAGAAACATATGACTGAAGAAGAAGAAGAAGAGGCTGAGAGGGAGAAAATTGTTTTCAAACCTGACATTTTACCTAACACATTCACCTACATAAAAGGAAACAAAACAAAAATATCAAATGCATTTGTCAAACCTGTTATGTCTCAAGAGTCAAACAAGTGTGAATCTTCAACCACAAGTCAGTCTGACTCTTATTCAAATTCTGAAACTGACCAAAAAGTGGGCCATAATACTAAACCTTCTTCACCTAAGAATGTTGTCAAACCCAAGGTTTTGAGTAAACCACAAGTCAGTCTCAAACAAGTCAATATGGAAGTGTTAACACCCTAATTCGATATCACAAGCCTATTCCTTCGTTTTCTGACGTAAGGACAATGCTACAAACTCAAGAAACTCGCTTGGAAAACACTCGTGATCGGACTGCTTATCACGAAATTTCTTCGTCTCCAAAGGTTCTCCATGTAAGAGGTAACACATTTAACAAAAACTCCACCCCTCAATTTTGTAGAAATTTCCAACGGGGCCACTGCAACTATGCCGAAAGTGTAAATTTATACACATCATCCCCACTAATGCTCAACAACGAAAAAGTTACACTGATCAGAGGGGTTATGATTCGAATAGGGGGAAAAATTTTACCAGGGGATCGCACAATTTCTCCCAGTACCATGTTTCCACTGGTGTTGGGCCACATGCCCAATCCGCCACCCCTGCTGGGCCTACTGGACTTGTTTACTACTACCCTTCTACAGCTGGATCAGGCCTACAGTACACGAGCCCAGCCACTGCTCCTCCTGGCTTTAGTCAGCTCCCTGCCTACGGTCCTCAAGGGAAGGGAGTAACAATTATGGTCCCTCCAATTCGAATGCGGCTCTCCATGTTCTACAGCCCCCTTCGACTCAAGCTACAACTCTCCCACAGGCTTTCACTAATGTCTTTTAAAGACAACAGATAGTGGTATATAGACACGAGCACTACATCTCATCTCCCTAAGTATGCTGGTAATCTTTGTACTGTTTTTAATAAATGTGTCATACCATCTATACTTGTTGGTGACGGAAATTCCATACCCATCACCAACACGGGACATAGCATTTTCCCAACAAACTCACGCCCTTTACATCTAAACAATGTGCTTGTAACCCCCGATATAATTACAAACTTAATATATGTTCGCCCTCGGACCCAAACCACCCTCCTACGATGTGACAGCCCTGGTGACTTATACCCTACCACTTACCCAATCAAGCCTTCGTTTGCATTTTTTTCATCAAGTCAAGACAAATGGCATCAACGACTTGACCTCAAAAGAGAAGATTCTTTGCGCATTCTTATTATGCACGGTTTAATTTGATATTGTTCTCTCGGACTCATGGACTTCTCCCATACCGAGTGTAAGTGGAATACAATATTATGTCTTATTTTTAGATCATTATTCACACTTTCTTTGGGTATATTCTCTACAGAGGAAAAGTGATGCATTTAATCGTTTCTTGCAATTTAGAGCTTATGTCAAAACTCAATTTAACAAAGAAATTAAATCTTTTCAATGTGATCATGGGGGTGAATTCGATAATAATGACATGCGCAAACTTTTTGAAACAAATGGCATTCTTTTTTCTTTTTTCTTGTCCTAAAACCTCTCAACAAAAAGGAAAATCCGAGCGAATGAAACCCCGAATTAGAACTTTCGGTTACCTTTCTTACCCTCATCTTCACACCTCACACAAACTTCAACCCCAGTCTACTTCAGGCGTCTTTCTTGGTTACCCAACGAGTCACCGTGGCTATCAATGTCTTGACTTAACAAACAAGAAAATCATAATCTCACGACATGTTATTTTTTACGAACACAAATTCCATTTCACCGATGCCAAACCATCTCACATTAGTAAACCAAATTACTCCTTCTTAGACGATTCTTTTAATGACACCTTGTGTCCCCAAACTACACCCATCACACCTCACACTCCCGCTCAACAATTACACCCAAACAGCCCTACACTACCATCACCTACCCAGCCAACCCCCGAACCCC
The DNA here is from genome assembly GCA_910822075.1 of Senecio squalidus. NCBI lineage: Eukaryota > Viridiplantae > Streptophyta > Magnoliopsida > Asterales > Asteraceae > Senecio > Senecio squalidus. The sequence goes on from CAJVGC010000432.1 coordinate 51,662,527, forward strand.
ACTCCCCTGCTCGCGCCTCACCCGAACCTCCCTCCCCAGCACACTTGCTGCCTAAACCACCCTCACCCGAGCCACCATCACCGCCAACAGCCTCTCCCGCTGCCACACCCGGAAATTCCCCAAATTTTACACCACCTCCCCCACCGTCACCCACACACTCTATGACCACACGCTTTAAAATCGGAAACCTAAAACCTATTACCCGCTTAAACCTCCACACCACATCACACCCACGCGTACCTCGCTCTCACATTGAAGCCCTCAAAAATCCCCTTTGGATAAAATCTATGTTAGATGAATATGGTGCATTATATAAAAACAATACTGTGATTCTTGTTCCCCGTCCTGCAGGTGCAAATGTTGTAACTTCAGTGTGGCTCTATAAGCTCAAGTTCAATGTCGATGGTTCAATCAGTCGCTACACAGCTGGCCTCGTAGCAAATGGGAAAATTCAGCAGGAGGGTATTGACTGCGACGAAACCTTTAGTCCCGTTGTCAAACCAGGTGCTATTCGCAGTGTTCTTAGTCTAGCTATCTCACTGTCTTTTCTGATCCACCAGCTAGATGTAAAGAACGCTTTCTTAAACGGTTTTCTAAATGAAACCATGTATATGCATCAGCCACCAGGTTTCGTTGATCCGTCTCGCCTGGGTCATGTATATCTTCTTCAGCGGTCTCTTTATGGTCTTAAACAGGCACCACATGCCTGGTTTCAGCTCTTTTCCACTTATGCCATTCGTATTGGTTTTCATCATAGTCGCACCGATTTCTCCCTGTTTATTTACCATTACGGCTCAAACACTACTTATCTTCTCCTTCATGTGTATGACATTATTATTACCGCATCTTCTACTGCTTTCTTATAGGGCATCATCTCGACACTCAGCAGGGAATTCGCCATGACAGACTTGGGTCCATTGAGCTACTTTCTCGGCATCTCGGTCATACGGTCACCTACATGCATGTTTTTGTCTTAGGAGAAGTATGCATGTGACATTCTAGAGCGATCTAATATGCTCTACTGCAATCCCTGCAAGACCCCAGTCGACACGGACTCAAAACTCAGCCTTTCTGGTCCTCCTGTCTCTGACCCAAGCTTATACCGTATTCTTGTGGGGGCATTGCAGTATCTTACTTTTACTCACCCAGATTTTTCCTATGTCGTTCAGCAGATATGTCTCTTTATGCATGATCCACGAGGACCTCATTTACAGGCTCTCAAGCGGATTTTGCGGTATGTCAGGGGCACCACTACTTTGGGATTACAGCTATATTCTTCACCGGTTACTCAACTTACCGCCTACTCCGATGCAGACTGGGGCGGCTGTCCAGATTCACATCGCTCCACCTCCGGCTACTGTGTATTTTTTGGATCTAATCTTCTCTCCTGGTCGTCAAAACGTCAACACACAGTATCTCGCTCCAGTGCCAAGGCAGAGTACAGAGGGGTTGCCAATGAAGTGGCTGAAACATCCTGGTTACGTAACCTTCTTCGTGAGCTTCATAACCATATCTCCACAGCCACTATAGTCTTTTGCGACAACGTTAGCGTTGTTTACATGTCTTCGAGCCCGGTTCAACACCAGTAGACCAAACACATTGAGATTGATATTCATTTCGTCCGCAATCGGGTCGCTGCGGGTCTTGTTCGAGTTCTACATGTGGCTTCCCGCTTTTAGTACGCTGACATTTTCACAAAAGGCCTTCCCTCTCCACTTTTTACGGATTTTTGAACTAGTATGAGTGTTTACCCTACTCCCGCTCACACTACTGGGGCATATTAGACTAGTGTATTATATTGTATTTGTTTAATTTTATTGGTTAGCACACATAGTATGTTAGCCCGTTATGTATTTGTATTTATATGTAACTTTACTCAATGGAATGCAATCAACTCATTAAAGTACTCTATACCATTATATACTTTAGCCGTCAAAACGAATATTACCGGTATTCCTACGTGCTATGTTTTTTATTTCCTTATTCTAAGTAAAGAGCCTAAAGACTTATGCTCTATTAGATTTTTAGATCTAGAGGATTAAATTTATAACATTTTTCTTAGAATGTAATTTATGTCATAGCTCATCATGTGGTAATTGATGAAAAGGTTAAAACTAAATAGATAAGTTTGCTTTAATACATGAATAACTGTAAACATTTGACGCACGGTAGACATTACTACTCTAATGCTCATGTAGAATGGAGTGAAGCTAAACCAACAAATGAAATAATTGTTAAAGTTGGAACTACTTACATGAAAACAAGCAAACAAGGGAAAATTAGTCATTGTCAAATGCTACGCATCTATTAACAAACATGTTTACATGCTCTTCCCATTAGAACACCTAACCGTGCAATACAATATTGTATAATCTAGGATATTTACATTAAAATGACTAAAATTGTGCTACATCAATTGCTTAGGAAGCCATGACTGATTGTTTGACGGAGATAACTTAAAGTTTTCTTATAATTAGTAAAGCCCAAAAACCAGAAACTGAAATCATCGACCGTCACAAATTCCATATACTTGTTGGATGGGTTGTTCATGTTCATGCTCTCTCTTACTCCTTTTATCTTTCCTAGCCGGATTGAAACCTACACAAACAATTTTGTCAATATCAGTGCTAAGAAAAAAAATTCTAAATAAATTGATGCAATATAAATACATTGGAGCTTGTTCCTTACCTTATACTGGAACTTTAACATCTCCAATGTATCAGAATACGTTTTGAGGGATCTATCGCTACAAAATCCAACCCTTTCATTAGAAATGAAGAGGGTTCCTGCGATCGCACCAGCTGTAGTGTATATGTAACATCGGGAAGCATGTAACAACTTCTCACAATCCACGGTATTGAAGTGTTTAGAAAAGATTCTTCCTTCACGGCCAAGTGGTAGTATTTTAGCACCATAACTTAACTTGTTCTTCACAATTTCTATTAACTTTGGTCCTAATCTCACTGAAAAAGAAAAAATACTGTTAGTTTGAGAGAATGAAATAGAGTCATTTATCATTAGCGTATTAGGAAACAGTTCAATTACCATGATTTTTTGTTTGGACTGCCAAACTGTCTTTTCTTGCCATGCCATTGTATGAGGAATTGGAGAGAGTTAGAAGTGGCTGATAAGGTTTATTCATATGTTGTCCCCTTGACGATATGACCGAGGTGGCCATTACATTGCTTGAAAATCTGTTATGCATATTTTAACTTCCGCTTGTTATACCATAATTGGTTGTGCTTTATGCTGAAGTTGTTTGATAATGTCTTCTAGTTCATGATATTTATAAGAAGATAGAGATGGCTAAAGTTAAGAACTTTAAGTTGAATGAGTCATCCATGTGTCATGCTTTACTTTCTGGTAGTTTGAATATGAGAAATATACTTCTTTTTATTGTTAGGTGACTATTCTTTGCATAGATATCCATTACTTCTTAATAGACCAAAGTTGAAAAAAGTCTAATATAATCAACATGGCAACAAGTCACATGCCAATGACATGAGCAAGTTATTGACATGTAAAGTGCTGAAATTTTAGCTTTCTTATCCTATAATCTTAGGTCATGGTTATAGAACATGGGATCTTTTTTCCTTTTTATCTTTTCTTCTCTCTTTACATTCAGCACCCAAAATACACCATATATGTTGTGTCATGAGTACCAATTGCACATGGCATACATAATGATTCTGCATATACCCTTTTTGTTCCATATAACGATAAAAGGAAAAACGAGAAAACAATCTTAGGGCAGATTATGTTATTGCGAACGTTTCCCTAAATACATAATGTAGAGGTACTGTTTCCCTACATACATAATGTGCAAACTCCTTATCTTTTCACCATAGTCGAACGTTGAGGCATTAGCCACATTACACGTTATATATTCTCATCGTTGTTATGTATGTCCTAATTAAGTTTCATTTTTATAGATTTTGCACTCAGGAAAAACGAAACTAGTGTTGAAGCATGATGATTTGGAAATGATACAAATAAAGGTTACACACTTACGATAGCCGAACCTAATGGTATAAATTTTTTCTTTTGATAGAAATTATCTAAACACACATGGGTATAGTGCTAGATTTAACCAAGTTTATACATCTAGTTTTCATGTCATGCTCATTTTTCCTTTCATAGATATCCATTAGTAGGTAATGCCCAAGAACAAGATAAATCATATTATAAGATTGGATCGACAACATGTCACATGTATTTTACGTAAGCAATCTAGTGAGATTATAACCTTTATAAAGTTTAACCAGATTGATGTGTAAAGTGGTGGGAAGCAATCTTATTTTATAAATTGTAGATCATGGTTTAAGACATTAGATTTTTGGATGTTATCTTCTTTGTTTGAAGCACCCAAAAGACACCAAGCATGCCAAGGATTGAATACAAATAAGACTTGTAGCATACACTGGGACGACCGGATATATGCCCTGTTTCCCATTATAACTTTCAAATTCAGTATATTTCAGTATCAAGATGTAGAACTACTAATTCCCGTAATAAGACCCAGACAGTTTTTTTTATTTAAAATCCTTTGTTTACGAGTTTCCTAATTAAATACTAGCTAGGAATGCATTCACCCCTAAGATAAATTTTAGAATTAAAAAAGAAAATGGATTATCGGGCAAGTTGAAAATGAAATATAACCTCATTTCATGATTAAATGTTAGCATCGACATAATTATTTCTCGTTTGTATGGATAATAGAAATGAGATGATCGAATTCATATACAAATTAACATTCTTTTCCTCTTTAGATAAACAAGTTGTACTACATAAAAGTGGAACTAACTACAAGAATTTACATATAAATTTTGAATGGGATTAAAACTAAATTTAAGCATCAAATGCTTATGCAGTCCAGACCGATTGCATGATGGAGGTATCTTAACATTTTGTTATAATTTACAAAATCCATAAACCAGAAGTTGAAATCATCGACAGTCACTAACTCCAGATAGTTGTTAGACGGCCTTTTCATGTTCTTGCTTTCCTGTACTCCTTTTATCTTTACTAATGGAATTGACACCTACACAAAAACAATTCATGTGTTAAGACAATGCTTAAATGTTTAAAAAGTCTGCACCAGAAAATAATATAATGAACGTTTCCTTACCTTATATCGGAACTTTAGCAGCTTTCCTGTCGTAGAATATGTTTTAATGGATCTATCACTGCAAAATGCAACTCTTTCTGTCGACACAAAGAGCGAGCCTGCAATTGGACCGGCTGTAGTGTATATGTAGCATTGGGAAGCCTGCAACAGTTTCTCTACCGCTGTGTTACTAAAGTGCTTCTTGAATATTTTTCCTTGGCTGCCAAATTGAATGATTTTAGCACCATTACTCAACTTGTGCTTCACGGTTTCAAATATTTTTTGTCCTAAACTGCCTTCTCTTTCCATGCCATTGATCTTGGAACAAGTTGCAGGAAGAGAGTAATCGGGTTGATTATAAGGTTTGGACAATAGTAATCCCTTTGTTGATTTCATCGGAACTCCTAGAACATGTTTTGGAAATCTGTGATCCATATTTCGATAATAATTTTTCTGTGATTTAGATTCCTCGGCGGTCTGTTTCTGGCTGGATCAGTTTTTTGTTATTTGAAATGATGAAGTTGATGGTTAATCTGTTCTGAATGATAACATTTATAGGCAGATAAAGATGGATTATATTGACAACTTTCCGTTGGATGAGTCATTGCTGATGATTTGGTAGTTGAGACTTTTTGAGGACATTACTTTACCTTCTTGATACCGTTGCTTTTGACTGTATATGCTAACCTTTTTTTTCATGATGTCGGTTTGTTCAAAGTTATACATTTGTTGAAAATGCACAAAAGATTAGCGATCAATGACCCTTAGTTAGTGTGGAAAGGCGAATTATAAATTGATTATCAAAACCGTAAAACTGGGTTCTTTTAAAATAGTGTATTAGCTCAAGCCTGACACTTTTAATATCCGTCAATTATATTCTCCAGTGCCATGACATGCTTACAAAGAACACATGCTACGCATAATCATACTATATCCCTCCTACATGTCAACTTCAACTTTTCAAGTTTATTGGGATTTCGCGTTGCATATTAAAACTGATTATCTGATAGTTATTTAGATGTCTAATGATCATATTCATATTAGTTGCAACACAAATGATTATCTTACATATTTACCTATAACTTAATTTGAGAGACTTTTACTCTCATTTTTCAAGTCTACTGTTTTTGCAAACTCTCAAGGTTTACAGGGTTTTTCCGATGTTTTACAACTTTAAATAGCGAAAAGACGTTTAAAACATACATCCAATTACCTCCAATTCTAAATCCTTTTTTATTACTTTCTGAACACATTTTCAATATCTAATATTCATTAAATCGTGAAAGCGGCTTTCTTGTCATAAGTATCTAATTAGCTCATGATTTTAGAAATGCATTATATTTCTTGGATGTTTAAGTACTTCTCAGCTTGTATCCCCCAAAATACCCCATGTCTTCAGTGTCATGATTATACACGTAAGAGTATAGTTGGTTCAATATACAAAATCTTTTCTGTCCCATGAATGATGGAAAAAGTAGTATGTTGCACAAAGTGTTATATCCAAAGAGGGTAATAGGATTGATAAGTTTTAGACTATAGTTGTCCCCTTGTTGACCAAATCGATTTCCCTAGCATGTTCTTGAATTTGTCATCGTTTAAATATATATATATCGAGTGTTATGATGTTCATTGCCTTGGATGTATATATTTCAGATGATATTAGTTAACAACCTTTAGTTGGATGAGTCATCCATTTCTTATCGTTACTGGTGGTTAGTACTTGAATGTGAAGTCGGATTCGATAAATGTTTAGTTACTAGTCGTTAGTACATCAACTTTCCTGAGCTGCTGCTACCTTTGACTCTATATACTTTTTGTTCAGTTAAACTCCAAAAAACTCGTTCTGAAGTTAACCAAGGATAGGCAAATTAATATTCTCATCTCACAGCATTAGGCAATTTGAAGTTAAGATATACCAAAATTCGTGATTTATTCATAGCCAGCATGATAAAGTACGTTTATTTGTTAGATCCTTTTGAAGAATAAACCGATAAAAAGATAAAAATGTTCACAGTAATGAGACATGGAATCCTAAATCAACGAACGTCTTTTTCTTATTAGAGCAAGTTGTTCTATTAAAATGTGGATAAAGCTTCAATATACATTTGAAATTTTCGTAAGAATAATTAATAAAAACATTTCAGCATCAAATGCTTAAAGAGTTCAGACCGATTGCATGATGAAGGTATCTTAACGTTTTCTTATAATTTATAAAACCCATAAACCAGAAGTTGAAATCATCGACAGTCACTAGCTCCAGATAGTTGTTCGATGGCCTCTTCGTGTTCTTGCTTTCTTGCACTCCTTTTATCTTTTCTAATGGAACTGACACCTACACAAAAAGACGATTTTATGTCAAGTCACCACTCACTGGTTAAAAAACTGATGAGATTCCCATCCAATTAAAATAAATTGTCCGCTCTCTTACCTTATATTGGAACTTTAGCAGCTTTCCTGTCGTAGAATATGTTTTAATGGACCTAAGACTGCAAAATGCAACTCTTTCTATAGACACAAAGAGGAGTCCCGCAATCGCACCTGCTGTAGTGTATAAGTAGCATTGGGAAGCCTTCAACAGTTTCTCTCCGTCTTTAACACCGAAGTTTTTCCTGAATATTTTGCCATGACTTCCATATTGAATGATCTTGGCTCCATTACTCATCTTGTGTTTCATGATTTCAATTAGCTTGGGTCCTAAACTTCCTGCATGGTACAAATCAAATAAGAACACTATAAAATCGGTTGAGAGAACTAGATATTTTAGTTGTTGGAGTATTATAAAGAGATAATTACCGTGATTTTTAATCCTGCCTTCCAAAGTACCTTCTCCTTCCATGTGATCGATCTTGGAAGAAGTTGCAGAAAGAGAGTAATCGGGTTCATTGTAAGGTTTAGACATTAGTAGTCCCCTTGTTGGTTTCATTTGACCTCCAATAACTTGTTTTGAGAATCTGAGATTCATATTTGGATGACCGTTTGTCTGTTGTTTGGTTGCCTCCGTCGTCTGCTTCTTGATAAGAGGTTGTAAGTTTTTAAGCTAAGAAGTTGGTTGTTAATTTGTTATGGATGATGACATTTATAGGCATATAAAGATGGCAGAAATTGACAACTTTCGGTTGGATGAGTCATCCACATGTCATCGTTGGTTAGTAGTTGGGTCTTTTCTAGACCAATACTTTACCTTCTTGATGTCATTGCTTTTGACTGTATATGTTTACCTTTTTTGTCATGGTGACGGTTTCTGTCAACGTTATCCATCGGTTGCTAATGCACAGAAAGTCATTCATGAATATTGATGAGGCAGACTATACGTTGGAGATTTATGACCATGGTAAGAAATCAATGGCTTGGATATATATTTTATGACCTCGTGTTGGAAATCGAGAAATTAAAATTTGATAGTCAAATTTCTAGTTGGTGGCAAAAGGATACAAGAAAACATAATACCATAGAGCAAGTAACTCGTGATTGTTTCTTTCATAAATATTGATCACACACATTCTAGAAGATATCGAAAGTTAGAACAGTTCAAAACGGTTTCTAGAAATTACAGACGTTTATAGGTGGGTTTGGGTGGGTCGCAATGTAGACATGTAGTAGTCACTAGTCGCTGATCAACATTGATCATGACCGAAGTCACAAGCTGACCAATTGGGTCGGTTATATCACTTCCTTCAACAGGTGTGCACTCCTACACCTCGTGACCCGTTTCAGCTTAATATACCTAGATATACACTAAAATAACTAACTCACTAACAAAACAGTAAAAGTTGGTTCAGATAAATTTGAGTTTCGGGCTTCCTCAAAATCATGTCCCACTTGCGTATTGTTGCTGATCAGCAAGATGACTTAAAATACCCCGTACTCGAATATGGTTTCAGGGTTTACCAAGCTAAGAAAACTAATACTCCATAATCAGATTGAGGTGTAAAGTGGTTGGATGATGACTTTATAGAATTCCTATTTGTCAAATAGGTCATGAGACTTTTAGGATCTCCAATTCGATTCTTCGTTGCAATGTCATGCTTACCGAGATCACATGATATGCATAATCATACTATATCCATAAATAGGAATTAAAGCCATTATCCAACTGCTTTACACCTCAATCTGATTATGTAAAATATACACCATCCATCCACTTTCCTGTTACTTTTTCTTAACTAGGCGTTACAGTACACCGTAATTGGATGTTAACGACAAAACCATATTGAGTAACGACACGTATATTTCTTGAAATTCTGAGGAAGCCTCAAACTGTTCAACAAGATTTTACTGTTTTGACAACAAATCAATGGGATCGTGTATAATCTGCCTTTTTCACTCATTAATAGCCTTATTCGCGTTATACAATAAATAAAAAATGACATCAAGAATGTAAAGCAGAGGCCAAGAAAAGGCTCAACTACCAACCACCAGCAACCGTGCCATGTGGATGACTCATCCAACTAAAACCTGTCGATATATGCAATCTTTATATGCGTATATATGTCATCATCCAACTTAATCCTTTAACTTGAACAACAAAAAATTGAGCTAGAAACAGACCGCCGAAAAAACCAAAACACAGCAAAAAAAATATTGAACAAAACAACACAACAAATTGTCTTTCATCAAAATATGGATCACGGATTCTCAGAACATGTTCTTGGAGTTATGACGGAATCAACAAGGGGACTACAATTGTCCAGACCTCATAATTACCACGATTACCCTCTTTCTATAACTTCTACGAAGATCAATGGTATGGACAGAGAAGGCAGTTTTGCAGCTTGGATCAAAACTCATGGTAATTATTCATTTCCCTATAATACTCCAATTTACTACAAATGATTCTGGTTCTGTCTATCGGTCTTTATAGTGTTGATATTTTTTAATAATGCAGGGAGTTTACGACCCAAAATATTTGACACCGTTAAACAGAAGTTGAGTAAAGGTGCTAAAATCATTCAACTTGGCAGCCAAAGTAAAATCTTCCGGAAGAGTTTCAGTATAAAAGAGGGAGAGAAACTGTTGCAGGCTTCACAGTGCAATTTATACACTACCGCAGGTGCGATTTCAGGGCTCCTTTTTGTGTCTACAGAAAGGGTTGCATTTTGCAGTGATAGATCCATTAAAACATATTCCACGACAGGAAAGTTGCTAAAGTTTCGTTATAAGATAAGGGTTCCTCTCCATTGTATTGTCTTCTGGGGTAGATTCTATTAATCTTTAAGTATTTGACTTTGAGAAGGTGTCGATTCCATTAGCAAAGATAAAAGGAGTGCAAGAAAGCAAAAACATGAAGAGTCCATCAAACAACTATCTGGAAGTAGTGACTGTCGATGACTTCAACTTCTGGTTTACGGGGTTCGCACATTGTAACAAAATATTAAGATACCTCCATCATGCAATCAGTCCGAACTGTTTACGCGTTTAATGTTGTAAATTACCATTAATTAAATTATGTAAATTCAGAAGTAAATTTGTGTATTCATATCACATCAGGACCGTTTTATAAATAGTCATAGCTAGTCACAAGTTTAAGGCGTATGAACAATGAAGTTGACACTATTTTGATACTTCTATCGATTATAACAACCATTTCCAACACATGATGGACATAAAAAAAAGCTGGATTCATAAACCATTTATATTGTCAACAAGTGCAAGTAGCATTCCCTTAAAAAGAGTAATATATTACAACCGTAGACGACAATGTTTCATCATTAACACCTACTCACATATAAAACACGTTTATGATCTACGAAATAACACACCTGGTCCTGGTTTGATCTTGAATTCGGATCTGAAACAATTAACAAACACTACTCAAAACCCAAAAAATTCAAGAAAAAAGGACGAACTTTATGAATGTCAAACAAATAAATCATATTAAAGACACACAATGAATACCCACGTATACTCAATTTAGTACATCGGGCTCCACTAAACTCCCAGTATAATTCACCTTGCAAGATTCAGGAAACTTCAATCCAGCTTCTTCACAGCCGGCTTTTGTAACATGAGGACATGAACGCACATCAAGATATTCAAGTTTCTTACACGCCTTCAAAACCATACTTATTCCCAACACAGTAATCTTTGGACAGTTGCTAACTTTCAAAACCTTCAAACCCAACCCGAAAGTCTCGTTATCCAACGCAGCAAATGCAGCATCTGTCACAACCTCACAGCAGCCAATATCGAGAACCTCTAAAGAAGTGCATTTTGTAAGTATGCAATTCAATGAAGCATCAGAAACATTTAAACACCAATCCATTCTTAAAATCTTGAGACTTTGAGTGGATTCCGCCAGTGAAATTATTGAGTCGCTAGATAAATCGCGACACCCTCCAATAATCAAAGTTTCAAGATTTTTGCAGAGGTTGGCAACCGTAAATATAGATTTGTCTCCAAGTTTATAACAATCAAGCAATTTTAATGTCTTTAAGGAATTTGAGCAAGCTTCTGCAACGGTGGAGATTCCAATATCTCCAACATTAGTACATTTGTTTACGTCTAAATGTTTTATGTGTTTACATCCACTAACAAGAGCTGTAAGTCCAGTATCTGTGACGTTGGTGCAACCTTGAAGACCTAATTCTTGCAAACTATGACAGTTTTTAGAGAGAGATTCTAGTAGGACATCAGTAACAAAGCGGCAACCAGTAAGATATAAACTTTGTAAGTCATGACAACCCTCTGTAACAGCTGACAGTCCTTTATCGGTTAGCTTTCTACAGTATGAAACGTCTAATGACTGTAAAGAAGAAAGACCAGCTCCAATAGCCGACATTCCAGTATCAGTAATACCTACAAAACCATCATCATTATCATTATCATTTTTGTCAATATAACTCAATTTAAATACGTATGTGATATTTTGAGAACGATAAAATACTTTTTCAAAAGGAAATCCTTTGTGGCCCAATCCAATGGGTGTTTGTAGTACGCTTATTTTATGGCTTATGAGCTTGTTATGACTGAATACTTGAAAAATAAGCTCATAAACATAAAATAAGTCACACATATAAGCTTATGAAAAAAAAAAATCCAACCAAATAAGCTCATAAACCCATTTTTTCATTTTTTTTATTTTTTTACTTATTTTATACCTTATGAACCTATTATACCTGAAACTCAAAAAATAAGCCAAAAATTGTCTTATAAAAACAAGTCGAACCAAATAAAGTCATAAGCCCAAAAATAAGCTCAAACACCCCGTAAGAACATATTTAACAACATACTACTCTTCACTTTCTTTCAAAGACATAGAAAGAAACAACTTTTAGGATATGGAAAGATAAGAGGGTGTTTGAGATTGCATATTGCGGTTTTCAAAACACAGAAAGCAGTTTTAACTGTTTTAGCTTATGTAACGAGCTTATATAACTTTTAAAAAGCTCATAAGCCCATTTTTGCGGCTTATGAGCTTATCAAAAGTTACATAACCGTTTTATAAGCCGAAACCGCATACTCAGTTTCTTTCCACTCATATCTTCTTGTTAATTATTTAGTTTTCGACTTAGCGGTTAAAAAGAAACAAACCCATCCCCTGCAATCTAAAAAATGAATTGATAAGAATTAAGTAAATAAAAAGAAGACCTTTGCAATTGTGCAGTTTAAGAAAGCGTAAAGCGGTGAAGCCAGTAGCAATAACAGCAAGATCCGAATCAGTAACACCTGGATAAAACGATCTGGAAGCCGATTGAGAGAGATCAAGATCTCTAAGCCTGGTAAACCTGGCAGCCATCTTCCTGAGCATATGAGGACCAGCACGAGCACAAAGCTTCTTCCTTTCTGTACTTTGAAGGTACAGCCATTTCTTGCAAACCAGACCGAACACTTCTTTGTCTTTCTCGGAATCGAGTTTGGATAATACTGCCCGGAGTTCGTCGTCGCGTAATTGCTCGTTAATCGATTCGAGTTCCGATATGGTGGGCTTCGTGATTTCGCCCATGAACCCTAGTTTGGTTTGGTTTGGTTTGATTTAATGAGATAGTGATTGACGACACCACATCCTTTTTATGTTTTTGTTTTTTGTTATCTAAGTTAACATTAGCTTTAGTTTGGAGATGTTTATCTACTTCCAAAGTATTATTTATTTATACACGCGTTAGTTATATATATATATATATATATATATAGATTGGGGTTCAAAAGAGATCCCTAATTTCCTAGAGATCTAGGGATCCAGTTTTTAACCACAAGATTACATTAAATGAATGGTTGAGATTAAAAGTTGAGTTTAATAAAATCTAACTAAAAGTATACGGAGGGGTATAATGGTCATTTTATTTTTTGTCCACGCGCTCTCACTTTCCTTCTCTCTCTCACTCTTCTACGATAACACTCTGTAATTCTTCCTAAAACCCTCTAAACGAAACCCTAATTCTTTCGATTTCTTTCGAGTTTCAATGGAATCAAAGCCTAATTCTTCATCAGTTGCTAATTACGAAGCGTCATTTCGATATGTAAGGTTTCATTTTTTATTTTAAATTTTTATCTGTGTTTTCTAATCTTCGATTTAGTTCAATTTCTTATTTAATGATTTTTTAATCTGTCGTTTTCTTCAATTTTCAATATTTAAGCTTTGTTTTGTGTTTAATTTGTTGTTTAAAAAATAATTGTAAAAGTCTGGTTCAAGTATATCTTCTATATATTATTTATATAAAAATCACAAGTGATTCTAACACAGTTTTGTTACATTTTTGTTTTTAGTTGTTTTATTAATTTTAATTTAGTTTTTAATTTTGTGTTTTTTTTATGAATATTACATATGATATCTTATAGGGAGGCGTGGTTGTTTCTGTTAATTTTGTTTGTTCTGTAGCATGTGGAATTGGAAAGGCTATTCTATTCGATACCAATACGCTGGGAACAACGGCCCTGCTTTGGTTTTAGTTCATGGTTTCGGAGCAAACAGGTCCATCATCATTCATTTTTTGTAATATAGGTATTGATAAACTGCATTGTAACTCTAATATCTTTGTATTATATCTCGTAGTAGTTCCATCTTATCTTTTTTTTTACAGTGATCATTGGCGGAAAAATATTCCAGTTCTTGCAGAATCACACAGGGTATATTCAATAGATCTTATTGGCTATGGTTACTCAGACAAACCGAATCCACGTGAGCTTGGAGACAGTCCTTTTTACACATTTGAAACATGGGGTTCTCAGATAAACGACTTTTGTAAAGACGTAGTAAAAGATGAAGCATTCTTTATTTGCAACTCAATTGGAGGACTTGTTGGTCTTCAAGCAGCCGTAGCGGATCCAAGTATCTGTAAAGGGATCATGCTTTTAAATATATCTCTTCGTATGCTTCACATAACCAAACAACCGTGGTTTGGGAGACCCTTGATTCGTTCTTTCCAGAACTTATTAAGGAATACACCAGTGGGGAAATTCTTCTTTCAAACCGTTGCCACACGGGAATCGGTCAAGAATATTCTTTGTCAGGTCATATATTGAATTTGAACAACATAATACTTTATGCATAATAAGTTTTAACGGAACGCATTTTAATAAAACAGTGTTACCATGATACTACACAAGTGACAGACGAACTAGTTGATGTAATCCTTAAACCCGGGCTCCAGCCTGGGGCTGCTGATGTCTTTCTTGAGTTTATTTGTTATTCGGATGGCCCCCTTCCCGAGGATCTACTACCTCAAGTAAAGGTTGACTGCATCTTTGGTCAAACGTTAATGTTTTTTCCCCGATGCCCGTAGAAATTTTAGCTAATGGTGTTATGTTTATATACAGTGTCCTGTGTTGGTAGTGTGGGGTGACAAAGATCCTTGGGAACCCATTGAACTTGGAAGAGCGTACGGAAATTTTCAAACTGTTGAAGATTTTGTTGCACTCCCTCGTGTTGGTCACTGCCCTCAGGTACCGCTCAACTTCATACAATTTCTACAATATCATAAATATGTATAATATTGTCAAACTTACAAATGAGGGGCAGTTTCAAGGCACAGTTCTGTTAAAATCTTAATTAGTCTCGGTTTAAAATTTCGAGGAGTGTAACCTTAGACAGTCCACTAGATCACCTAGTATTCCGCTTGCCTGTTGGCGCACAAATATGTTGATGAACGATGATCTCTCCTTACATATACGATATCTTTTAGCATTAAGATTATGGTTAATTAGATGTGATTGTGCTGATGAACGATGTTCTCTCCTTACATGTGTGCAGGATGAAGCCCCTCATCTGGTGAACCCATTAGTCGAATCTTTTGCTGCACGCCATGCAACAACGAAACACTAGCCTTTGATGGTTTGCTACATCCGCTATTATGCCTTGAAATCGTAAGAAAACTACCATTTTGTTCATTCAATTGGTGTGCAAAATCTTACCCAAAAAGACACCTTTTGTACCCCGAGGAGCTGCTTACTTTTTACATCAAACAAACAAGCGTATTTTCTGTGTGTAAAGTGTTTATAAGGCTCTTAATCGTTACATTTAGAAGGCCCGAGTTGTATTGTTTTCTTTGTTTTTGAAATTTATTATAGAAGAATTGTATACAGTCACTACTTTAAAGATACTAGTAATATGAACTTGATAGATTAAGCTATACGGTGTTTAGAGTCACTTGTCGTCTTCATTCCGATCAGAATGTTTGGTAATCGAAAGGCAGACATATCAACGACTAAAGTTGTAAAATCAGATTTTCTAATCAAGAATGACTCAAAACGACCCGTTCTTGGTCACAACTCACAATTTCCGTCTTTCTTTTTTATCTCTTTATATGGCAGACGACACATAAAGTTGTCTTTGAATGCAATTTATTGAGATTATAGATTAGATTTACCATTATGTTAAGATACCTGACCAATTAGTCTTATTTACAAAAATTGAGTTAGTTAACATTTAACATTCAATAACCTAAACATCCAAACTAATTATATTAACCGTTTTTAAGGACCATTTTAACATAATAATTTTATAAAACACCGTGTATCACACGGGAATTCAGCTAGTTATAAACATTATAAACATTCTCAAACATTCTATTGTTAATCACCTGTGATTCTATAGTAATCACATGTGATTTTATTAAAATTAAGTCACTAAAATGATTAAACTGGTGTTTGGTGGTATTTGTTTGAGCTTATATAAGGGTTTATGAGCTTATTGAGTTTCGGCTTATATTTCATAAGCTCAAATTTTTATGGTTATGTAAGAGATTATGAGCTTATTACTTTTTATTTAGTCATAATAAACGGTTACATCAACATACTAAGTCACATTATTAAAAAAATCACAGGTGATTACTAAGTCACATTTTATCATATCCACACATACACAAATAAAATCAAAATTACTCAAATATGAACATCAAAATATTTAAAATTTATCATATCCACACATACACAAATAAAATGAAAATCACAACACCTAGTCTAATAAACATCCTACTCCTAGTCTTTGAATAGGTCCCTTTCTTTACGATTTTTCACAGCATTTTTGAGAATGGCAATCCTTTCAGCATTTGGTTTCTTGTAAAATTCATCGGTAAAACTTTGGAATTCAGATCTGTTTACATTAGTATCTGATGTTCTATAAAGAGTTTTTGCTGTCAAACAAGACAAAAAAAACAATATAAAAATTAAATTAAAAACCTAAAAACTTGTTAAATTTACATGATATAAAGAAAAGGAAAAAAATATACTAAGGCACTTAAATTAATAAAATCACAGGTGATTACTAAAGATTTTGTGACAATTTACATCAAGGTACTAAGGCACTAAATTAAAAAAAATCATAGGTGATTACTATAGAATCACAAGTGATTACTAAACATTTTTGGTGACATTTTACATCAACATACTAAGGCACTAAATTAATACAATCACATGTGATTACTAAAGATTTTATGACAATTTACATCAAGGTACTAAGGCACTAAATTATAAACAGTTCTTAATGTAAAAACTATAGAATCACAGGTGATTACTAAACATTTTGGCGACATTTTACATCAACATACTAAGGCACATTATTAATAAAATCACAGGTGATTACTAAACATTTTGGTGACATTAACATCAACATACTAAGGCACTAAATTAAAAAAATCACAGGTGATTACTATAGAATCACAGGTGATTACTAAACATTTTTGGTGACATTTTACATCAACATACCAAGGCACTAAATTAATACAATCACAGGTGATTACTAAATATTTTGTGACAATTTACATCAAGGTATTAAGGCACTAAATTATAAACAGTTTTTAATGTAAAAACTATAGAATCACAGGTGATTACTAAACATTTTGGCGACATTTTACATCAACATACTAAGGCACATTATTAATAAAAATCACAGGTGATTACTAAACATTTTGGTGACATTATACATCAACATACTAAGACATTAAATAATAAACAGTTTCTTAATGTAAAAACTACATAATCACAGGTGATTAAATAAGCATTTGGTGACATTTTACATCAACGTACTAAAGAAAATTATTAATAAAATCACAGGTGATTACTAAACATTTTGATGACATTTTACATCAACATATAAGGCACTAAATTAATACAATCACAGGTGATTACTAGACATTTACATCAAGGTACTAAGACACTAAATTAAGAACCTTAAATGTATTAAGGTATTAAGGCACTAAATCACATGTGAATTTTCTTTACAATTTGTTGACTACAAAATTACATTTAAGATATTTAGTGACTTAATTTAATAAAATCACATGTGACATAGTTATTGTTCAAAGAAAATACACCAAACCGAAAGTATTCTCAAACAAAATATTTGTCTACTCATTTCAAATAAAATTCAACTAGTAAAGTAACATATTAAATTATTGTTGGTTGTTGAATCCCCTCTTTCTTCAATAGCTTCTTTTGAAATTAGCGTCATCATCTGCAATTAAAAAAAAAATCGGATCTAAGAATCGATTGCTAAAATATCCTTCAATCGATTGTTAATATTACAATCTAAGGCACATTATTAATAAAATCACAAGTGATTACTAAACATTTTGTGACATTTTACATCAACATACTAAGGAACATTATTAATAAAATCACAGGTGATTACTAAACATTTTTGTGACATTTTACATCAACATACTAAGGCACATTATTAATAAAATCACAGGTGATTACTAAACATTTTTGTGACATTTTACATCAACATACTAAGGCACATTATTAATAAAATCACAGGTGATTACTAGGTGATTACTAAACATTTTGGTGACATTTTACATCAAGGTACTAAGCCACTAAATTATAAACAGTTCTTAATGTAAAAACTTTAGAATCACAAGTGATTACTAAACATTTTTTATGACATTTAAGGCACTAAATTAATACAATCACAGGTGATTACTATAGATTTTATGCTAGTTATCCCAATGTGATTAATTTACTTCTAAATAATATGATAACCGAGAAGAAATGAAAGTGAGACAATACCTCCCTCTGACTTGACCAAGAACTTCTTGTGCTTTAGCACCATATCCAACATCTGCACCATCCTGTACGCAGTTCGTAATTTAAACATAAGTCCTCAACAAATTCCTCAAATTGACAACATTATAGTTCTAAGCAAAACGACTTCATAATAAATAAATAACTCATATCGAAAAGGATCATAAAAAATCGCAACCTAATCTTACTAGCTAAAAATAGCAATAATAAAAAGGCATAAAATTCATTGAAAACTTATGGAGAAATTTACCTGAATCTCGAACCCAAGTAGGAGGCTGATATTCAGCAAAAGAAACCAAACCATCATGATTCTTATCATGTAACTCCATCTCTCTGACTCCTATGCAGCACTTCCTTCTGAGACTGCTCAAGGTTCCATTCCGTAAGCTCGTTTTCGGTCACAAAGCCATCACTAGGATGAACATCAATCCTAGGAAAAAGCAAGACTAACCTATGAGTAATATTAAACTTATGTTCATCATTCAAATAATCCTCAGACATGATTAGCCAAGGTACAGCTCCCATTCCGATAGAAAATGATGCTATGAATATCAGGACACCATAAACAGCGAGTAGTGGGACCCATTCGAGGAAAACGGCTTGGCCCTGGTTTTGGAGAAATAAAACTAAATTAGTCTTGATGTTTTCTTTATATAAAACGAGTGAAAGAAATTCATATTTGTATTAAAGTAAGTGGTGCGGAGTGTGGACCTTGAAAAAAAATGAAGTTCCCGCAAGAAAACATCCAAGAAATGTCCCCGATGAAGATACTAGAAGCAGAGCCCGTCTTCCTGATTTGTCCATTAAAACCACCCCGAGCATCGTCACAGGAATCTGAATCAAGGCATAAGCAACGGTTCCAGCCTTTCCCGATGAAAGTCCTGTGCATAACATATTTCACATCATCAGAACCAGAATTTTGGTGACCAAAAGTTGCTTAAAATGCTCAACTCGTTATAAGAAAGAGAGTGTACCAGCAGTCTGAAAGGTTTCGCTTGCATAGAATCCAATTCCATTGATTCCTCCCGATTGTTGACACACCATTAATCCAACGGCAATCTAAAACATATCATGTTAGTCTATGAAAAAAAAATGAATTTCTAATTCACCAAAAAAGAAAATTGTATGTTGCTTACAAGAACCGGTCTTATGTATTTGGCATCGAACAAATCCATTTGTCTAACTTTAGGAAGACTTTGAAGAGTGAGTATCGTTTCCTGAATAAAAACAAGCGAAACAATTAGCGAATTTTGACGAGCAGCAATGTAAATTTTGCAAAGAAATAACTACTTATACATACAATAACATATTGAAGGTTTTATTTGAAACACTTCTTTATGGAAAACCTGACACATGAAACAAGAAGTTTATTCAAACAAAGCTACCTGTATATACTAAAGGGAGCAATTCCATCCTATGTATATGAAAACACCTGTGATTCATCCCTATATTATCTTCTCAAATAATTTTATAATTTCATGGGAGATTTAGATGGAAACAGACCTTTACTTTCATGTCGGGATCTAAATGCGGTGAAGAGGATTCATGAATAGGCAGATCTTTAAGTTCCTGGAGAAAATAATCTTCCCACGGTGCGATTACCAATATTCCTTCTCCACCTTTGCCTTCGCGTCCTGTTCTTCCAAGTCGATTTATATACTGTTCCCGGTCCACAGGGACACCCATCTGGTTCACGTCGTAATTTATCAAAACACAGAACAAATAAGAATATATGAGATTGATATCGTTTATAATTTTACCTTTTCAGTTGATCCCGATGGTCTATTAAATCAGTTACGGGTTTTGAAGTCAATCAATGTTGATGGTGTAACGGTTGATTGTTGGTGGGGTATAGTTGAAGCGCATAATCCACAAGAGTATAACTGGAAGGGATATAAAAGACTATTTCAGATGGTGCGCGAGCTTAAACTCAAATAAATACCATCCTCCATTAGAAGGCGGTCTGCATCCATCTCTTGATTTGAGGAAACTTGAAATTGAAGCAAATGAAGTCTTCACTGTATTTCTCTTTGTCAAAATTGCTCATTCTTACAAATCCGTTTCTTTTCCCCTTGTATTCTCACAACTATAATGTTCCCAAAAGTCATTCACATATTCCTTATGTAAGTGTAAGTTCACTGGTCAGAATTCTTTTCGAGTAGAGTGATAAAACTGCTTACTGTTATGGTCGTTTTTTTTTTTTCAACAAGAGGCGAATCTTGTTGAATAGCTTCAGATCCGCTTGTTTCCGTCCCAGACATCACAAGCTTTTTGTTTCTTTTGCTAGCTGTACAACAATCGAATACGATATCACATTTTGTTCCACACAAAACTCCAATCTCATATAGAAAAAAAATGAATTATGTGATCACTAATGATAAATGGGATGCGATCAATAAAAAACGCTTCCACACCTGCTGAAGATTGGGGTCTTTTACCATACGAATCTTCTTCCACCGAACTCATACTTCTTTTCTTCCTGCTAACCGTCCGTGGATTAGTTTCCTGCCCATGTTAAGGGTGATAACTTTAACTAGTCAACATACGTTCATTACAAACAATCAGCAAGTAACAAACAACTAAATATAAACAATAGACTAACGACGGATATTCAACTCACATTTTTTGTCCGTGAACTGGTCCTCCTTAGAGAGGCAAGTCGACCGCAAACAGTTTGGTTGTTTAAATCCGTTGTTCATTGGAATTCGTATGTTACAGGTCGTACTTCTGAATTAAATCTAGGCTCAATATTTTGTGAACTGGTCCTCCTAAATTTGTTCAGGTCGTGATGTCCTTCCATGAATGTGGAGGAAATGTGGGTGATGATGTTTGTATACCCTGTAATTAACGACGAGGACAACAATCGAGACTCCTCCGCCGCCGGCTCCGCCGTCAACGCCGGAGATGAGACAGCTGACAATAGCGAGAGAAGGTGGACGTTTTCTGGTGGAAATGGAGATGGAAGGAGGTAGAGGACGGAGGAGGAGATGATGATGAGAGTATGGTGGTGGTGGTTGGTGGAGGAGTGAGAGGTCGGTGAAGCGAGAGAGGAGGAAAGCCAGGGAAGATGAAGCGAGAGAGAGGAGTGGTTGGTGGTTGCTAATTTTATGTTTTAGGGGCGCGTGACATTTTTAAATATTTTTTCAATATGACTAAAATACCCTTTGTGTGTTTGATCTATTAATGAAATTGTGTGGCTAAAAGAGTGATCTCTGAATCTCTAGCAAAAAAGGGATCTCTATTGAACCTCACCCTATATATATATATATATATATATATATATATATATATATATATATATATATATATATATATATATATATATATATATATATATATATATATATATATATATATATATATATGATATAATAAAAAGGCTTTGAAAATAAAAAGAATAGGGAGTGTTTATGTGCTTACACGTGTCCCAAAATTTAAAACCCCAAAAAAAACCCCGTGAAGGGCAAAATGGTCATTTCGCAGCTGATAACCTACTTGCTTGACCAAAAAAAAACCTATCTCTCTCTTTTAACACGCAGCCAAAAAAAACCCCTCTCTCTCTCTCTCTCTTCTTCACCGCGAGATTCCGGTGGAAATTCGGCGATGGCGATGGCGAGGCGCAGCCACCATCTCTCTCTCTCTCTTCTTCACCATACTTTTCCTCTCAACCGATGGCGACGGCGAGGCGCCGGATCTACAGGTGGCGACGGCAAGCGGTTTTCCGGCGGTTACCATTTGCGATGATGATTTACAGGTTTTGATTTACAGGTTTCCCCACTGATTACGTCCCCACCGTTTTCGATAATTTCAGTGCCAATGTTGTTGTTAATGGTGCCACTGTCAATCTAGGCTTGTGGGATACTGCTGGTAACCTTATCTAACCAATAACCAAATTCCCTTTATTTTTATCTATATTAAGCGAATATCATATTATGGGAACAGGACAGGAGGATTATAACAGATTAAGACCCTTGAGTTACCGCGGTGCTGATGTTTTTACAGGTTTTGTAATATTATTTGTGATGATTTACAGGTTTTGTAATATTATTTTCTAAGACGACGCGATTCCGGCGGCTTCGGAAGGCGACGCGATTCCGGCGACGGCGTTTCGGCGACGGCGTTCCGGCGAAGTCATGAAGATGACGAGATTTGTGGCTCGAAGTCATGAAGATGACGAGATTTGTTTACATCCTTTTGTTATTTTCAGTAAGTTGTGCATAACAAGTTGTACATTTTGATGTAATAATAGTAAACTACACGATTTGTGGATATCATGTAAGTTTATGCACATTGATTTTTTTTATGCACATGTTTTTTTCCGGTGGATTTTTCGGTGCACATGTGTTTGTTCGTGATTTCTTTTATGCACATGTTTTTTTTTATACACATGTTTTGTTTGTTTTGGTTGATTGATTGTTTTGTTTTGGTGGATTGATTTTCCGGTGGATTTTCCGGCGGTGGATATGTTTTGTATAAAAAAACTTACGTAAAATCAATACACACATTATTTTGATAAAATCGATGCACAAGAAAATCGATTAATTTGGATTGAAACTATTGCTTTAAGCGTGATTAATTACGTGTTTGCATTGATATAGTCACAAAGATTCAGAAAATAAGTAATCTGAAAAAAAAAAAAAAAAAAAAAAAAAAAAAAAAAAACCAGATTTCTACAAATTACCAAAAGGGCATCAAAGTTCGAAAATATTACAAAAATGCCACCGCGTTGACTTTTTCAAAACCCCTTTTTGTTGACTAAATGAGTGGCCCACAATCCTTCCTATCCTTTTTATTTTAAAACCTTTTTACAATAACCCACCCCTATATATATATATATATATATATATATATATATATATATATATATATATATATATATATATGGGGGTTCAAAGAGATCCATGGATCCCTTCCTAACCACCCATTTTTCCTTATATCTTTGTTCTTTTTTTTTTTTTTTTTTTTCTCAATTTTTTCTTTTACTATTTTTCTAAAAAAAAAATTTACTTTTTCCTTTTCTTTTTTTTTTTTTTTTTTTTTTTTTTTTTTCCGAAAATCACATTTGATTTTCAACCTTACTTTTTAAAAATCGCATGTGATTTTCAATCTACAAATATTTTATGGGTAAAATCACGTTTGATTTTAAAAAATTATTGATTATTTTTTACCAAAATCACATGTGATTTTTAACTTACAAACTATTTTGCTTATAAAATCACATGTGATTTTCGAAAATCACATGTGATTGACTTTAAAATTTATAAAGTTTGGTTTTTGAAAATCACATGTGATTTTCGACAAAAAAAATTCACGTGTGATTTTAAAATTTATAAATTTTGGTTTTTGAAAATCACATGTGATTTCAATTTTTTACAAAAAAATCACATGTGATTTTGGAAAAAAAAAAAAGTTAAGTAAAACATAGCAAAAAAAAAAAAAAACCGAATTAAAAAACGAAAAAAAAAAAAAATGAAAAAAAAAAAATATAAAGGGAAAAATGAATGGGTAGGAAGCCTTTGTGGTTTTGACCCCTAAGTGAATTTGTGTGGCTAAAAAGTGGATCCTTGGATCTCTAGAAAATTGAGGATCTCATTTGAACCTCACCATATATATATATATATATATATATATATATATATATATATATACTAGTAAGGTACTCGCGCGTTGTGACGGCAACGGCAAATAGACTTTTATTTTTTAGGATAATCAATCTTTTTAGCGTACATGTTTTCCTCAATAACTTTATAGATGAAAAAGATTCATGTTGAAATAAATTTAAATAATATTAATACAAAGAGAAAATGTGTGAAATGTTTCACAATATTTTATAATGGGTAAAAACCGAATAGCTTCGTGATGTAAAACATATCGATACACTACATTTGATGTGTATTCCATTATTCTCTATATTAAAACTCGTCGTTGTGTTGGAGTTTGAGCCCATCTTGGGCCTTAACCCGTTTTTTTTGGGCTTTGGTCTGCAGGTTGATTTACTGGGGCTTTATCACGCTGGCATCAGTCACTGTTACGTTGGCATTTCTTCTTCTTCTCGGCTAAACACGTGTCCGTCTGCATCTTTTCTATTTTGCTTCGTTCTTCGACTCACTGTTTTGTCTGCAAATTCTGATATGGGTATTTGTATCGATATGATCAAGGTAACTCATTTCAACCTAATTTGTCAATTTTAATTTATATAGTTAGATAAGGAGACTATAGTATAATTTAACGCTTTATAAATAGTTAGATATTGAGACTATAATATAATTTAATGGTCACTTAATTATAAACATAAATAAATATATATTTCTATTTTTATTAAATATAATATGAAAATAACATTAATTGTAATATGATGGCATATGGTTGCATATTAAAATATGTAATTTAATAGAAATGATAAGGATATATTAGTAATTTCCTTCTTAAAATTCAACTTTAAAAAAATAGATATAAATGCTTTATAGATAGTTAGATTAGATATGTTAATTGGTATCGAATCAGTATCCTATTGGTATCAATACTAATCGAATATAAATGGTACGTTATTCGGTATCCGATACTAATAGTTTTTTCAGTATTTTATATGGTACTATACTGATCAGTACCGAACCGGTTTATTTCAGTACAACATCCGATATAAAAAAATGACAAAAATAAAATCGATATGTTATCGGTTCAATGCAGTACCAGTTCAATACAGTACCGGTTCAATACGGAACTAATACCACCTCACCTATAATACGGTTATCAACGTTTTACTTTTATAGGAACACGTTTTTAAATATCATTTATGTTTTAGCTACAAGCTTAAAGTTTATGAATATATTTTCACACTAATCTAACAGGTTTTTTTTTTCTCTTTTCTTTCTAAATACTAAACTAACTAATAAACTAATAAATAAACTAATAATATGAATATAATAAATATTAAACCCTTTTGTGTTTAACACACCTAAAAGAATACTATTACCAATGAGCTGGAAGCTTGTTGATTTCTGATGTTTGGACCATTTCAGATACATATGTATCATTCTTATAACTAGAGAGATGAAAAGCTTCAATAAATTTGCTAAAACAAGCTTAACACAAAAGAGATGATCTATTAAAAAAAAAAGTTTCATTTTAATATAATGATTATGACTGAAATTAATTTTCATAATATGTTTAATATAAAATTAATTTATAGATTGTTAATTATTATCAAATATTTTATTAGCATGTAGTCTTATATAATTTGACGACTTTCTTTTTCCTTTATCGGATGTTATTTATAATTACTTCGATTTTAACACCAATATTTTAAAAACAAAATTGTTATATAATGTATAAATTATCTGAATCCGAGAAGATTCATGAACATTTTCTTTTCGTTTTTAGGTAAATGTTAAAAGTCGTAAGTTAATCCGTGTGAACTTAACATGAAATATAAATTTAAAGACCTAAATATGTTATATGATAAATAATTAGACCTGAAGAAATTCTCGTAAAGTCAAATTTGATAAATTAGAATTATATGTGATTTTATAAAGTACGTATAATTTTATAACTCGTAAGGCAATATACATAGCAATAAAAATTGATTTTGACAAAAAAAAAAAAAAATTTACAAATATTGAAACTCATAATATAATAATATTAAATAAAATTTTAATATTTTTTGTGAATTTTAAGATTCAAAAACGGTATCCAATGTGTAATTTAAGTAAATCTGGAAAAAAACAAATCTAAAAACTTTACATATTATATTACTAAAATTACGTACAATATAACGATAGATTTTAGTTTAACTTGTAATTTGTTTCAATCCAATTGTTACATATTGTTTATAAGAAAAACTGTAATGTTAAAGTGGTTATTATGAAATTAAACTTAATATATTTTGAAATGTAAGTTTTTATGTTTACTTTAAACTAATAAGTATTATAGTATAGACTATAAGATAATGTTTCAAATAGAAAAATGAATAATTAAAAATGAAAAAATAAAACAATAATATGAGTAATTTTGTATTAACTTATTTATTTAATTATAATAAACTTAAAAAAAAAACAAGTTTTGATATATATAAATAAAATATGTCATTTATATGTCTGCATCAAATTCACTGTTTTTGTAAAGGAAATATTTAAAATTAATGCACAACAATAAAATTATCAATTTTTCTATATAGAAGAAAACTAATTTTTTTAAAGTTTGAGATCTGATAAAATTGAACTATACTACAAAAAAATGTAATGTCATATATTATTTATTTTTATTTTGCTTTAAGGATTGTTTTACAAAAACCTACCTCACTAACTATAAATGTCTAATAAAAAAACTAAATTTGTATCAAAATTAAACTAAGTTAACTTAGTTTAATGATTTTCAATAATTACTTTTTGTATATTCCGAAATAAATCTATCTATATGTTTACAAGATTCGGGCAAGACTCAGAAAGAATTTTGGCTAGCCGTTGCATATTTTCTTCCTTTTGAATCATGTTATCGCATAAAGCTATTTAATATATAATAAAATAAGTGCCTTAAATATCACATGACAA
The DNA here is from genome assembly GCA_910822075.1 of Senecio squalidus. Taxonomy (NCBI): domain Eukaryota; kingdom Viridiplantae; phylum Streptophyta; class Magnoliopsida; order Asterales; family Asteraceae; genus Senecio; species Senecio squalidus. Next base: position 51,689,638 of record CAJVGC010000432.1, read on the forward strand.
ATTGAGGTATTTTGGATGAGTAAACTTTTTCAATTTCATCCATTAAATCAGTTTGATGATGTCATCAATGACTATTTTCATTTTACACCCCATACAATACATAATTACATTCCTTTTCATTGCACCTCAACTTAAATAAAAAACATAATTCTAATTTACTTGTAAATCGCTCAATTGGACTATCATTTATCTTATTGTTATTTTAAAATATTTTAATACAAAATATCAAAATATGTGAAGAAACATAAAGATGTATATGTTAGTGTAAAGGTATATATGTTATTATAAGTGTAACAATTTTTTTTTTTTTAATAACTTAAAATCTACATCAACATAAAATTTACGATTCAATTTTTATCTTTGTCTGCGCTATCGCAGGACAATATTCTAGAAAATAAATTAAATACATACATTCCCAAAGGTTATTTAAAACAAATAAAAGGATCATTTTGGTAGAATAATAATAATAGTAACAACTTAATATACCTTTGAAGAATCTTTCTGGTGAGGGAGAGACTTTACAAATAAGCATACATTATTACAGGTAATGATTGGCGGTTGGGCCAATAAACAAATAGGTTAAAGCTTCTAGCTACACCTTATGAATCAGTGATTGAGATAAAGTGATAAACGAGATTCACATTGTCAGCCGGGGCGAAACATCGGGTTTAGAGCATGTTTGAAACTGATTCACCGACCCCAAACAAGCTTAGGAGTCGGGTTTGTTCGGGCTATATTCTTTAATTGTATTTAACGGATCGACTCGATCTAATTCGGGTCTTTGTTAGGACCGGGCCTAACTAAAACCTTCTTATTAATTGAGTTTGGATCTAACCCGAATTAGTTTTAATATTTTTAGTTTTGTTTTCTTTTCATCTTAATCATGTGTTCTCTCAAACTTAGAAAGTTGATTTTACTTATTTTAATCAAGAAAAACTTCAAATTAGATGTCATTAGATAAATTTATAATTTTTTATTAAAGTATAATTAATAATTTTCAAAATATATTTGAACTAAACTTTAGACTCGTATGTATACACAAATAGTTTTACATTCTTTATTATTAAAATTATGTTAGAAAATTTTGATAATTTAAATAAAAAAGATACATCACATAAAGAACAAAAAGTAATTGTGGTATCACATTAAAATTAGCTATTTTCTCTTATTAATATTTCACTTTATCATTAAATTTGACATTGTTAATTTTCATTAAGTAAACCATAAATTAAATATAAGCCCTTATTTATATTAGCCGAGCTCACGATGTTTATTTTAAAGTTTAATGTATATACCATAATCATAATATAGTTATGATACGTTTTTAAATACTTTTATTATTTTGATTTCCTACTTTATGATTTATCTTTTTTTATTGAATATAAATTACTCAAATCAGTTAAAAAAATTGTTATTCTTTAATTTTCTCTAATATAAATAGGTAAACACAAAGAGAAATTGGGAGATGATGGTGAAAAGATGAACAATGTCGAAGCAGAGAGTGAGACAAAAATAATGGAAATGAGAATTTTATTTTTGTTTAAAGAAGTGTTAAATTGTTTTTTTTGAAAAATAAATAGTTAATATTAATGTTGGAAAATTATTGTGTTATGAAGGTAATTATTCAGTTAAATTGATTAAAAGAAAAGGTTAGTGTTGTTTATTTTCTTTTTAAAGAAGAGTTAAATTGATTGTTTTGAAAAATAAGGGGTTAATATTAATTTTGAAAAATTATTTTGTTAGGAGGAGATTATTTTGTTAAATTGATTAATTGAAATGGTTAATAATAAAATTGGTTGAAAATAATATTTAATAGACCTTTTAAAAAAGTAATTTTATTGGTCAATAATTTTTAAGAAATATTTTCTTTTATATATATATATATATATATATATATATATATATATATATATATATATTAAGATTTATAGAGTTTACTTTTATACTTATATTTATTAATAAAAACGAATAATTAGTTAACCACATATAAAATTAAGTGATTATTTCGATTAAGGTTTTTAGTTCACGATAATAACAAACTGATATTTTTTCCTTTTTTTTATACTTTGGTTTGGAGTTTAATTTTTGTTAAAAAAAAAGTTGTTTTGCTTTGTTTATGTTTTTGTAACCCGTTTTTGTTTACGTTTAAACTTTTTTTTTGCTTTTGGGTTTTTTTGCTTACTTTGGGTTGGTATTTAGTTTCATAAAAAATATAGATTTTCTTTCTTTTAAATTTTTTTAATGTTCTAAAAAGGTTTTTGGTTAGTATATATTTTGTATGAGTTAATTGTTTGGAAATGGATCGAACTTTACACCCAAAACTATTGTATGCATCCATCTTCTAACCATCTATTGTATTCATTTATCTTCCTAATTTGTCTAATGTCAGCATGATTTAACCTTTAACCGGCTCCATGATGACGTGTATCATGTTTTGTAATTTATTTTCCACATCATTTAATTCGGGTTATAAAGACATCATTTAATTCGGGTTATAAAGTCATCTTCCCCAAATAAAAACCCTAACCATCACGTTTATTGAAGACGACGACTAAAAACCACAACAATAGTCGATTTGAGATTTTGTGATTGTGGAATTCGCATCTATCCTCGCACGTCTTGGACAAAGAAAAACCCTGGAAGGAGATTCGTTAGCAGTCCGATAATGGTATGTTATAATTTTGACCTAATTTTTTTCCAACAAAGCTTATAATTACTCTTGATTTACAGGATAAAGATAAGAAATGCATTGTTTACCATTTTCTTGATAAAGACCTTTCAAATCCTTACTACAAAAAACTTATTTATGATTTACATGAGGAATTGCAAACTTTGAGGATGAATCGTCCTACTGAAATGCTTGAAGAAATTGAAGATGCAAGAATGGATGTCAAGAAACTTGCTCAACAGTTGACAATTGCCAATTCAAAACTGAAGTTATATGATAGGTTGTTTTTAATTTTAGTAGCAGTGGTAGTGGTTTTATGTGTTGTAATTGGTATGTTGTTGATGACTTGATTTTATAATGAAATGCAATGTTGTAATTGGTTGTAATTGGTAGGTTGTTTTACAAAACAAGATACAAATGTCAAATTCTACAAAAATAAGCAACCATAAAAGTAATAAAGTTGCAACCTTAATTACCAACATCACCACCTAAATTACCAAATGTTTTACAAAAGAAGGCAGATATACATTGCCAAATGTATTGTTGTTGCCAAATGCATGAAATTGCAACCTTAATTACCAACATCACCACCTAAATTACCACCATTACACGTAAGTTAGCATTAGTTTACAAACATTACCCATCATTTACATAAAAGATACAATTATATGGGCACAAAATATACAATTTACCACTTATATAAAGCAGTTAACTAAGACACATCCATGACATTGTCATGTGAACTTCCTGGTCTATCAATAACTTTTCCCAACTTCTTCTTAATGATCCTCTCATTTGGTAGCCTCTTTGTGGGTATTATCTTCCTTGGAGACTTCCTTTTGGTCTGTGATTGAGTTCCTAGATTGATCATGTCACCATCTTGACTTCCCATGACAGCAGCAACTTCATTTCCCATAACATCACCAGGTTGACTTCCCAAGACATCAACTGATTGACTGCCCATGACATCAACATCTTTATTTCTTTCTCCAATACTTGAAAATGAAACATTTTGTCGACAGATTGGCACTGGAACACCATGTTTGCCTACTCCAATGAAGCTTTCGCCAGTCACAGGATGAACCAACAGTCCATTACCCCACCATGATGGTCTTCTTTTACACAAAAAGATTATAAGTATTGTTAAATGTGTTTAAATCTTAATTCATATATTGACAATACCTTTAGTTGAAGCACCATCAACATTACCACTAGCTGAAGCACCACCCACATTTCCAGTAACACCACCCACATTTCCAGTAACACCTCCCTTATTTCCAGAAGTAGCATTACCACCACCTTCATTGCCACTTTCATTGTCACTTGAAACCTTAGCATTCTTCCTTGGCCTCCCCTTCTTCTGTGGTATCTTCTGTGGTTTAGGCTTAGGTTCACTTGTACAAGTTTTCTTATTATGCCCAGTTTCATACCAGTTTTGACAACTTATTACACTCCCTTACTTTGATATCCTAGTGCCACTACCTCCCTCATGTACAACTCTCCTACTTTTCTGCTTACGCCTACCTGCCATTGGCCTCGGTATTGGGTGTAAAGGCTTGACCAGGTCATTTGGAACCCATTCATTCATTCCACCTACATGTATAATATAACTAATATAGGCATTTAAGTAAACGTTCCTCCTAAACCAATTGGATACATAATCCTCAAGTAACTTATTCATATGCAAAATTACAGTTAAAGCATGTGGGCATGGAAAACCTGAAATTTGTCGCATTCTACAACTGCATGTCCTATCAACCTCATTGACTTTGTATCCCTCATTGCATTCTTACCTCCCATTCATTCCCACCAGCAAATATAGGATGCCAAAACCTATTTAAAGACAACAATATTAACACTAAATATAGGATTCCAAAAGCTATTATAAGACAACAATATTACTCAACATTATTTCTAACCTGTGTTGGTCTTTACACCAATCCAACTTCTTTTGAATGGTTGGGCAAAGTGGACCCTCCCACTTTTCATGAAACTTTCTCATGCAATTAATTCTCTCCATTACAATGACCCTTATTGCTTCCAACATTGTGATAATTGGTTTATTTCTCAACACAACTATGGCAACATTAAAACATTCACTGAATCCATTCTCTACAGCTTCACAACCTCTGTTAACTTCAAAAAATGCCCTTGACCAAGACTTAGGATCCCTCTCATTCAGCCACTTATATGCATTTGGATTAGCATTCTTTACTTTATCCATAACCTTTTGGAAAAGTACTGGATAAGAGGCCTTGGAAGCTGACCAGAACATAGTCTTGAACTCCACACTAGTGTAAGTCTTTCTAAAATTTTCATAAATATGCATATGGCATTACATCCTTTACAGCTTCTATCAGTCCCTACAAGAATCCAAATAAACCATTACAACTCAAGCAACAATAAACATAAATACACTATATTGTAAATAAACATACCTTATGCTTATCAGAAATGAGTGTTACACAATTACCACCTTCAATCTCAAGGTATCCAACAACCAAATCAATGAACCAACTCCAGTTATCCTTGTTATCTATATTCACTACAACCCAAGCAATAGGATATGTGTGGTTATTACCATCCCTCCCTATTGCTGTTAGTAACACACATTGATTGAGACTCTTTAAAAAACAACCATCCAGTGCAATGACCCTCCTGCAACCATTGATCCAACCATCCTTTAATGCCTTGAAGCATATATAAAATCTATCAAAATAAACCTTATCATCTAGGTTAATAGTGACACCAAGTTTGACAGTTGATCCTGGGTTGCTTGACAGTAATTCATGAGCATAAGACCTCAACATTCCATAATGCTCCTCTATTGATTTCTCAAATTCATTCAAGGCATATGTCTCTGTCATCCTACATTGATTCCCTGAGACAATGCGCTTGTATTTTTTCATCACCAAATCAGCAATATCAACAAGTCTAATATTTGGATTTGCCCTTCTTTTTCCCACCAAACTGCCTACCTATAAACTTATAGTTAATTAGAGACCCAAACTTGAAATTCTTTACACATGTGTGATGATCAACAAGAGATATAACCTGAAAAGAAGCTTCTTTTCTCGTTATCCTTCCATAACATCTGAATGGGGACTTAGGTCCTTCACTTCTTACCACATTTGGATACCTGTTGGCCTTTCTTCTTTTTCCTTTAGATGGATCCTTAAGCCTTGGAGGCCTTTGGACACACTGAGCAATTACCTCACTTTGACTACTTTTAGAATACCAAATTGAAAATCCATTGGCAAGAGAAATACATTCTTTAAACTTCTTTGCAGACTCAAATCTTTCACCAAGTCTAGGCTTTTGAAGTCTCTAGTGTGTACTTGCATCATGTATTGGATATTTCTCAACCGCTGTGTTAGCTTAAAAGGATATTCATTGTTTCCCTCACCTAACTTTTTCAATAGGTCTTCTAAAAAGCCTTCATGCTCTTTTAGGGTATCAAAAGGATCACCATTTGCCACAATTTTCCTAGCAAAGAGTTTTGGTTGTGCTGTTGTTTTTCGTAGTTTCTTGGCTTCAGCTTTTCTGATTCTCAGCTCTTTCACTTCAACTTCATCTTCAGATAAATAGTCAACTGATGTTGCATCACTTCCAGAATCAGAATTCGAACCATCATTCACAGGGACATAATCCTCATCTTCACTTGAGGTATAAACTTGTTCTTTCCCTTTGTCATCTTTCCCTTTATCATTTGTATTTGAACCAACTTCCTCCATACCTTCCTTTACTGATTGTTCATTATTAAATTCTCCAAAACTAAATGATTCCTTTACTTTTCTCATTCTCGATACGTGTTTTTCCAATTTAGCATCTAAATGATCATCAAAATGATCTAAATACATATCCACTTTCCCATAACAGTATGCCAAATCAAACATGGAATTGACATCATAGTCATCCAAAATCTTTAGTAACCCTTGTTCAGGTTGGGTCCCAGGAGCAGTGTAGTATATAGCAGACAATGGGTCACCCGTTTCATTTTCTACTCTTTTTAAAAACTCTGTAAACCCATAATTGGAATTGAGGCTTCTAAAACAGGTCCATTCGAGTATCTTAAAGGGTCACCAATGAAAACCCCATCATAGTGAAGATTAAAATCAAACCCTCGTACTGCCATCATGTACAAAGAAAATAAAAAATAACAATAAGTAAAACATCTTTGTTTAGAAGATGGATGCATACAATAGTTTTGGATACAAAGTTCGATGCATTTTCAAACAATTAACCCCTATTTTATATTGGTGTTTAATTTTATAGAAAAAATTGGTGTTTTTCTTTGTTTAAGTTATTATTAAGTTTTTTTTCTTCTTTTTTTACTTTAAAGAAGACTATACTCGTCGCAACACGTAACCTAAACTATAAGATATAGTACAAGGCATTATAAAGAAAAAAAAAAAAAAAAAAAACTCAATTTTCAAATCTGCTTAGGGCCTCTTAAAGCCTTGAGCCACTCTGTCAGCGTGACAAACCACCACGGTGAGTTTTAGAGTGGTGGTCAACATAAAAATAGTTAATTACACGGATGGTCCTTCACCTATATTCAACATGACACTTTCAATCCTTTTTTTGAAAAAAGTATATAGATGATCCTTTTTTGAACTTTTACACACCGTTGGTCCTTTACTCGTTAGATTTAACTTATTTATGTTATTTAAATTAAAATGACCATTTTGTCCTTTTTGTTTTATTCATAAAGAGTCATTTATGTAATTTTTATTATCTAATAACTTTTCTTTCAATTTTCTTAATAATAATAATAATTATTATTATTTATTATTAATTATTATTATTTTACATTATTGTTAAAAGAAACAACTAAAAGTATTATTATTTTATCTTTTTTTTATGTTTATTATTTACTACTCATCCTTATTTCTATAAATATATTAGAAAGAAAAATACTAAAAACTAAATCTTAAAACCAATCTCCATTCAACCTATCATATCTCTTATATTCCTTTTTATTTGTAGTTTTTTTTATCTACCAAACACACTAAAATCACACAAGACATGTCTCCTTTTTATTTGAATGTTTTAAATTTATTAAAATATATTTGTGTATAACATCATTTTATTTATCTTTTATACATTTATTTAAACGTCGGCTTCAACTCTAACTAACATGACAATCACTACCATAAAACAATCGGAAAAAATAATTTCATAACCCATAAAAAAAAGTCGAAAAAAACATCATTACATAAACCATATAAACTCATAAGTTAAAGTTACATAACAATCGCTACAATCCTACCATCCAATAATTCTTAACAAAAAAAAATCACAAGGAAAATATAACAATTAGCACTACAACCCCTAAAACTAAGATTTATTCCAATGAAACCCCAACCGAAGAAGCTACCGGAGTTTTCACTTTCGGCGGACATCCTCTCCCCCTCCGTGCACCACTCGTCGGAACCACATTCTTCACACTACTCCCTCCCACCTTCGGCGGACGTCCACGTTTCCGACCACTTACAACCTGAGCACTAGTCACCGAAGCATCACCATCTGTCACCTTCGGTGGCTTTCCTCTAGGATTCGCCGCAAAACTAACCGTCTCCGAAGAAACACTCTCCTACACTTTCGGTGGCCTCCCACGTCCTCGCCGGAGAGGAGCATCTGGGTCAGGCTTAACGTAGTTTTTCTTAACGATGATGAGTTCACCGGAGGCTTTCAGTTTGTTGAGATGGTATGTGAGGAGAGTTGAGTGAGTCGTCGGGAGGTCGCCGACGATGGTGGTTTGGATGTGGTTTGAAATGGCGGTTTTGTTTGCTCCATGTTTTTCGTCTAGTGTTTTTATGTGGTTTTCAAATTCCAGATTTGTGTGTTTTGTGTGATGTTTTTGTATCATGTTTGTTAGGGTATGTGTTTACTTTGTGTGTTTATTTGTATGTTTTATTTGGATTTTGATTTAGTTTCATTCTCCTAATCTTAGAAATTGATGTTTTTTTTGTTAATGGCGGTAGGTTGGGTGGAGGTGGTGATGATGGTGATGGGTTGTGGTGGTGTGATAATGGCAGTGGGTGGAGATGGTACTGATGGTAGGTGGTGGTAAAAAATTAAAGTTTATAAAATTATAAAAATTGTATTTTAAATAAGATAAAAGGGTAAAATGGTCAATTTGATATTATTAACAGAACTAGGTTAACACTAACTGACTAAATGACCAATGGTGTGCAAAAGTTCCAAAAAAAGGATCATCTATATACTTTTTTCAAAAAAGGATCAAAAGTGACATTTTAGATATAGAAAAAGGACCATCTGTGTAATTAACTCACATAAAAATTTGTGAACCATATGTTGGACGTAATAAGTTTATTTTGTTCTACTTATTTGGTAAAGGATAAAAAAAATAATGGATCTAGATGTAAAAAAAAAAGTTTTTTATATGTTTTTTCTAGATTTATTTATTTAAATGTGTTTAACAAAATAGGTTTATATGTTTACTTTCTATTTTACTACTAGCAGCGTACTCGCGCTTTACGGCGAGATAACAAAGAATAGTTGATGTTGGTCGCCTAATCCGGAACACCTTTGAACCCTAATACAATATTAGATGCGGAATATCTAATATCTACGTATGTATGGTGAAGAACAGCTGATATAATCAAATGATTGGTACTATAAAACTTACGTGTTCAATTACAAACACGAATAGCATCTAAACAATCGATTACAAGACTTTAACACACAAGAACACTCAGTTACGTGACCTAGACCTAAGCTCACGTACCTATTCTTGATTTGACAGCTCTGACAACTTTCAACAACCGCATTTATGATCTCGAGGCTGCTATTTATAGGCAGAACGAAACCCTAGAAGAGTTACGTGACCGTAACTTAGTTACGCGAGGGTAACTGTTAGTTACCCTCCGTAACTTACATAAATGCGTATTGGACTTTACAACTCGATCTAATTACATTCTAACTCGACGACACATTCTAATGAATACAAATACATACAATAATGCTCCAACAAACTCCCCCTTGGATGTAGCTTGTATTCTTCAAAATTTTCTTGAACTTTTGGTGTCGAGAGATCGAGAGTTGATCCTTTAAACTTCATAGAGACTTGTACGGTGTTCAGTCTGTAACCGATAACTTGCGAATCTTTCTGACAGCTAATCTTCATCATTAAGCAACGCGGCTCCATGAATATCAGCTTCGAGTCCTTGACTTCCAGGAAGTGCTAAACTCTTCAAGATCCGATTTTCAACTCTGTAAACCTAGCTTACAAAGACAAAACTGACCAAATACGTGTTTTTGTTCTTTAAACTGATAAAATTTCTCATTTTTCAGAAAACACGTGATAAAACCTTTTAATCATGAGCGATATGTGACAACGAAGAAAATAAACGCAGAAATAAAATCTTTTTGGATTTTTGTTTGTTTTCTTAACCTAAAACCAAAAATCTTTTTGTGGTTTTCATCTATAAGCTATTTACACTACTTTAGCAACCTACAAAGAGCGAATATTTTTTTTTGTTAGGAATTAGTTTGCTTTTAGGATCATATCGCAGAAGTCGAATCACAGGAATGAGCCGATTATTAGTATATTTGTCCTCTTAAATACAACATAGATATCATATAAAAAATCTTCCGATTATTTAATTTACAACTGTTTATATGGATCCCACTTATATTTACACTTAGTTAAATCCGAACTTCCCTCAAAGCGTCATCAAACCTCCAGTATTTATTTCGGAAACTGTCACCTTATTCCTAGATTATTAACTATTCTAAGTATTGAAAATGCATACATATAGTATTGAGTTTAAGCACTTATGCCATTTTCATTATTTATTAGCTATATTTAAGCTTTATAAGCTTGATTGACTCGTGAACTCCTCCCTCTGTCTCTGCCGTTTATCAAGTAAGCATCAAGAGTTACGGAATTCTTATTTGACTCTACTCTCCCCTTTATACTAACTGCAGGAAACTATGATTTCGCAACCTTATAGAATCCTGGAGCGCCTCAAGGATACGAGTTTTACTTAGATTTAATTATTTATAACTCCTCAACCTTTATACTAACTGCAGGAAACTATGATTTCGCAACCTTATAGAATCCTGGAGCGCCTCAAGGTTATGAGTTTTATTTATATTCAAACTCTTTGAGTTTTAGATAAAAGCGATTATATTTTTTTTTTTTTTTTTTTTCTCTCAATTTTTCTTTTCCTCGCTTTTTCTAATACTCTCAGATAATTATTAATATATATATAATAATATCCTATGGTGACAGATTCCAGGCACACCGAAAGTTTTCAGCTTATCACAGAGATGAACAAACTTAACCGTGTTACCCATTAGAAACATGTTCGGAAAATTGTTTATATGATATTGGCCGTACCTACTAATACATCGAACAAACACTTATGATTCTAATTTTTAAAATCTGCGATGTACAATCATTTCCTAAGGTTTTTACAAACTTTCTCCCCCTCTTTTTATGTTTTTCTGATTTTTATTGTTTTTCTGATTTTTCATAACTATACAAATCCTAAAAACTTAAAAAGAAAGATTTCGAAGTCACGATCAAACGATTTAGGTTTTTATCAATTTGGACGCTTTATACTCAATTGAGATTATTTAACTTTAACTCAATGAGTTTTCAAAAACTTTATACTCAGTCGAGATTATTTAACTTTATACTCGATGAGTTTTCAAAACTTTATACTCTTTTTGAAAGGAGTTTTGCATTTAAGCAAAACGGTTTTTGTTCGAGTTCGCAACTGTTATATGTTGCGAAGTCTAAACACTTTAAACTTTAAAATATAAACATGTGTATTAAACTTGAGAGTAAGTGTTTGAACGCAAACCGGACCACGTAACTCAAATAGGAATCAAAAACCTACCGAACCACGCATCACACACATTACAAACGTACATTCAAGAATAACAAACATATATATATCAAAAGATGGCATCAAAGATTACAGATATAATGAATATTGTTTGAGCTGGGAATTAAGAAATACCAAAACGCCAGCTAACTATCTGCAAACAAAAATCTACACTGCATCTGCCTGTACCAACGGCATATTCTTCGAATGGTAGCCGTTTTCAACACAAATACGGACTACATGAGAGAAGATAAAGCCAAAAGACTTCTCATTCCACACTGCTACGATCATTTTCTCATTCAGCCGCCTTAGATCATCCTCGGAGAGACAGAGTAGATGGATAGGATCAAAGATCCTTAGCAACACTTTCCCATCAAAATCAGTCATGACTGCCTCCCGAGTGTTCTCATCAAAGAACCAAGCATCCAGGGCTTCCAAAAAATCCTGAGGCAGAGACGGCATCCTGATTCGCCAAAGCAACTTGACCTCTGGGTAGATGTGTTGAACTTCTCGCCTCCCCGTCTTTGGATTGCGACTCTTTAACTTCTTCTTCACAGGCTTGGTAAGGGTGAAGTTGACATACTTTTTGTAGTATATGTCTTCCCTTAACCGGAGGTAGAAAAGCTTTGCGGCCTCTGAAGTAAGATTCTTCGGTTCCATATCTGCAAGACGCTCCAACTCATAATAAGGCAGTGAGTTGAATGTGGCATACTTCATTCTCAGATACTGCACCCCGTCTATTCTCAGCAAGGCAAAGAAGTCGGTGTTGTCTAGGTAGCGCCATGATAAAATCAACTTCTTGCACGGGCCTACCAATTTACACTCAGCAGTAACACCAACTTTGTCAAACACCCGATGATCTATCTCTCTCCCCTTGCTATCAACGTAGTGAACATAATCCTTCACGGGAGGAGCGGGAACTGCTGGAAGTTCTGGTTCGCTTTCTTCTTTAGACTTCCTCTTTGAACCAGAAGAGGAAGCAGATTTGCCTTTCATACCCGTCTTAGATTGGGATGCAGAAGCTTTCTTCAATCGTGCTGAATCCACCTCGTCCTCGGAGTCCTCAAACATGGAACAACTCCCGGGGACCATTGAGGCGGCATCGCCTTCTTGCATCTGAATGGCATCAAATCTAGGAACTACACCAGTAGAACCTTGAACAGACATTGCCGGCTGTGCGGACTGAATCTGACGAGTATGGGTACCTGCAGGGACTAAAACAAAAGCAAGGTTAGGGTTAGCAGTCTCCCCCTCAATTGGTGCTTCCTTTGCCGGAGATCCTGGATCTTTTGCAGAACCGGACGCGGATTCACCGTGTGGCGCCTGTTCCGAAGGATCTTCCTTGCCCTGATCTCCCGAGCTCATACGTGAAAGAGCTCCGGCATCTCCCATATCGTCATCGGGCTTGCCTTCATCATCTTTATCGTCTTTACCCTCCTGATCATCTTTCGGTGTATCGTCTTTCTCAGCATCATCATCCTCATCATCGTCATCGTCTTTCTCGCCTTCCTCCGCTTTCTTCTCATCAATCAATTCATCAAGACGCTCTTGGACGTGGTCATAATCTCCCCGAACCACCGAAACCTCATGTTCGAGACCTGCAATCTTCTTCTCCAATGATGCAATCTTTGCATCTCGAGCTTTCACTTGACCTTCGAGCTTATTAATCCTCGTGGTATGCTCGTTGAGAGAAGACTGGAAGTTCCCCAGCTGAAGCTGCATCTGACTTACCATATCACTTAAACCAACTGTGATCTGAGGGCGAGAAGAGCTGCCCGATGGAGTAGAAGTCACAACTGGTGAGGAAGTAGTGAATATGGGTGGTGTTGGCGTGAATTTTGGTGGTGGAGGAGGAGTAGTAATGATTGGTGGAGGAGTGGTAGTAATGATTGGTGGAGGAGTGGTGGTGGTGGTAGTGGTTTGCTTTGACCGCTTTACCAAAGGTCGTTCAGGAGAGACCTCTGGTGAAGCGGGAGAGGAGCGAGGACGTTTCACTATAGATGGAGGAGATTGCCTAAAAGTACCAGGCTGAACACCAACGAACTCTGCCTGCTTCGATCTCACAGAACGTAGAGGCTTCGGGGAAGGAATCACCGGTTGTGGTTCCTTAAACGTAACACCCTTAGCAGCCTTTCCTTTAACTTCCCCTGCCTTCGCTATTTGCTTCATAAGTCTGTTACGTCTCGCATTATAATCAGCCACTGACATAGTCCTCTTGAGAACTACCAACTCATCCAATGCTTGCTCCAACTTCTTTGTGGCATCGGGGAGTTCAACGGTCTCCTCCGACCCAGCATCATTGTCACTGTCATCATCACCCCCTGATGCAGAAAACTCTGAAGCAGATTCCTCGACAATATCTACCTTCTTCTTTCCTTTACCCTTTCCCTTTTCCTTTGACTTTCGCTTGCTCGAAGCACCCTCAGTATCAGAAGCCACAGACTTGGAAGACCTCCTAGACTTGGTTGGCTTCGGTGAATCAGGAGTCACCAGATCATCGTAGGCATTAAGCGCTGGTGCTGGAAAGGCAGGATCAATCAAAGCTCCTTGAAGAGGTAACTCTTCACCTACCCCTCTGCAATCGGCAAAGTATCGAGGGTTGATCTTTTGCGCCCTTCCTAACGGACCATTATAAGGGAGGTCCGGTAGAAGGTGATCAATCATCAGTGTCACGAACCTCGGATACTGAGCAAATGTCTTCTTCTTGTCCTCTAGATTCCAGATCATGTTGTTGAGAATGAATCTAGAGATGTTGTACTTGTGATTGAAGACTAAAGAAGCCATCAGCGCCTGACCCCGTCTATCCAACGAATCATATCCCCCTTTCCACTTTGACATGCACATAATGATCGTGTGCATCAGAAACCGATACAGCACCGGCATGTTGGGCTTTATATACTGGAGTGAGTCCAAACGGCCAGAATACCCCATTTGCCTAAAACACCTGAAGATTGTGTTCTCCGGTAGCATATCAGTAACATCAGCAGAATCCCGGAACTAAAGAACGGTGCGGATCACCTCCTCAGTAATGACCACTGGAAAACCCCGAACCTTCGAATCAATGGAAGGTGGAGAAACTGCCGTGTTTACTCCATCATTTCTCCAGAACTCGCTAATAAGGCCCTGCTTCAGATCTGGGTCAACTCGCAGGGCGTAGGCAATAGGGCTTCGATGCAGATAGTTGAGAATGCCTTCGAACCCTTCTCCTTTCTCAGCAGATAATAAGGCCACTGAGTTGTGCCTTTTCATGGCGATATCTTTCTTAGACGCCATTCTGCACACAAAGACAACAAACTCGCACATAAGTTAGTAAACGCACATAAACTGCTAAAAGACATTGTAAACAACATCCTAGACATGCATAGACTACTTTTGAGTGAGATGAAGTTACGCTGCAATCGTTAAAATCAATTACGTTAAGCAAATTGAATTTGCAAAAACAGATGTGTATCTGTTGACAGTTACGCGCCCGTAACTGTATAGTTACGCGCGTAACAGTCTCACGTAATAGATTTTTGAAAAATTTGGGCACCATAACTGGACAAATCAAAGGTCGGGTAACCTTTTATTTAAACAGATACGTGCCCGTAACTAATAGTTACGTTCACGTATCTGGGAGTTACGTGCCCGTAACTATTGGTTACGGGCTAAACACAACTTTATGAAGTATGAGTTACGTGCACGTATCTAGCAGATACGTGCCCGTAACTAGCAATTACGTGCAAAACACAACTATTGGGTATCTCAGTTACGTGCCCGTAACTATCAGTTACGTGCCCGTAACTATCAGTTACGTGCCCGTAACTATCAGTTACGTGCCCGTAACTATAGTTACGTGCCCGTAACTGTTTGCAGCCCTCTGTTTTCTTACGTTCAATGAAACTCTAAATACGCTATAATTTTTATCGTAAAATCCTATCTTAAGATGTATTCCGAGTAACATTAAACTTTACACTACACTGTTTTGACAAATTGTGTAGACAGAAACGGTTAAAACCTAGATTTTAGGGCAAAGTTAAAATTCTCTTTAAACCTTCGATTTGGGTTGAAAAACATCAATCAAACTTTACCATTATGCTCGAAAACGTGTTTATGAGGTTTAATAATCATCAATTTCATGTTTGTATTACTGATTTTGAGTCTTTGATTTGGACTACCCAAACCGATAACAGACAGTAGCCAAACACCCCTTTAAACTCGTAAGGAAATCGAGAATGACATACCGTGATGTTCTAATGATGATTTCGAGACTGAACAGGTGTAAATCGAGAGGAAATAGACTGAAATTCGCAAAATCGCCGAGAGAGGAGGGTTTTTCGAAAGAGGGTTTTTGAAATGACGTGATGAAACATTAATTTTAAACCCTTTATATATCCCATTCTCTCTTTTAGTTACGTGCACGTAACTTAGTTACGCGAGGGTAACTGTTAGTTACCCTCCGTAACTTACATAAATGCGTATTGGACTTTACAACTCGATCTAATTACATTCTAACTCGACGACACATTCTAATGAATACAAATACAGACAATAATGCTCCAACAGTTGATGTTGGTGAAAGTCGGTCACTTATAGCGATGAGAAATAGAACGTTGTTCAGAAGTGTTGTTCATCCAGACTAAGTATTATTATACGAACTTGTAGTAAATATTGTTATACCAAATGATTATTATACGAATTTGTTTAGAACGTATTCACGCTACACGAGTTTCGGACGCCATGTATGTTGTAGTGTTGCTACAATTATTTTGAATTGTTTGATCAAATCATGATGCGGAATTTCATAATTTGATTGAATCTAAACAGTAATTGAATTGAGGATTTGATTGCAGAATGTTTAGATATCATTGATAAAACAATTTTGACGGAAATAGCCGTTACATGAATGTTGAAGCTCTTCGGTACTCAAAAGAGTCCGGGTTCAAAGACAACTAACTAAACACAAACATCACTCTATTTATAGACATCATTACATACAGATTACACTAAACACAACTAAGTCTTCATCTTAATTTTAACTCTAGAGTTGTTCACTTTAACTCGGAAGTAGAGTCTTTATCATCGGATTTATAATCTTCAATGTTGACTTGCGTTGACTAACTTAATCTTCAGTTTAAATTAACTCTGGTGAACTTCAGTTAACTCTGGTGAAGTAACTTGTTCACCCGAGTTAAAATTTTCACTAAAGACTTTCTCAGTTTTAAGTCGGGTGATGAACTTAGTTCACCCGACTTAAATACTCAGATCAAAAACACACTTTCAAGATTTCATAGCTTCATCCATAACTTTCAATACTCAACACATGGATGTATTGAATTGATGATTTTGATTCAAATAAGTGATGATGCTAATCTATTTGTTTCGACATTGTTTCAAATTGAACATAATTCGATTGCTTCTTAAACGAATTCGATTATTCTATATCTATGGTTTTAAAACGACAAAGAAATCCTAATGGCCATGGATCAAATTGAAAAAAATGCACTCCCAAAATTTAAACGCTGAGCAAAAAGAAAAAAATGTTCGCGTTAGAAAAGACACGAAACGAATTTAGTTTAATAATATAAGGGTTGTGTTTAAATGTGAAAATTCATGCAAAGGTTATTTTCTTGCCAAATGGCTCCTTTTTATAATATACTAGCTTTAATCCCGTGTGATACACAGAATTGATAAAATTTTGTTTAAATGGTCCAAAAAATATCTATATAATCGATATTGTTTTGTATGTTAGATTTAAGAATAAAAACAATCACAAATTGATTAATGTTATCTGTGTTTACTTGGTTAGTACTATTATAAATTTTATATGTAAGATTCTATAGATTCTTTATCTAAGATTTAGACTTAGGTGTTCTTATTCAAAATCTTAATGATGTTTCATGAACATGCTTGTTTAAATGTTTTCACTTGCAACATCACAAAGCCAAGTACCCAAGCAACTTCATAATGAAAAAGATCAAAAGTTGATTACTTTACAACTTACAGCAACAAAATAAATCCATGAAAACCATCGAGAAAGCACAATTAAACATACATAAAAAACAATCGGATATCAGTAACAAAGTAAATAAGGAATACATGTAAGAAAATGGAGAGGCACTTTCTAATAATCGAACAACTAACCAAGTTTGGTCAATTCTATATCACCTATCTATATACCTATCCACCTCCAAACTCCACCTGAATCTGAGCATTTCAGGTGGGTGGAAGACAAATTACTTCATTTCCCTAAGGAATATTATGATGTGCAACACCATAGTTAATAACCACTTTTTATATAAAACGACTTAACAAAAACTATAGGACCTTGTATACATTATCATCTTATTAGAAAGGTTTTTTTGTTAATAATTTTCATCATAAAAGCTATTTTTTGGGCTGGTCCCATTGTGTCTATCCCATGACTTCCTGAGGTAGTACACCGTATTTTATTCAACAAAATCATAAACCTGTTGAATTAAAACTAAAGATGTTAAGCCATAAATCACAAGTAATTATTTGAATCCAGTTAATCATAAGAAATAAATAAAGTTATTGTATACCTTTACGTGACTTTTGCCACTGATGCACTCATCTGCAAATTATATGAAATGATAATATGCAAGGAAAAACAGACAATAATAATGGAGTAACCCTTTCAAAATTTATCAATATATGATGAATTGATGATAGTAAATGCGAGAAATCTAAATAACAAACCTAAGACCGCGACTTCCTTTCTCTCATATTCTTCAAAATTCATAAAAAACATGACTTACTAAACTCCAATAATGGATTGTTTTAGATTGTGATTTGTTGCAATGCATGTCCTACGTTTATCTATAACGGGTGCAATATAAAACATTTTATTCTAATACCTTTCCATATAACAGGTAGAGGACGACGATCCTCCCATTAATATTGCCCACTAGTATCACACAAAATCACAATTGTTAACAAAGAGCCCCATATTTCAAAAATTTGTTTCATCAAACATATATTTTTTTGGGTGTGATTCTAGTATAAACAAACATAGACACATAATTTAACAACAATATGAAATAAGTTAGTAATAGCTAGTTAACTTACCTTTGCTCATGCTTGTGCCATAGAGATCAACAACATCTATTATAAAAAAAAAAACAATACATTTACTTCAATAACATGTAATCCATACAAAAAAGAAAAAAAGATTTATTCAAAAACTTTTAAACCTAACCCTCAAATTTTATTTGATTTATTCTCAAATAGATATAAGTCAAAGGAAATAGAGACTTACCTTGTCAAGGCCAAATAAGATTTTGAAAGTTTCCTCCCCAACTTTGAAAATATAGGAAGGAGAGTGGATTAGAAAAATACTTATGGAGAGATAAAGATAAATGAGGGCGATTGAAAATGAAATTGGTTAAGCATAAATGTAAATTTCAAATACTTGAATATTATTGGCATTAAAAACGGTGGCAGGGCTATACCAATGGAAATGTTTTATCTGCCCAATATTTTATCTGTCCAATACACGCTACCACCTTGGTTGATTCTAGATGTTCTTAACATGTAAATTGAATTAAATTTAACTGAAAATTCTAAGAAAATTACAACTAAATACATGACATCACCATTTTAAATCTTTGTCTTTGGTGGACAATCTTATAACTAGCCATCGCCATGTTAGCCATAACCTCCATTTATTAAAGGGACAATTGCATATATACCCATTTAAACTTTAATAATTACATATTTATCCATTTAAACTTTAAAATAACGAATCTATCCATTTTAATATTGGAAATCACATATTTATCCACTTTTTTAATATTAATTTAAAACAATTTATTATATGGCCCATATACCCTTAAAAAAAACCACATCCAACTAATAATATATATTTGTAATTTTAAAATACTAAATAAAATGTAATCATCCAAAACAATAAAAATAATACATTAAATTTCAAAAAATGATAACATACGAGTTTTATGTGCTACTATTAGAAGTCAAAAATGCAATCAAGATCCAAAAGTTGGATATCCATATAGATGTGATAACCTTCATCATATTAACACAAACATGTACATATAATCCTTTCGAATAAAATAAAAAACCATCGCATCCAATTTTTACATGACATCGATAAAACGAATTTCACAATTTTAGAAGTAAATATGACTCCACATAAATAATGGGATATCAACGAAATTAATATGACAAAAAGTTAATATACTCTTATTGAGAAGAGTGAATAATTGAGATTTTTTCTTGGCTTTGGATCTTAGTAGGAGATGTACAAGTAAGGGTATATGTGTAGAAGATCTAATAATTTTTGAAATTGGGGATATTTGTTATTTTAAATTTTGAATAGATAAATATGTAATTATTAAAGTTTAAGTGGGGATATATGTAATTCTCCCTTAAAGAAATGGAAAAATATGTGATTTCCAATATTAAAATGGGTATATTCGTTATTTTAAAGTTTAAGTGGATAAATTGTAATTATCAAAGTTTAAATGGGTATATATGCAATTGTCCCTTTATTAAATTAGAAGATATTAAAGAGAAATTTATACCACGAAAAGAAGTTTCTACCAACTTAATAATTATCAGTCGAGGACAAAAAAATAAATATCCACTGACTATTTTTCGGATGAAGACCGGCTAGAACATTAAAAATTTTAAAAAACAAACAATTACTAATAAAATCTCAAGATACGTTTAAAAACTCAAAGTAACAACCATCAAATCTCTTGGGAAAACATAGTAAAAAAAATTACTAATATAACAATAATCGGTATTTTCGGTACAAATGGGACAAATACCGGTTCGGTACGGTATTGGTACAGATCCCGAAAATTGTAAAACAAGAGTACCGAATACCGTACCGATTTTTGTGGGACGGTATGGGATGGTAACGGTGTCGGTTCGGTACTGGGATTAATTATGAGATAAATCAGATTAAACATCGAAGTATGGAACTCTAGTTACCGATGATATTGGGAAATAACATACATATGTATTTTTTGCCAAAAATTTAATACGTTGTGGTCTTATTAATAAAGTTAAGCAACATCTTGTTGGTATTTCGGTTAATATTGCAGCTCCATGTAAGAATGTAACATCGGAAGTTCAATTTACTATGCAAGGTCTTTTGAATGAAGCAGCTCAAAAGACAAAAGATAAGGTTAATGACATTATCATTAGTGTTAACATCTTTGATGTTGATGGTGAAGAAGATAGGGAAGCACAATGGTGAACTTTTATTCCTTTCTTTTAAAAAAGTTATAAACGGTTTTTCTCAACCTACTATCGAATCGCCTTTGCAAACTAATAAAAACTTTGTTTGATGTGATTTGGTGTTCGTGCTATGTGGTTCTACGATGTTTGCATATTCGTTATAGATGTCATTGGTTTATATATAATTGTATAATTAGAAGTGATGAGTGACGAGATATAGACAACTTCATTTGATAAGGAAAAATATCGATTTATTGTTATTGAGGAATTTCATTTATTAAATCGGTTTATGCATCCAATGTTCTGAGTAATGCTTAACATTTGTGTAATTTGTTTGGTGATACTATCGAAATGGTATAGGGCTAAAGAAGCTACTCATCTGATAAAAATTCGGCCTAATATCCAATCCTAGAGAAATTTCATTTATTAAATGCGTTGATATTGGATATTGAAAGTCATACTCCTAACATATGTAATTTTCGCTATGGGCAAAATGATAAAGTAAATCAATTACACAACTTTATTTTTAGCAGTGAACAATTATGTTGCGACAAATACGTAATTTTATTTCTGAACGAAGACAGTAGCAATAAAAGATTCAAATACGTAATAACAACAAGAAAACGTAAACAATTTATCCACCTATGATGAACTTGTAAATACTCCACATGAAAGCAGCCTTGTTCTTCTTATGCTGGTGTGACAAAGTACTTAAATTCCGCTTAGACTTTGGGAACAAATCTTCTGCTTTTTTAGGGTTGTAACTATGGTCATCGTACTTGTGCTTAATCTCCAGCTGCTTTGCTTTTGTAGCCTGACCATGTAACGTTTCTGGATTGAAATTATTGGTTTTTCTGTTGGGTAAGATCATGTTGTTATTGTTTCCTAAGAAAATCTTTGTCCGTGGTATCGTGGTCATCTTCTCACTCTTCTTTCTACTAAAAAGGTGGTACTCTATTGGATTACTCGTGCTAACTTCCAAGCCTTTATCCGAGTTCAAGTTTAAGTTTTGATTCTTGGTTATTAGGAGAACGCCATTTGAATCTATTTCGAATAAAGATTTAGATGTAACATCATCAGTGTCGAAAAGGAGATTAGGTGTGGAAGCTGCAAATAATAAGAACGTGAAGATGATGAACTGAGAGATCTTTTTCATTTTTTAGGCACAAGAGATATTTCTCTCTATGGCTATCGTTGAATAGATCAACTGTGCTTTTGTATGTGTCTAGGTGTGGAAAGAAAAGTTCTAAGGAACGAAATGAAGACAGAAGTGCAGGTCAACCATCCATTTCGCATGATGTCAGCAAAAAGGGAGACTGATTACAAATTGTGAAAAACAAACAATTATCGTATCAATCATTTAAGAATGAAATCATTCAAGGTCTTTAAAATATTACTTTTTTTATATCTTTAGCATAACCTAGTAAGTTTTAATGTTTGTGATGTAACTTTGAATTTTGAAAAGGGAAATGATGGAAACCTATTTAGAGATTCACAATTAGATCTAACATATCCAAATAGGGTAATTTTTAGGGCAAATCATGTGGTTAAAGTTGTGGAATCTCAAGATTTTGACTCAAAAAATCGTTTTGACAATATCTGCCAGATGGGGGGGGGGGGGGGGGGGGGGGGGGGGGTTGGGGGTTCACACCATGCTTTCAGTGCGGCGCACCGTGGAATCTCGAGGGACGAAGCAACAAAACACATAAACCCGACTCAAAAAACTAAAATGTGAGTAAATACAAATCGATATACAAGGGTCAAAACAATTGCGGATAAAAGTAAAAGAATATGGTAACGATAAGTACCTCGAAATGACGGGTTGTCACATAAAAAATACATGTAAAATATATAGAAACTGAGTAAACATCGTATGTCATTAACAATATATAATAATATAAATTGTGATGCCATATATTTGTTGTTTTGTTTATATGTATGAGAAAGTTGCATTCTGTCAAGTTTTATATGTAGGTAATTTGAGTATTTTTAATGATTCTACTCTATCAAATTTTAGACTTTAAATTATAACTTAGGTTATGTCGCGTTGTTAGAACTATATCTTCAATGAATTTTATATTTAATTTTTTTTTCTTCTTAGGAGCAGAGTTTTAGAGGTCAAATTAAATAGTTTCACAATATGATTTTTTTTTAGTTTTTTGTTACTCTAGTATGATTTTATGTATCAATACATAAGGTGTGTTTTTTTTGTTAGCATTTCCTTTTACTATTTAGTATATAGTTCTTCTTTACTCGTGCAATGTATAATTCGTTTATTGTTAAACAAAAACAAAAATTTAGAAGGTGTCTCTTTTTATTTGTCATCATTAACTTTTCTTTTCTTACGATAATAGGTTTTTATTTTTTCTTAGAAAAGATAAAACCAAAAGAAAAAAAATCGTTTTCTTTTTATTAAATAAGTTTAGCATATAAAAATATTTAAGATCTAAAGTAATTGTCTTAAACTATATTTTTTTAAATTAATACTAAAAGTTGAAGGGTTAAACTTATATTTAAAATGGATGAGCTAAAACATAAATAGCTAATAATGATGTCATATAACATCATTATTTTGATCTAATGGTGTATAATTAATCTTAAAACCCATCTAATGACTCATACTTCGCATGTGGCTTATAATGCACCTCTTTTAGTATATATTATAGATATGTTACTAACATAATTCTACAAGTTTTGAAGATTCATATGTTTCTGCACATCATTAGGAATCTGTCACCAAGTTCAAAGATGACGATCCACTCAAGTGTGGATGTAATTTTGTGTGTAATTGTTTATTTTGGATGAACAAAATTCTAAATCCGAAGTAAATCATCGAATACAAAGTAACTTGTAAGTAATAAAAGATCTTCAGACAAAGTAAAAGGTCATTGCTTGTAACACTCCAACCAAATACACACCATTTTTTTATAATATCATTAACCAATATTTAAAAAGTGTTACCACTTCATTACATAACTTAACTATAAGTAAACGTTATGTCAATTCAACTTGAGCGGAAGCTCTTACAAAAACATTTAACTTTAGACATCACGGTCCACCTTCCCTTCTTCATAAGCATGCCTTGCCTTAGATATCTTACTCTTTTCTTATCTTTCTTTCCCGACTAACTAAATTCGTATCTTACTCTTTCCTTATCTTTCTTTCCCGACTAACTAAATTCGTATCTTACTATTTAATTATCTTTCTTTCCCGACTAATTAAAGTCATATCTTACTATTTCCCGACTATTCAAAGTCGTATCTTACTCTTTCCCGACTATTCAAAGCCGTACCTTACTCTTCCCGACTATTCAAAGTCGTGTACATACCCTTATGGCATGTCAAGTTAATACTACGTCTTTCCGACTAATGAAAGTCGACTTTTACCTCTCTCCTGACAAGAAATTTTCATGTTTAACTCTTCTATAACTAACAAATAGGGTACAAGTCATACACATAAACTACATTAAAAACTACTAAAAACTGGTATGGGGTCTCACTGAAGGGAGTGGACAACAACTGTGGCGCATTGGCAACAACTGCACCAAAACATCACCCAACGTAGTCCCACTGTGGCGCAGTGGTGTCCTGTGGGGGTGTTTTGGTTTTCTTTGCAAAATCTTGCACTTCCAAGTTAGGGCCTAGCCCCTCTTTCTGTTAACCGTTTAGTCATAAATTAAACAAGTATCTTACCCATCTTTCAAAGGTTTCATTGCACATAACATTAACATATAAAGCATTATAAACAAACTTCGTATACTCACCTTGAAGTCAAATTAAGCTTACTACGCACACGTCTCTTTCTCTTTACTCTTATTCTTCAAATCTGCGTTTTTACAACCAACACAAATTTTCATTCAATAAATCGTACATGCATATAAACACATGTGTTAACTTCATTACAACTCTTTCTAAACCTTAAACTCTTAATCTAAACATGTTTGGCATTTCTACCCAACTTGCCATCTTTTGGGTCTTTTGACCCATTTAACATTTTAATGTACAACAAGCATTTAAACACTTTACACCCATTACACAAATCATAAATAACACATTGCAAGAATGTGTTCTTCCTTCTAACCATTTCCTACCCATTTGCTATCTTTCCACGGTTCACATGATCCGTTTGGAAACTAGTGTAGCATACTATCACCACTTCACCCAAACACAATTTTGAGTATTCTTAATCTTATCTTTTCTATCTTATTCTTGAAATTAATCATTTATAACATAACTCTTCCATTTCAAAACATTCTTACAATGATTAACACTTCAAATTAACATTTAACCTCTTTGCACTAATTAGCTAAAATATAAATTTTTACAAAATTCATATAAGTTAATCTTTCAAGCTTTCAAGCTTTTACATATATTACTAACATCAAAATAACATATAAACAAAGCTTAAGTTTAACAATTCTTCAAACTTCATGATTATCCCCAAATAATCATTTACCTAATTTTAACCAAATTAAGTATTTCTACCTTTCAATTAAACATCTAAATGATGTTATAACACAAAATACAAGCTCAATTTCATCAAATAAATTTAAGTAAATAATCATACTTTCTTTTTCTTCAACTAGAACCAAAGCTAGGTTTCTTAAACTCTTAATTTTTGCTTTAATTGATGAAATCTACAACTATTGATCTCCAATTTGTGTTAATTACAACTTTCTTCTTTCTTACTTTCTTCTCTAAACCGACTCACACACACACAAAACTTCCTGGTAATGACACCTCTCTTCCACCTCTAGACATAACTTTTCAGAACTTACACTTTAGTCCTTCATCTTTCAATAATTGACTAACTTGTTAACTTAACCAATATAGCTAACAATTTTAATCCTTTCTAGCCAAAGTTAACTATTTTTCTTACCAAGTTAGTCCTTTTCATTTATAACTTCTATTATAGACTAAAATATAAAACATACTTATAATAAATAAGTAAATACTTATAAAATATTCTATTTCCGAAACTTGGATGTTACATTATCAAAGCAAAGACTGAATGACTAGACTTGAAGATTGAACATAATTTGGAGCTTGAAGAACTGAAGTAATACGGAGCTAACCATAGAGAATCATTAGTGATAATTTGAAGATTCTCATAACATCATCTAAGGGGGAGATTGTTGGGTCTTGAAGAAAATGGAGGAAGTTAACAATCTTCAAAGTGTGTTAATTCTGCTAAGTATTTACTTCAGATGCACAATGTTCAACATCCGAAGTAAATCTTAGTAAGTCAATTAAAGTCAACTTTGAAAAATTTACTTCGGGTGAAGACTTTTACATCAAAAGTAAATTTGAAGCATCGGAAGTAATTAAGATGAAGACTCTAGTTGTATTTATGAACAACTAGAACTCTTCGGACCTCCGACATAAAGCCGATGGCCGGAGGCGGCGCTATAAAAGTAAACTAGATCTAGGGTTTGAGGTTTAGAAAGATAATTATTATCCACACCTAAGGTGTTTCCATTTGTATGTCAACAATCTTTGTTGTATTTTTTATAGTTCTTCTATATACGTACAAAATATAATCTGCTTACTTTTAAATAAATAAAAACAAAAACAAAAATATTGGCATATTTCATTTATCACATGACAACTCATGTAATTTTAATATTTATTATAGTGTGTAATTTAATTATATATATTTTTATTTATACCTATATATTTGACTTCAACTTCAACTTTAAATTTCACTAGTAATTTAGGCTCGTGCACGGGTCTTGTTTTTTCTACAATAAGAACAATTTCGGTCAATACTCGAACACTATGATTATGTTCTCGAGGATTTGTGATAACAAAATTATATTAGAAACAAATAAGATACGTCTAGGAACGCATTGTTTCATTCGCCTTCTTTAACATGCTTATTCACCGAACACTTACATTAGAATACATTATCATTTTCCTATATCCAAATACTAACAACTAACAAAGTTTAACTGAAAAATAATTATATATATACAAAATACATAAAAGCGTATCACCGAAAACAAAACATCCAACACCCCCTATTAAAAAAAAAATACTAAAAACAAAATGAAATTATTATTCGCTTCCATAGAATATATGATGGCAACAAAAACCAAATAGAAAATACTTAACTCATTGTTTCCATCTTCTTCTTCGACTTCCTTGTTCGTTTATGTGTTGAACATCATTCGGATAGTTTGGGTAGTTCTTCAGTTATTGTGTTTTGGATTTTGATCCGGATTAAAATTTCATTTTATTTACAGTTGAAGGACGTAACATTTGTTAGACGGCTTAAAAGACCTTTTTTTTTCTTTTTTTTTTTAATAATATTTATTAAAAATGATAACTTTTAAAAATTAGTAATAAGTTCTATTTATTGCTAAGTCTATTGAACATATATATATATATATATATATATATAGATAGATATAAAAAATTTATTACTTATCATTTATTAAAACTTATATTTAATATCGTTATTAATTAAAAAAGTCAACTTTTCGTTAGTAAAACTCCACTTAATATAATGATTTGTTAAAAAACTTAAACCTCAATTTATGAAGAAAAAAAATTATTTTTATTTATTATCTTTATCATTATTTATTTCAAACACTTAACCATTTAGTATCATAAATATAGATATATAATCATTTTTTAAGAAATGAAATCATGATGAAAGTTTATTTATTATGTAAATGAATTTTATTATTTATTAATTTTAATTGATTGTAAATATATTTATTTTTCAAACAATATATAAATCATTTGATTTGTGAGAAAATTTTAACCTTGCTTTATGAAAAACTTTTAATTGATTATTTATTATCATTATTTATTTCAAACACTCAATTTTTTAGTATCATAGATATAAATGTATAACCATTTTTTTTAATTAATAAAAAGTGAAATCATTAAATTGTTTTAAATTTATTTATTCATTTAGATAGATTATAAATATATTTCTTATCCAAATTATATATATACTATTTATTAATTTAAAGCTATTTATTACTATATTTAATATCTAAACTCAACTTTTATATATATATATATATATATATATATATATATATATATATATATATATATATATATATATATATATATATTAACAAATAATAAGGAAGAAATAATATATATGTTAGTTGGTCTTTTTTAAAAAGACGTAATATATATATATATATATATATATATATATATATATATATATATATATATATATATATATATATATATATAACATAATTAATAATATGTATATGTTTCTTTTTTTCTAGAGTTATATATTTGTATTTTATTATATAATAAAGCAAAAAAAGATTGTTTTTCTTTTTATTTTATTATTTTTACAAATTTAGTCTTATATCAAAAAAAAAAAAAACATCAAGTTTAATGAATATTTTTGGTAAAAACGTTTAATATATAAAATATATTTAAGATTTAAAATAATGGTGTCAAACTATTTATATTTAACTATGCACTAAAATCGAAAAATTAAAATTGTATTTAAAATCAAAGAACTACAATGAAATAGTTTATTATGATGTAACAGTTTGAAATCAATTTTTAAATTCATCAAATTATCTATACTTTGTCAACTGTTTGTGATTGTCAATAGTTGAAGCTGAAAACAAGTTTTCTAATTTTGTATAGACGTCAATGCTTCGAATGTAGTGGTATAATTGATAGGGTGAAGGTATATTAGTCCTCGTCATTTGATAAAAAGAAGGAAAAAAATGTTGACCGATTATCCTTGAGAATATTTATTTATTATATTAGTTGATGGATTGAATGTTGTGAGTAATGCTCAACATTTATGTAATTTGTTTAGTGAAACTCTCGAAATGATATAGGTAAATAATGTTACTAATATAATGAAAATTTCGGTCTGCTATCCTAGAGGGATTTCACCTATTAAATCCGTTGATATCTGAACAATTATGTTGTAATAAATTAAAATGGTAAAGTAAACATTTATTTTGTGAAGATTTAAGTAGTATATCAGATAGATAAAAAAAATTCTAGAGTAAATTACACCGTTGGTCCCTATGTTTGTACCCAAATCGTTAGTTTGAGGCTTTTTTTGAAATAATTACACCACACGTCCCCAATGTTGCAATTCTGTTACGCCGGTGATCCATTTTCAACAATTTTCAATTGAAAAGACTAAAATACCATTTTCTAAAATATTTAATCTATTTTTTAATTTCTATTAACATTTAATATAATTAAAAAAAAAATAACTAATTTTTCCACTCCTCTCATCTCTCTTCCCTCTCTCTCTCTTAAACACGTCTACCACCATCTTTTCTTCTCCATTTTTTCCCAGAACTTGCTCTCTTATTTCTCACTAACCTGATTCATTTCAATCAAATAATTTCATAAAAATCATGAAATTAATCATCAATTCGTGTTATTAATCTCATCAAATTTCATCAAAAATTATTTGAATCGAATAATATTTTGATAATTTTAGGTTTTAGAAAAAAAAACCTAAAAAAATCGAATCAATCATGAAACCGATTCAACCACCGCTAATCGCCGTCAACCGTAACGTTAACCGTCCACGCCTTCGTCCTGAACTAACGCTACTGTTACCACAACGCGAGCCACAAATCGATGTTCCGTTACCACTACCGCCGTCCTCCGCCGTTACTTCAACTTCACAGCTGCTACAAAACGCGAAACCGCAACCGTATAACTTATCTGAACTCGATCGGATGAACAGAATCGGTTCTGGCAGCGTAGGTAGATGATTGCCTTATCTTTTTTTTTTCTTTAGGAAATAAACTATTTGTGTTGTAAAGAAAAAAAGATTAAGAGATGATGATGGTGGTAGATGTGTTTAAGAGAGAGAGAGGGGGAAGAGAGATGAGGAGATCTTTGAAATTAGTTATTAGTTTTTTTTATTATATTAAATGTTAAAAGAAATTAAAAAATAGATTAAACTTTTTAGAAAAGGGTATTTCGGTCTTTTCAGTTGGAAATTGTCAAAAATGAACTACCGACGTAACAGGATTACAAAAATGGGGACGTGTGGTGTAATTATTTCAAAAACAAGCCTCAAACTAGTGATTTAGGTACAAACATAGGGACCAACGGTGTAATTTACTCAAAATTCTATTTATAAAAATGAATTAATTTAAAAAATTAAATTATAAACATAATTGTACAACAAAACCCAAATTGCGCTTGTTCTCTCTCTCTCTCTCTCTCTCTCTCTCTCTCTCTCTCTCTCTCTCTCTCTCTCTCTCTCTCTCTCTCTCTCTCTCTATATATATATATATATATATATATATATATATATATATATATATATATATATATATATATGATTTATGGCAAAACTCTTGGTATTACAAATGAGTTTGTAAATAAATTTCTTATAATTATTGATTATAAATTTTAATCTATAATTTATATAAAAGAAAAAGGTTTAATTTTAGTGTTTTTATAATGACTTTAGATAAAATTTAAACTACAATCTTTAGAAAAACTTTTTAGTATACATATATGTTTATATAAATTTATTACCTATCATTTATTGAAAATTATATTTAATATCGTTATTATTTAACTCTCATTCATGGCATAGGCAAAAGCAGTCCTAATGACTTTCGGTGAAGATATGCTTATATTAAAAACTCAACTTTTCATTCCACTTAATATAATGATTTGTTAAAAAAATTAAACCTCATGTTATGAAAAAAAAAATTATTTATTATCTTTATTATTATTTATTTCAAACACTTCTAATTTTATAAAAAATGAAATCATGTTGAAAGTTTATTTATTATGTAAATGAATTTTATTATTTATTAATTTTAATGGATTGTAAATATATTTATTTTTCAAACAATATATAAATCATTTGATTTGTGAGATAATTTTAACCTTGATTTATGAAAAACTTTTAATTAATTATTTTTTATCATTATTTATTTCAAACACTCAACTTTTTAGTATCATAGATATAAATGTATAATCATTTTTTTTTAATTATAAAAAGTGAAATCATTAAAAAAAATTTAAAGTTATTTATCCATTTAGATAGATTATAAATATATTTCTTATCCAAATTAAATATAAATTATTTATTAATTTAAAGCTATTTATTACTATATTTAATATCTAAACTCAACTTTTATATATATATATATATATATATATATATATATATATATATATATATATATATATATGTATATATATATATGTATATATATATATGTATATATATATATGTATATAGTGAATGGTTCATGCGAGAACTCAAAATTATGCGAGAACTGCGAGAACTCACCCTTATATAGTGAAGTGTTCCAGAATTGTCATTAAATGAAAGATGAGGAAGGAATTTGAAAAATGATAAAGGGTAAATCTGTCTTTCTTACAATAAAAAAACTGATGCCCATCAAAAATAGGCATGATTTGTGTCAAGGAAGTCCACCACACACACACACACACACACACACACTCTCTCTCTCTCTCTCTCTCTCTCTGCCATCGTTAATCCGAACGCCTCTATTTGAAATTACCGTTTCCTGCATTAATAAAATTGGGTGTGCCGTCGCCTCTGCAAATCCGGCCAAATCACTTTATTATATAAACACGATTTTTTCATGCACCTTTGAACATACTGAGTTCACCTATGAACATAATGAGTTCACATATGAACATCCTATTTTAAAATGGGTATTTGATCTTGTTCTGATATGAACAAATGGTGTTCTTGTTTCAAGAAAATCCTCTACTAAGTAATATATTAAATAATATAACTAGTTTTATTAATTATAAGGGATTTTAAGTTAATTTTGGGTTTTTAAGTCTGGATCGAAAAATGGCAAAAAGAAATTCAAGAACACGTGAGGACACAGTGAAATATTAGATGATAGGAAAGAGAAAATTATAAGGATTTGATTAATTGTAAAAAAGACATTTACTAATATGTCCTTTTTATTTAAACACAAATGTTTTAAAACTAAAAATGATGGACCAATCAAATTTATTTCTCGCAGTTCTCGCAAAAATAATGGTTCTCGCATGAACCACTCCATATATATATATATATATATATATATATATATATATATATATATATATATATATATATAGAGGTTGGTTCTTGTAAAACAAATTTTAAGATAAAATAAGAAAAAAAAAATTAAAAAAAATTTATAATGTTAGATATTTTGGATTATCGTTCATTTTAACCATATATGAAACTTTAAAATATGAAGTTTTGTTGTACATCAAAAAATGGGTAGTTTTATCGTTGTGCATCAATTTTGAATATTTACTGCAAAAAACAATGAATTTGATGCACAGCCCCTAAACGACATATATTTTGATGCATATCAAAACACTTTTTTAAAGTTTGTTATAATTGAATAAATAAACATAATACAAAATTACACATATTATAAATTATTTTTTCATATTCTTGTACTTAATTTACTTTAAATATTGGTTTATAAGAACCTCCTCCTATATAATATATATATATATATATATATATATATATATATATATATATA
This sequence comes from Senecio squalidus, assembly GCA_910822075.1. NCBI lineage: Eukaryota > Viridiplantae > Streptophyta > Magnoliopsida > Asterales > Asteraceae > Senecio > Senecio squalidus. The sequence continues at coordinate 51,721,895 of CAJVGC010000432.1, forward strand.
TATATATATATATATATATATATATATATATATATATATATATATATTAACAAATAATAAGGAAAAAATAATATATATGTTAGTTGGTCTTTCTTCAAAAAGACGTAAAATAATATATATATATATATATATATATATATATATATATATATATATATATATATAACATAATTAGTAATATGTATATGTTTCTTTTTTTCTAGAGTTATATATTTTTATTTTATTAAATAGAAAAACCCAAAAAAGATTATTTTTTTTTTTTTTTATTATTTTTACAAATCTAGTCTCACATCAAAAAAAAAAAACATCGAGTTTAATGAATATTTTTGATAAAAAGGTTTAATATATAAAATATATTTAAGATTTAAAATAATGGTGTTAAACTATTTATATTTAACTATGTACTAAAATTGAAAAATTAAAAATTGTATTTAAAATCAAAGAACTAAAATGAAATAGTTTATTATGATGTAATAGTTTGAAATCAATTTTTAAATTCATCAAATTATCTATACTTTGTCAACTGTTTGTAATTGTCAATAGTTGAAGCTAAAAACAAGTTTTCTAATTTCGTCTGGAAGTCAATGCTTTGAATGTAGTGGTATAATTGATAGGGTAAAGGTATATTAGTCCCCGTCATTTGATAAAAAGAAGGAAAAAAATGTTGACCGATTACCCTTGAGAATATTTATTTATTATATCAGTTGATGGATCGAATATTGCGAGTAATGCTTAACATTTTATGTAATTTGTTTAGTGAAACTGTCGAAACGATATGGATAAAAAATGTTACTAATATGATGAAAATTTCGGTCTGCTATCCTAGAAGGATTTCATTTATTAAATCCGTTGATATCTGAACAATTATGTTGTAACAAATTAAAATAGTAAAGTAAACATTTATTTTGTGAAGATTTAAGTAGTATATCAAATAGATAAAAAAAAATTCTATTTATAAGAATGAATTAATTTATAAAATTAAATTATAAACATAATTATACAACAAAACCCAAACTGCACTTGTTCTCCTTATGGTTATGCTTAATCTCTCCGTCTGCTTTTGCTTTCGTAGCATAATCATGTAAAACGTGTCTGGATCGAAATGATTGCTTGTTTCTTTAGATAAGATCATGTTGTTGTCGTTGTTGTTTCTTAAGAAAAACTTTTGTGGTATCATGATTAACTTCCGACGTAGATTACGTCCAGTTTTACTACAAAGTGACACTTTATTGGATGTAATCTAACGTCAAAGGTTTTATCCAAATTCAAATTCTGATTCTTGGTTAGGAGAACGCCTGTTGAAACTGTTTCGGACAAAGATTTGGATGCAACATCAGCACTCAGCAGGGTCGAAAAGGAGATTAGGCGTGAAAGCTACAAAAAGAAGAACGTGAAGATGGTGAACCAGAGAGAACTTTTTCATTTTTGGTCACAAAGTACATTTCTCTCCATGGCTATCGTTGGATAGATCAATTGAGCTTTTGTATGTCTTGGTGTGAAAGGTTAAGTATCAGGAACGAGATGAAGACCAAACAGGTGCCCAAGAAGTGCAGGTCAACCTTCAGTATTTACCTATTTCGCGTGATGTTAGACCCCACAGAAGAAGGGATGCGGAAAATTACAAAGTGAGTAAAAAGAAAACACTCGCCCAACAAAATAAGAAGAAGAAAAGGCTCAAATGAGACGACAAGCAAGTAAAAAGCATCGGACGTGTAATTAATTACATCATAATTCATATATATTCCGCGTAACCAAAATACATGAACAATTTGATTTAAGGGTAAGTGTTAAAAACATGACACTGATTCTCCCTTGTGTATATCCAATTCCAAAAAATAAGTCAAGTTATCATGTAAAAAAATCAAAAAAAAATATTAATTGGTTGAGGTCAAACCGTCGTCAATATTTTAATTTTGTCTGCAAGAATCATGCACACATTCCTTGAAAAATTGTGAGAGTTGAGTTGCATACAACTCGGGTTCATGCCTAAAATGATCAACATGCGGGGTTGACTTAAAGTTGCATGACCTAACCACACGCCCCGTTTTCTGTTGTGCCTCCATAAAAGACTCTACTGATCCTGCCGGAATAACTTTGTCTGCACTGCTGTAAATGTACAACTGCGGACAGCTTGGTTGTCCGGATTTTAGTTGTACTAGTACATTTGAAAGCCTCCTGGGAAACAAGTCATTGTTAGTTAACATTTTTGCGCAAATAGGACATATGGGTTGATAGTTGCTCAACGCCTAATTATTTTATTCCAGACTAAATCGTTTTTACAGAAGATTTTGATTGTTAGTGTTAAAATATTATTTTTTGTAGCCATAGTTAACACATTGATTGCCTTTCAATAAAAAGTAATAATAATCAGAGCATTGATTATTTATTAAAAAAACGTTAAAGAATGGACAAAAAGTGTTTGTAAACTAGCCTCTTTTGACCCGTTACACAACCCGCCCATATTGCCACCCTTATGAAGAGATCCATTGGATAATGAAATTATGTAGACTTACTGGTGAACTGTGGGTAGATTTAAAATCACGTTAAAGAACTTTTCCAGAACCACTAGCAGAGCTATTTCGCTCATTGCTGGTTTGGCAACAATGTCGTCTGCATTTCTGTTTCCTTTTGCTGCAATACTGTTTTTCTTCAAAAAAGCAGCAGAGAATCCCGAAGCCCAAACCTACAACGCAAAAGTATCAAACGTTTTGGTCATATATTGAAACTAACAAGGAAACAAGAGACCTTGTTTGGCAACACTATTTTTTTAATTTACAATATAATAACATAATCAAATATGTAATTTTTGTTTAACCAATTCTTTGTACCTGTGGGTCAGGGGCTGCAACGGGTGCGGAATCTACGATACATCCCTTAATTCTCTCCATTAGAGTATTGTCTTGTTTCTGAATCTTCTCCAACATAGCTCCATATCTGAGAAAGTAACATATGGTCAAATACAAATTAATAAAAACAAATAAAATCAACAAGAAACAGGAGATGAAAAAGGCGTACATTAGCCATCCCGTGTTGCTAAATGTATGAAAAACCAAATTCTTTCCATACTCTTCTTCCAACCATTCAGCAAGATGATTTACAAGCAAATCCACATGTTGTTCGGCTTTCCCTCCAACTTGATAACTTAAAATCTCGGACATTGGAAACGTGAACGTAATTACATGAAACCCTTTTGAGGTATACCAATCAGCATATTTCTTAAGATGCTTTTGTTTAGCCCCTAACCATCCAAGCAAAACCACAACCATCTTAGAATTTTTGTGTAAATCAATAGCATCAGCCTTTGGTAAATGCCATCTGTAAACAACATCTGTAGAGGTCATATTTGGTACACTAGAAGAATAATCAACATGTCTAGAAGTCTTTGCCAACTCAGCAGACTGGTATGCGCTCAGTAATGAAGGAAAAGATGCAACATCAGTAGCCATGGTGTTTATATTATTCGTTGAATATCTAAAGTTGGGAATAGGTATTGGACTTTTTGTCACAAAAGACTTGGCAACACTAATATCAGATAACTGTTCCCATTTCGTCTGACTAATCAAATCCGCGGCACAACATCGTTCTGATGGAAGAGATGAATCCAACGGTTTTGATGGAGAGAAAATATCACGAACTTCAGAAGAAACAGAAGCTAACGCAACAGCAGATGCTGCAACAACTGGCCTTTGAAATAAACCAGACAACGAAGCCATTATAATCTTGAAATCAGCAATGCACAATCTCTGTTATGAATATATATGTGTAAACAATTAGATATACGTACATAAGACAAAAACCTTACCAACCCAGGTGAGATCATGTAACCAACATGAAACACGCGTAAATAAAGTCAAATAAAAAATGCGTTCTCGTTCAAAGTTGACTGTTTGAATGACATTAACTAACTAACTTGTTACCTGTAGTTGGTCTTAGTTGAAATATTCTTTTGGGCTGCCAATAAACGTGTGTATTGACAGCCCACCGAAATCTTTCTATATATACACAGTCAGCCAAACCAAGCCAGCTTCTTCCTTTCTACAACGAAGATATTCTTTACAAGTATTAGATAAAACGCAATATAAGTTGTAAAAGGCGTAAACTTTACGATCAACTTAAGTGGGAAAAAGTTCCAAGATGATAGATTATTCGAGGGTATAAACGGATGAATATTCTAGATTCGAAGAACCAATGTCATGTTGGAATCAAAAGACCAATTTACAGCCATAACATTTGTTGACATTAAGTAGCATAAAAGAATCCTACAAGAAGATACCAGCAATATGATAAAAAGTGGACAAAAGTATGGGCCAATGATGGATGGAACTAGTTCTAGATAATTAATTCAACTTATCGCCCCCCAAATATTTCGGTTTGTCCATATTGTGTCCATAAGTCGAAATTTTAATACGGAAGAGCAACTTCTTTAATTGAGAGGTGTTTAGGATTGTTTATTAAAACGGTTTATCAAGTTGGTATATTTTGATAAAAGTGTAATAAGCACTTTTGAGTGTTTGAATGGAAACAAACACTCAGTAACAGCTCGTTTTAACAAACTGTTTCACATCTATGCTTTTGAGATCTCTATACTAAATTTCCAAACAGGGAAAACAACTTATGAACTTAATGTGTTTGTTTACGACTTACGCTTCGCATTCGGTTTTAACCAAAGTCAAAATTCCATATTCGGAAAAATGAATATATAGTTTCCAACGGAATATATCTCAAACATGAAGGGTGTAAATAAAACTTTGTAAAGTTTATTGATTTGACCCACCGCCCATTCCTACCAATAGCATCCAAAAAAGTATGTTATTCATTGTTATATTTAAACCAAAACTTTGATTTCCTAAGATAACATATTAACGATCAATTCACAAAAATAATCATGTGATTCTCGCTTTTCTAAGTATGTTAGACATATTTTTATTTTAAAACAAGCTACTAAATTCGTAAAAAGTTTCATTTTTTTAAACGGAAATTAAATATGTTTGAAATAAGTGATTCTAAATTTGACACGTTCACAAGTTGGCCTTTTAGTTTGCATCTGATTCTCGCGACAAAAAAATAGTTGCAAAGTTGGTGATTAGTATTGAAATATCAACGTGATTTTCTCTACTTTAACAACAATTTTTTTTTATCAAAACAAAAAGAAAAAAAAAATGTGTAACGCGTGAAAGCAAATTAAAACTTTAAATATAAATACACAAATCGAGAAAAAAAATAAAAATAAAAATAAAAAATAGAATATAGCTGTAAACAGGCATTGAATTAAAACCGAGTTGTACGGTACAACAGCGAGATGCATAATCTGCAATGTAGGTTTTAATTCCACCGTTTGAATTTCAATTCATTTACATATAGATATAGATATAGATATAGATATAGATTGATTATAAATAAATGAAAAAAATGAATAAAGTTACCGGAAAAGAGGAGAAGTCCGGCGGCACAAACGGAAAAGGGAAGGTTAACGGCGGTGACGGAAAATGAAAGAAATAATAATAATAATATTTGAGTTCCTGAATTGTAGGATTCCCGAGATTTTGACAACCTTTCGTTTGGAAAAACACCTTTTATAGTCTCTCCCCTCAACCTCTAAATAACCCAAATATGTTATATTTTTTTTTTTTTTTTTTTTTTTTATAACAATCGATACGATTTGAAGTGGGTGTTTGTTTTGTTGGTTTTAAGGTTTTAAAACAGGATCGAATATAATTAAAACGAAAGTTTTATAAACCGAGAAATCGATTGAATTGATATATCTGATAAATCTGATCGTTCTGATCATATAATTGTGATTACATGAATTCCTATTTATACTAAATCAACCGGTGTTAATGAACCGATGTGATTGTTCATTCGAAAGGTGGTGTCGGTTGGTGGTTTAATTCCACCGTGACCTTTGTTCAACCAGTGTATCCTTTCGGGTTTACACTAAACTACCTTAAACATCTAATAATTACATTTTTGACACTAAACTTTAATCTTCGAAGTGTGATCGAGATTAATCCTACATTCACCCCCTTAATCTTGATCATGCTGAAGAAGGTTCTTGACTCCTGTCATTTGATTTGCTCGTGCCGTTGTCTAAGTACCTCATCATCTGTAGTATTCTTGCTTGCTGCTGTGAAATTCTTCTCACCTAAGAATACTTCTTGGCGTACTTCAATAGATGCCATAAGTAATGTTGGCTCTAAATCTTCTTCAATGAGGTTTGAATGTTCTGTGTCTTGATTCTTCTGTGGACATCTAGTTGAATAATGTCCAAACTCCTTGCATGTGAAGCATTGTATATGGTTCTTATCATGAGTATGCTTCTTTGTATAGTTATTAGTTTCATTCTTGAAACTATCCTGTGAAGGTTCCCAGTCTTTTCTTTCTGATCTTTGTGATCTAAAGTTGTTATTCCCTCGGCCTCCTGAGTGGTTAAATCTTCCACGACCACGTCCTCTAAAAGGTTGGCCTCGACCTTCATGTTGAGTAAACATCAGTGTTTCTTGACTGTTATCAAGTCTTTCCTTTTTACACTTGATTCTTTCCTCGAAGGTCTTCAATCTTCCGATTGCTTCGTCTAGTGACATTTCGTCTAAGTCTGAGTATTGTTCAATGGATGCGACGATCTGAAGGAATCTGTCGGGTACGGCATTCAATAACTTTCGTACTAGAACGGGATCTTCATATGTCAATCCGAGGCTTGCTGCTTTATTTACAATACTCGTTAATTTTGCAGTGAATGAATCAACTGATTCATTTTCATTCATTTGTAACATCTCAAATTCAGACTTGAGTGTTTGCTGCTTTGCTTGTTGGACTCGGTTTTCTCCGATATGTCTTGTCTTCAAAGCGTCCCAAACTTCTTTTGCAGATTTGTATTTTGAGATGAGTAGCAGTTGATCTTCTGGTAATGTCTAGTAGATATAGGCGATAGCGGTTTTGTCTTTCTTCGCATCGACCTCAGTTGTTAATTGTGGTACAATCATTTCCCATAGTCCATTTGCTTCTAATATCACTTGCATCCGTATTGACCAAGTTGTATAGTTTGCCCCTTTTAATATAGGGCATTGAAAGTGGGTTGTGAACCCAATTTCTTTAATTTTAGAAGTACCTACTTCTAATTTAGCGTCTTCGTTTCCGGGCATTTTAACTTAGTTCTAAAGTTCTAAGTAAAAATATAAAATTCTTTATCTAATAACAAAAAGTCCTTTATTTGTTATTTTATAATAAATAAATATCTATTATTTATTATAATAGAATTTTAATAAACTTTATTTGTTATAAAAAGTTTAGTTATAAAACTTTAAAAATATTTTATTTATAATATAATATAAAGTAATATGAAGTAAAGTTTTAATATAACTTTGAAAAAGGAAACGTGTAGGGTTCTTGAAATGAAAGGTGTACCTGTTCAATTTTGGGCCTCTCTTTCTCTCTGTGTGTGAAACCGACGTCTCCCTTCTTTTGGCGATGGCGTCGATTGGAAATCAATCTGTTTCTTCGGTTGATTTCGAATTTAAATGCTTAAAGATCTCGGTTGCTTACTGCTTTGGTCGAGACTGTGATGTTGGTTCAGACCGTCTGAGATGTCTCCGGTCGTTTTCCGGTCGTCTTCTCCGGTATGTTCTTCTTCTTTACCGGCCTCTTTAATCGGTCGCCTAGGGTTTCTCCCTTTGATTCAAACAACGCCGTCCTGGTGTTCTTCTGTTGAATCTTCTGGTGCCGATTTCAGTCTCCGGTATGTTCTTCCTTTTTTTCTTTCGGATTTGGTGCCAGATGGTGAAGAAAAGCCCCCTGCTTTTCGATTGCCCTGGGTATCTAATGATTCAAACAACACCCCACTGGTGTTCTTCTGTTGAATCAGAGATCCGAATAAAAGGTAGATGATGAGAACTTTCGGTTTAATTAACCAAAAGCTCTGATACCAATTGTTGGTTTTAAGGTTTTAAAACAGGATCGAATATAATTAAAACGAAAGTTTTATAAACCGAGAAATCGATTGAATTGATATATCTGATAAATCTGATCGTTCTGATCATACAATTGTGATTACATGAATTCCTATTTATACTAAATCAACCGGTGTTAATGAACCGATGTGATTGTTCATTCGAAAGGTGGTGTCGGTTGGTGGTTTAATTCCACCGTGACCTTTGTTCAACCAGTGTATCATTTCGGGTTTACACTAAACTACCTTAAACATCTAATAATTACATTTTTGACACTAAACTTTAATCTTCGAAGTGTGATCGAGATTAATCCTACATGTTTGTGCTTATATAAGCGGTTTATGACTTATTGTTATTTTGACTTATGTTTTATAAGTCTGAATTTCTCGGCTTATATAATTAATTATGGGATAATTTCCTATATACCCTTATTAAACATCAAAATATCCTATTTGCCCAACTTAAACTATAAATATCCAATATGCCCTTATTAAACATCAAAATATCCTATTTGCCCAAATCACCATTTTTATTAATTTTAAACTTTTTAATAATCAATTTAAATTTTCTATAATTATTTAAAATATGAAAAAGACCATATTGTCCTTATTAACCTAATATCTTTACGTCTCCTCCTTTTCATCCCTCACGATACGTAACGTCGCCTCCAGTCCTCACGTCGTCTGCGTATGTACGTCCACGTCGCCTGCTCTCCTTCCTCCCTCACGTCGCCGGCTCTCCTTCCTCCCTCACGTCGCCGGCTCTCGTTTGCAAGGGCAGGTTTGCTTTTTTCGAATTTTCCATTTGTCATGTTGAATCGATTAGCTTATGCAACTGATGCCACTTTAGACATTGCCATTGATGCCATCAACTCTAAACCAACGTGGGAGAACATGGTTGAGTCTCCAATAATCGAGTATGCTTATGCAAATTTTCTTAAAATCTATTTAGTATACTATCGTTAAATGCTTCTACTTAATTAACTTCAATTTCAGGCGTATACCATCATCCAAGTATAAACTAAAGTTGAAATATGGGGGATTCTTTCGACTAGCCAAGAACTCTTGTAGAAAAATATATTGCTTTGGCTCTCAAAAGTGCATCTACATAGACACATGGTCATATAGTTTGAGTCAGCTAAAAGAAGAAGTCATAAAGCCTGCAAAGTAATTGTGTGGAAGGAATAATATGATGCTTGTTTGAGCACTCAAATGCCTGCAAAGTATTTGTATTCATTGGCAGATGAGAATCCAATTGTGTGGAAGGAATAATTTGATGGTTTTGTTTATGTTGGAAAATATGATATTATGAAAGCTTAAGATAGGCATATGAGATATTTGTAGTTTAAGTTGGGCAAATAAGATATTTTTCATGTTTAATAAGGGTATATAGGAAATTATCCTTTTTTTGGAATAGGTTTAAAAGAAGGGTATAATCGTCATTTAACTATTTTTTATAATTCTAAACCATATAAAATGCTTTAAAATTAATAAAAATGGTGATTTGGGCAAATAGGATATTTTGATGTTTAATAAGGGTATATTGGATATTTATAGTTTAAGTTGGGCAAATAGGATATTTTGATGTTTAATAAGGGTATATAGGAAATTATCCCATTAATTATTACGTCATAATAAACAGTAATAAGCCCATAAACGGTTACATAAGGTGAAAAATTCGTGTCGAGATATCAATAAGTCATAAACTTCTTATATAAGTCCAAACAAACACCTCCTAAAATATGTATGAACAAATTTAGAAATGATTTTATTCTATCATAGTTTGTGCGTATCATGTCGCGATGATGACATCATTGTAAAAATCGTATAGATTAATCGATGATCCATAATCCACTTTATTGATTAGATTTTTATAACTCCATCAATTAGTCACTTTATCGATCGATAAACTAATTGAAACAATTTAGTCATAATCAATATAAAATAACGTGTCATCGAAATAGTGTGAAAAAAAATTAATATTTAATTAGCAATTGTATTCAAATAATAAATCACAAATATATTTTATAACTCATTATTTATAGAAAATGCAATAATTGATTAATCTACTTATTAATCTTTAGTTCCTACTCAACTGTTTCGTTTACACCTAACGACTATTACAACTTTACACAATGGTATAGCACGTCATTTGACACCGTCATATTATGTAAATTTTTAACTTACATATTTTAACCGTTATTTAAAGTTGAAAATCTGACATGATAGGTGAAATTGTGATTCATAAAATCTTTTATATACTTTATAAGTATTTGATAAATCACGAAGAACATACATTCAAAGTAAAGGTATCCTATTTTTATTTTTAGTTAATATACATGTGAAAAAGTGATTGCGTTTATATGTTTTTTTAATCAATTATTTAGAAAACTTAAAGCATGGATTTGGGACACCATTAATAATGTTTCATCAAAGTAGTTAAAGGTCATTTTTGCCCACATCAAGACGTCACTCTATTCTTATTTACAATTATAAAATTCATTTTAAATAGTGTAATCAAATTTTTGATTAGATTATCTAACACAAGTAGTCACCTTATTACTTACCCCATTCTTACAACAAGAACTACCACTAATTACAAAACAAGTTCGAGTTAAAACTAGATCGCATTGATAAATAAGTGTTTTTATTTACTCTAAACCGGTAAATCATATATAACATGGATATAACAGGTGAAAACCGAAAGCGTATGCGGTGATTACCTAATTATAATTATAAAAAATAGATCATTTTAAATTGCAATAATTATATGCATTTTACATTTGGTCTAAATGTTTTCTGAAATGAGACTAGAGATCTCATGTTCAAATTATGTATTCATCGTCCGTAAATGCTTAGTTGACTTAGTTAAGAAAGATTTTGATTGAAAATGATCATGAGTTCAAAATGTTTGGAACCTAGTCCTTACCTATGTTTGTTCAAAAAGAACTACAAAGTTAGAATTACTCCGCAAACAATAACCTTTTCTGGTCGAAGAGATTATAGGCATAAAAATACGCTATGACCGACTTTCAACCGTTCACATTTCTGATCAACTTAACTTTTTTCTAAATTGGTCCATTCACAAGACATACATGTGACCATAAATATACAATGGCAGAAGGCCTCCTATCCACAAGCACATGGAGGTGCATTTGGTGCAAATACTAATTTCTGGTCTTAGGTTTCCAAAATTGCACTAAACAAGTTGTTTGGGAGTTTAGGTCAGGATGAAACCAACATTTAGATTAAGTCTAACTTTTTTCTTTCTTGTGTATTTGTCCGAAAAAATCTAGTCGATCACTTAATTTGGGTCGTTGGTTTGGCCTATTTTAGTTATATCCATTTAGGAGTAGACTGTCCGTAATTTGAGTCAATCCACGGTTGTAAATGATTGTATAAAAACCGGTCACCTAATTTGGATTATCGGCATTAAAGTGAAACCAAATGTTTCTTTTCATAACCAGTTTCATTTAGGTCAAGAGTATTTATTATAAGGGTACTTGTATATCATTCCTCATCAAAAACCCGATTTGAACAATTTTAAATTTACTCTCAAACGGGTTTTTTAATCACAATTAAAGATATCCAAATAACTCGAATAATAACCCATTAGTTTTTCTTAACAAAAACACAAGACCCGACTCACATCTTGTAAAAAAAAGAAAACATGATGAATACACTATTTACTTTTACAACTGATAGATATAAAATTAATGCAAAAACTTAGTTGGGAGTCCGACCGGCAACAACCCGAGTTAAAGCTAGACGCTTTATCAATAAAACGAGAGGCGCTTTACATCTTCAATTGAAACTGAAAATATTATCGTCATCATTTTATTTACGGATTTGAACTCTCAACCATGTACTCTTTAGACACGCTTTGATGCTGCTAGCCCCTAGGCCAAATACCCTTCGGTATAACTGTCTTTTAATTTACTTCACTATTCAGTTCAAAATAGTTTATCAACTGATACAAAAGTATATAACCCAAACAGACATGATTCCGGAATAATGCTTTGTACAAGCGGGAAATATCAACAATGTCGGCCTACTAATACATGCATTAACCAACAGAATCATACCTTCCGTGACAACCTGGGCAACAGAAAGAAGATTCAACAAATAACTGATTCAAAGTCACGCAGATGGGCATCAGTTTCCATTTCCTAAATTCATCTGGACACGGGTTTCACAATATTCCACCTTAAAATATGCACGAACACGTGTCAGGCTTCATAGGTTATCGGACAACACAACCTTAACATAGTATCGTGGTGGTAGAATAGTGGTCGTTTCCTCCAAAAGTTATCCTGCAGAACGTTCACATTTAAAGCTTGCTAGCATAAAACATTGACATAATCAATTTCATTGTTCTAAAACACGACCAATCTCTAACACACTACAGACTTGGGATCAAGTGACAAGTTTTGGTGAGAACACGTGAGATCGATATCAAAACGGAATATTTTTCTTTCAATTCTTAGTTTTATAAGCCAGGAAATCATTTTGAAAAATGGTTAAATTATTATAATGAAAGACGATAATAACATTCTTACTAGACCGCATTCTTCACGACCATAATATATAACCAGTTGGAATAATTCCTGAATGAGTAATAACAAGAAATAAATCCAAAATTAACAATGAGCCTATAATGTCTTCCTAACCTTACAAGTTCACCTACGGGATGATTTGTTTAACATCGGGTATGTCGTGGGACCCATGTTTGTTCCTGCTCTGATACCATATGCCATATGTGACGGTGGTGAAAGGTTGACAGGTGTGCCTACTGTTAAAACTAGCGGTAGTCCTACTGGTTGACCTACAGTTATTCCTCCATATGTTCTGACTTGAAGAGATTGGTTGCTCGACTTACCTGCAGCTGGAGAAGAACTATTGTTTGTTTGACCGGTGATTGCAGCTTGAGGCGCTGACGTGTCACCATTATTGACATTAGTAATGTCATGAATGCTTGATCGCCTTCTGTCTCTGTTCATTGAGTTTAGACGGATGAAATACTTCTGGGCGTGGCTTGCAACTTGAGTGGGCGTTCTCGTCTCTACAAAGTTTCTTGATATACTTCGCCAATCGCCTTTTCCATATTTCTCCAAACCAAGAAGGAATAGCCTGTTTTTCCCACAAAATGAAGTGAATAACACAATAATTTGCCGGGATTCTCAAAAGATTGCTAAAAGTACTGACATATGTAATCCGTCCCAAAATAATCATTCATCTTAATATTTTAATCTGTTCCAAAACTGGGTTTTAAAAGGCTTGAGGTGGCCTGTTGCGATAAAGTCTTTGGGACTGAGGCGAGATGCGAGAGGCGAAAGCGAACGCATCACGTACACTAGTCATACTCATAAAGCTATTAAAAAAATATATAATTGTAAATGGTTTTTAAACAAAATTTAGACACTTAATTAAAATCAACATCAGAAAATGCATAACTAGTCTCAAAGTTTGCAATTCCGCAACACAAAGTGCATAATCAGTACACAACCACTAACACGAGTCTTTGTAGTACGAGTACGGTAGATAAGAAAGAAATCAAAAGTTAAGATTTTTGGTAGGAGAAAGATGAAGAATCAGAAAGACGTCTGGGAGAACTCAATAGTCACCAGATGGGCCAGTCCAATTAGTTAATTAAACACATATGAGCCTTAAAATACATGGTGTACATGATGCATGATTTTGACCTAAAGCGCAACTCTGCCAGATGCGTTATGAGGCGTTGCATCTGACTCGCATCCGGTAAAAGCAACGCATCTGTTACCAAAAGCGATAACATGGTCGCCTCGCATCGCATCTCGCCTCAGCTCGCCTGAGGCGCGCTTTTTAAAACCCAGTTCCAAAATAATTGTCACTTCGGAAAAAAGAATATGTATAATTGATTACATATTAAAATTACTTAACAAAACTCAACAAAAACATTAAATAATTGGTAAAAGGGTAAAACCGTCATTCTAATAAATAATTGGTAGCAGATGGTATTCGAAGCAAGATGATGTATACGCAAAAGCGGTACACAAAAACAGCATAAAAGCTCGTGAGATATTCATTCAATAATTGCGAGATCGCACATAAACATATTAATGATTTCATATAGGAAACAGAGTTTAAGTAACCTGTGTTCATCTTCTGTCCAAGCAACACCTTTACGCCGCTCCTGATCTGCTTTTGACGCACGATGCCGTGAGTTACCACGTCTTTTACTGGTTAAATCATCAGCACCTCCATGGTTTGCTGAGTCATCAGAAGATCCACTATAACATGGCAAAGGAACTATACCAGACTCGATACGGTCCAAATCATCAACTAACAACTCATAATGATGCTTGATCTCTTCAACCGATTTTCCGGGAACATCAGTAGCAATTTTGTCCCAATAATCCTTAGAATCTTCTTCAAAATATGCAACTAACGCATCCTCAAAAGCCCTATCCTGCTCTCTAGTCCATATACCATCTGTCACCGTATCATCGGCCATTTTCGTCTACTCGCAAAATCTTTATTTATTTTTTTCCAAATTCATAAAAGACTAGAATAGAATACAACCATAATTGTTTAAGGGACCCTGAACTATTCCGAAATCATGTTACTAAAGAAAACCATAGCCAAGTAAAGCGCGAAAAAGACGATCACCTTAAATATGAGTTGATTCTTGTGAAGTGGTGATTCCTGTAGATGAAATTAAAAATCAAATAAAAGTAAACCCAAATGAATCAAAACATAAGAATTATGTGAAACATTAAATAAAAGACAAATTATTAATATTAGCAATAAATAGTCCAACTACATATCAAGTTGAATTCAAGTCACTTGTAATCTAGGGTTAACTAAATTTACTTAATGGCATAGTAGGTTTTAACACTTAAATATTTACGTTAAATAAATCATATCCTCAACTTGATAACCTCGCAAGCCCTCCAAAAAATAACTTATTAGCTTTCTAAAATTTTCATAAACTCGTAAGAACAGTAAGCTCATATTTTATATGAGGTTATCAAATTAAGTTTATAACTTTAAATAACATAAGTTCAACTTGATAAACTCGTAAGTCCGTTACATAGTCCCAAACAAACATAACCTAAATACAAATAGCCTCTAAATAAAGTCGAAAATAAGATAGCAAACCTTGTAACACAGCAGAATAAACCCTAGAAGGAAGAAAGGGTATGATTTGATTGATGATGAAATAGAACATAGAAATCTTTAAGTTGGCACTAGCCTGGTTTGTTTATTATTGCCAACCAATAAACTCAATAGTAAACTTTGTGTAAGTTTATCAAAAAAGGCGCTGGCTTATGAAATATTATAAGCTTTTCTAGTGTTTACTTAGCTTATATTTTATTAGCTCATAAGCTATAGGGTTTGGTTTCGTTTATAATAGTAAAATGATCTAAAAGGATATGTTTGAATATAATCATAAACTAAAATGTTTGTATTAGTTTATAATAATAATTTGATCATTTTTTTTATATATAATACAAGGTTAAAAAAAACTATCTTTTGAAATTTTAAATAATTTTAAAAAATGTCTCGAAAATGCATATGCTTTTAAATAAAGTTGTACCAAGTTTAAAATACAAGTTTGCCAAAATAATAAATATGTCATGAAAAAAAAAATCAAGATTGGAGTAGTAGATCTCCTGCTATCATATCTCGAACCGTTTGCATATAAAGATCGTCACCCCTACGACTTACACTTGTGTCTCCATTAGTTTCGTAAATTTTTTTTATATATAATACAAGGTTAAAAAAAACTATCTTTTGAAATTTTAAATAATTTTAAAAAATGTCTCGAAAATGCATATGCTTTTAAATAAAGTTGTACCAAGTTTAAAATACAAGTTTGCCAAAATAATAAATATGTCATGAAAAAAAAAATCAAGATTGGAGTAGTAGATCTCCTGCTATCATATCTCGAACCGTTTGCATATAAAGATCGTCACCCCTACGACTTACACTTGTGTCTCCATTAGTTTCGTTAACGTCAATAGAAGATTGTGTCTCATAATCTCGATTCAGGTCGTAAGTTTCTTGTTGCGCCGTATGAAATGCGTCATCCGTATTATCTCTCATTCTAATATGATTATGAATTGCCATAGATGCTAGAATTATGTTCAGTTGTGTCTCGTAGGGATAATTGACATGCATATCTTTCAATATGGACCATCTAGCTTTCCATACTCAAAAAGTCCGTTCAATGACATTTCTCAAAGACAAATGAATATATTTAAATTTCTCTTTTGGTCCTCTTGGAGCACGTAATGCGGGCGTTCGCCCACGACGAAAATCAGGTAAATGATAACGAATATTTGTTCCTTTATATGGAGCAAGGTACCTTCTAGTATTTGGGTATCCAACATCAACAACGTAATATTTATCTATAAAAGCAACAAAAAAGTATAAATTATATTACCCGTGTTAGCCAATAATAATAATAATAATTATAATAATAATAATAATAATAATATTAATAATAACAATAATAATAATAATAATAATAATAATAATAACCACCCTTGGACGTGTAAAATTAACTTTGGGCCTACGCAATGCTTCATTAAAAGTTCTAGTGTCATGTGCGGTTTCTTCCCATCCGGCCCATACAAATGTAAAACACATGTTAAAATCACAAACCGTCATAATATTTTGAGTTGCATATCCTTTCCTACCAATAAACTTTGGTTGTTCATATTCACGAACCGATGCCTTCACGTGTGTCCCATGAATGGCTCCAATACAATCTTATATAATAAAAAAAACATGTTTAACTTATTCAAAATAACAAAATTAAAATATAAGTAATATATGTGGACTACCTTAAAGTAGGGATAGTAACGAGAATTGTTCAAAATTTGTAACGGTACTTCTTTGTTGTGATTTGGATTTGGTTTTATAACGTCCCTACTTAGCTTAAGCACGACTTTTAAAAATCGATAAAAATGCCTATAAATAGTTTTACCGGAATGATTAAATGTTTCTTGAAACAACCTATTTCCGCATCCATGTGCTAAAGTAATCAAGAAAATCGCAACCGACTCCTAAACACTTATATTATGTGTTGGTTTAAACCCATAATGTGTTACTAGATCTAAGCATAGTTGTTTAAATACCGGAACATGGTTGTTGGAGTGCAAAAATAAAGGCTATTCGGGTTGCCAAAACGTGGCCGTTTGAGCTGCAAAAACAGCCTATATATGGCTTCAAAAACAGCCTATATTGGGCTGTCAAAACGTGGCTGTTTGAGCTGCAAAAATCATGTTATTTGGGTTGTGTTGGAGTGCAAAATAATGGTTGTTCGGGTTGTCATAACGTGGTTGTTTGAGCTGCAAAAATAGCCCACTAAAACCGATCGTTTGAGACGCTAAAATGGGTTGTTTGAGTTGTCATAAGGAATTTCTAAAAACAATTTAAACATGAATAATGTAAAAACGATACTCATAATTTTAAAATAAAGTAAGCATAAATACTAGTAGAATGAAAAGAGTAGTAATTTTATTTTTTTCATCCCACCAATGAGCACTTGCATCAATAGTCCTTCTTATGGAATCTCACCCAATCCCGGATTCAATTCTCATTAATCGGTCATATAGCTTCCAATCTTTCTTCATTGTCTCCCAATGGTTTTGAATTTGTTTGTATTGTATAAATTTCCCGGTCCTCTCTTTGATATTTTATATTAAGTTTTCATATCCGACCTTATTAAAATGACTACCAGGCTTATTACCAAGTTGCGTCTCATTCAAACATAACTCAATAAACACCAAATGGGTATTCTTATCCCAAACGGGTGGGTCTTTTTTTTCCTCTTTACCGTTGTACCAACGCGATTTTCATTATCATTGTTCGAGTCCATGAATAACTAGATCAAAATCTATACCGACAAAATAAACATCAGAAAAACGTAACACTATAATCACACAAAAATCTCAACAAACAAAAACAAATAAGATTATCACAAGAAACATACAAAACACTTACTTAGCAAAAATTAATAACATCTAACAAGAAGAACTAATAAACCAAAAATGTATATTAAAAAGGCAAACATAAATAATCAAAAAGCATGTACAATGTAACGAATTTGAGTTTACATACCCGTTTATTTGATTTTTGATAGGATAGCAGGTGGATGAGATCGATGTGATGAGAGCATTACCGTTGGAAAATTGGAGGCGATATAAACTAGATAGAATAACGTTTGTTTTTTAGGGTTAATTTAAGGGTATATTGGTAATTTGCTAAAAAAACATGATATATAATCCACTTCTTTTCATAAGCCATAAATTGTGAGCTTACTAAACATTTATAACCTCATAAGCTAATTAGCACCTTTAATAAGCCCAAACAAACATCCACTTAGTTATCTTCAACAGCGTAAATATGAGGATATTTATTCTACTTCACGAGAGCAACCATAATACATTCATAGTTCAAAATGCATCTTCTACTCGACTTTATAAAACGTAACTGATTGTTGGTCCCTATATGTCAACTTAACTACAAACACACACTTCTTAGACTTAAACATCAATAAACACTTGATAAACGAGAACACTTTGTATCACAATCCTTGATTCATTGAATAGTTCAAAAACATTGTGTCATTTTTTATATGTATACAAATTTTCATATGGTAAAACAATCTTCGGTTGCTTGTATTATGTGAGGCCAAACATCCATATAAATTTTTTTCCTTTGTGAACAACAATGTTGACAAACATATTAACTTTGCTATATTCTTTCTCACTGAAAAACATAACTTATTATTAAAACATACCAATATTCCAATTGTGTTCAACAAAGAAAAAGAAAAGGCATATAAGCCTATTACAACTTTATTTCTTCAGCATCGGATTACTCGAGAGCAATAGTTAGATCTCGAGTTCAACAACCCATGATAGCACAATTGTAGACGAAGTTATCAGACTTTTTACGACCTATCATGCTCCACTGTGGAGGCCCTTCGCTAGGTACCCATGAGTATACTTCCACACAAGCATTCCCATGTGTTCGAGGACCACCAACGATGATCACACGATCCCCGCATCCTCTAAAAGCAATTCCCCAGCCAGCCATATTGTCTGCCCTTTTAGGCAACCATCCTATGCTTACCCACACTTTCATCAGCTTATCATACTTCTTCACCTCCATCGTTGAACAATCAGCAGTGTACAACTCATTCTCAGCAACAGCCAGTAGCGGTGGAGACATTGAACCCCCACTACCAACGGGGGACATGCTGGGAATTTCTTTCCATATTTTAGCATTCAAATCATACTCTTCTCCACATGAAAATGACTGCGTATCGTTCCCACCACTACCTCCAATGACATAGAACTTCTCATCGATAAACACACCTGAACTCATTTTTCGTGGCTTGAGAAGTCTTGGAAGTGTTTCCCAAGCTCCTGTTTCGCTGTTATAACTCTCAACTGTATCAACGATCTTTCCACTTTCATTAACGCCACCTGCAAAGATTGCGATATTTCCTAGACTGGCAGATCCAAATAAGCATCTGGGGGTGTTCATTGGCTTCGCTAACGACCATGAATTTGTTAACAAACTATATTTTTTGATAGCTTGACCAAATACATCTTTTCCTAGAACCAGGAGCTCAGTCCCAACACCCATAGACTCTTTATCTGAATACTCGAAGCATTTGTCCGCCTTAATTATGGGTAGATGCATCCACTTCTTGCTTACGGGATCAAAGGCTTCCCACTTTAGGAGGTGACAAGCAAAATAAACCCAATGTTCGGTTATGTGATTCATGCTTCTTGCCCTATAGATTTCACCACTTTCAATGAGCTCACGGAAGCTCTGGTTTACTGATGCAATAGAAGCGTACTTGTACCTAGGGCAATGCACGAGACTCTTAATCGAGTTTTCACAACCAATGGCATGGATCAGAGAACTCGTCTCGAATTCATATTCCTCATAATGTATCATGGGAGGAAGTAAAGTTCCCAATCCAAGGTCTAGCCCATCATGTCGCGTGTACACTTCCTCAGACTTAGTACCTTCTTGATGTTGCGGAATAATGGGAAAATCACCATATGCTAATTTGAGTTCTAGACCATTATCATCCTTCTCGGGTTTCTTGGACAACTTTTTTGTTTGATTAGCTTCTTCATTTTCGATGTTTTCCAATCGCGTCTTTTCAAGCCGAGATTCTAGTCTCTTAATCCTATGGTCGCTCATAAACCCCGAACTGCCTGCTTTTGAGCTAAATTTTTTGTTAACTAAACAAGATTGATTCCCCAACATGTTTTCCGCTTCCTTGGGGAACAAATATCAGCTGCAAGAGAAAGCCCGTTATCATATACATATTAGCATAATCACTAAAAAAAAAAAGATAATTAGAAATGATTAATATTTATTAATATGATGAATAGTTAGAAGATATCAACTATAATATATATATATATATATATATATATATATATATATATATATATATATATATATATATTATATATTTGAGATAGTCTAGTTGTTATTTCTAACAAAACTATTAAAATAAATATATTAAATTAAAATTCAAATATTCACTTCAATTAAATAGCCTTTCGTTACATTTATTTTTTACCTTTAAAAACTTGGATAAATATTTTACATTTAAAAGTAATATTTCAATAATCACATCACACTTATAGTTGTAATAAAAAAAAGTTCTTATTTATAATTATGTATATATATAGAACTTGATTACATTTAAAGTATGAAAATCAATTTCTTACACCAAATATTTTCGGACAAAAGGAGTGATTAACTAAATTATTACCACAATTTTTCATAGTTAAATGTGTGAAAAAATTTATTTCTCATAATTTGTACACTTGCAATTCTTGAGTATATACATTTACAAGTGTGAAAAGAATCATTTATTATTGTTCCAACTAATTAGATCGTAATCCGATCCTTATCAAAATAATTTAGATTGATTGGATCATGATATGAATCAATCGATAGAAAAAATTAGTTTCTAATACACCAACATGGGTTACACAAACCCACCCACCCACCCCAAACACCCCCCCCCCCCCCCCCCCCCCCCCCCCCCTTCTCCAAAAAAAAAAACATTAAATAAATAAATAATATTGAAATTTTAACACATTTTCCTTGTTTTCCCCGCACAACACACATTACCTACTACCGACCCACACCCTAGAAAACATATCTGATTTTGGTTTTTTTTTTTCAGTTTTAGAGTTTTAACTAATTTTTATAACCCCCATCCACCCTAAAAAGAATAAATTCTTACATTTGAAATGAATTAAAATGTTAAAGTTATAATATAAATATATGTGGGATGGGGTTGATTAGTTACGGTGGATGAGGTTGATTAGTTACGGTGGGTAAGGGCCTAAAGGGTGCAAGGTTGGCGATAGTGTTGTTATTAATTTATGAAATAGATCAGCTCATAACTGCTCAATCTAAGTATTGATTCATTTAAATAGCTCATTTCATCTCACCAGTTAACATATAAATTGATATTTTTTTATCTGTTAGATTATAAAAATGTATTGGATATGATCAAGATCCAATTCATTTACACCCATAGTTATCGCTGTACAAGACTTTACATGCTAAAAGAACATCAAACTTGAAAAATCATCATAAAAAGAAATTAGAAGAATTCGAATTCTTAATGTTATATGTCTAGACGATTAAAGATATTCCAATCACAAGATCAAGAACAAATAAAATGAACTGGATTTTAAACACATACCTTTTTAAGTTTAAAACATTTTGATAAATTTAATTGCAATCTAACGGTTTTACTTACCCGATCGATAGAACAAATTAGAATTGAAACGATTTGTGCTCTCCGCCTTGTCTATAAATACGAACTTGGGTGAAATTGCAATATAGAATAATAAAAAAGAGGGATTTTGTTACTATATCAAATTAGTGACTAGCGTCTTTCAATAATCTCATGTTGTTCCTATTTATATACGAAAAAAGGTATTTAGGGAGAAAAATAAAGAGTATCGCGTCGTTGCAAGGTATGCCACTTGTAATTAATCGCTGATTGGCAATTGTGAAGGTTTTAAAACGTGAGTTCGAAAACGTTTTTTAGGTTATGTAAATACTTTTTAGAAACCATTAGCGGTATCAATGGGCGCAATATCTATGTGTGCGTTATTTACGGGCGATGCATTTTTTGACATAAAAAATCACAAAACTCTGGTACTTTTTGTAGCTTAGTTTTCCTTTTGTATTTGTTTGTTTTGATATATCTTTTTTTTCTTATATATACCTTTTGACTAGGTTCCATTAAAATAAGAGAAAATTGCACATAAATATAATGATCATTTTTTATTTGTTATTATATGTAACCATCTTTAAACTTTAAATAAAATAATATCACTAATTGTTGGGTATTGAAAGTTATAGATGGAGCTATGAAATCTTCAAAGTGTTTTTTTGATCTGAGTGTTTAAGTCGGGTGAACTAAGTTCATCACCTGACTTAAAACTTAGAAAGTCTTTAGTGAAGATTTTAACTCGGGTGAACAAGTTACTTCACCAGAGGTAACTGAAATTCACGAAAGTTAAATTTAAACTTAAGATTAAGTTAGTCAACACAAGTCAACATTGAAGATTATAACCCTAATGATGAAGACTCTACTTCCGAGTTAAAGTGAACAGCTCCAGAGTTAAATTAAGATGAAGACTTAGTTGTGTTTAGTGTAAGTTGTATGTAATGATGTCTATAAATAGAATGATGTGTGGTAAGAGCCATTTGTCTTTGACCCAGACTCTTTTGAGTATCGTAATGCTTCAACATTCATGTAACGGCTTTTTCCGCTAAAATTGTTCTATCAATGATATCTTTACATTCTACTCTTAATTATTCAAATCCTCAATTCAATTAATGTTTAGATTCAATTAAATCATGAGATTTCGCATCATGATTTAATCATTCAATTCAATTGTTTAGAAGCTTTAGGTTTAAATCATGTCAATTGGTATCAGAGCCAGACAAATCAATTGATTACATTCAATTGATTCTGGTTCACCAATTTGACTCGATTCGAGTGAATTTAGTCAAATTATCAATGTTTTTTGTTGAATCGAAGAAGTCCGAATTGAAATCGAGGAAAATTAATGAAGAATCTGTGGAGATTAGTTAGTTTTTGGTAGAATTGTTGTTACGATAATCAATTGATGGGGTGTTTGTGACAACCGTCTAAACTAAGGTCGAGAACGCTAACTTATAACTTCTAAGTGTTTATTTTGATGGTCGGTATGACTAATTTTATGTGCTATGTGGTTACGTAGTCATAACTCTTAAGCTGAGCTCGCTGTAACTCACACAAAACTCTTAAACGAAAGTTACTCTATTTTAAACCTTTAAGCGCGGATCGGGATCGGAATCATAAAACAACTTCGGAATCAAAGTATGTAAGTCCTAATACCAAGAAAACACTTAAGGAACTTTCCTAAGTTCATACCGAATCATAATCTATAACCTTCATTTAACGAAAAAGGTCTAACGAAGCAAAACGCAAAAACGAAAAATCACCAAAAATCTGGCAAAACAAGCCAGGACGCCGCACACACACCTTGTGCGACGTCCTGGACACCCCTGTCCGAAAATTTTGTATTTTTGTTGTTGTCTCGTTTTTGTAAACACAATCTACCAATGAAACTCGAGCTAGACCACTTATTACTGCATTTTTCCACTGTCCCAAGCTACCTTACCACCCCTCCATCATTTCCTTTTCTTTTGTTTAGTTTCTTAAACACAAACACACACAAAAACACACATACACATACACACTCCCTCTTTTCTCTCCATTCTCTCTCAAGAGCTTCATCTTTCCCAGAAAACACAGCCACATAAACCCATCTTTTCACCATCAAAAATCATTCAAACAAGCAAAGGAAGCAAGGGGATCAAAGCTATTTCGGTTTCATAACGTTTTCTACACTTTTGGAACTCTAAATCCGCCTAGACCATCATCTAAACACTTTCATTCGGTAGAAACTCTTCCTATTTACTTATATTACTATTATAACCAATTGCATGTATGATCTAAGCTCTAAAAACAAGTTTTGATGAAGTTTTAGGACCATTTTTATACAAAAACGGGTTTATGAAAATTGATGCTTAAATCTTTGTTTTTATGGATAAAAGTTACTTATAAACTGATATAATGATGATTAATGAAGTTTAAACCGATTGCATGTCGAAATCTATGGTTGGAATAAACGATTTTACAAGAAAAACCCAAAAACTCGAAACTGCCCAAGCTGTGGCCCGTCCCTAAGGTCAGGACGACGCACAGCCTTTAATTTTCCCGAAAATCGTCGTTTTGGCCGTTTAAAACTTGGTTACGCATTCTGACTTTTGAGACTTGACATTTGGGACTGAGTTTGGTAAAAATGAACACATTGGTGACTTGTATTGGACTTAATATGCTAAAAGAACATATTTAAAAACGTATTGTATGTATATGTGTTTGTGAGCGGGAAAGTGTTTTATATTTTGGACATAGAATTTGGGCGCGGAAGCGCTGCCCAAATTTTGTTAGAAAATAAAAGACACTTTAGCAAACAAAACATATTTAACATAATAACAATAAACCCTAAACTTGGACTTTTGGACTAAAACAAAACGATAACCGTTTCGGACGATTTTTGGACAATTTGGACCTTAACACTTAAAGTTTAACTAAAAACTAATTATTATACTATACAATAACATAATGACACTTGAGCAAAACTTGGTATTATTAGGCGTTCGGTGATTCCCGGCACACTTTCCGACCGTTCCCGCTTACGATTATCTTCGCAAACAGTGAGTTACAAACCCCTACTCTTTAAACGTTTTTAATACTTTTGGGGTGAAATGCGAGTCTTAGGCTTAGACACTATGTTTGAGCTGAAGCAAACTATGAAACGCTTTATTACTTGAATGCTAAACGAAAACGATTTGATATGCAATGCTATTACGAAAACACTTGTATACTTTGAAAGCTATTATGAAAAACTTTGATATTTTGAACACTAAAACGAATAACTATTTTGCCGGCATTGTTGAGGGTTTTGCCAACAATGTCGAGGACACGAAAGCTATATTTGCCAATGACTAAAACCATCGATCGTCATGTTGCGGACTTTGTACAACATGGACGTGAGAAACCATTGAAAACTCCCGACAACTACCCAGGACATTAGTTGCTATTAATCCCTTTGGAAAGGACCGTTAGTAGATATGGATAGCGCTATTAGGATAGATTGACCCTCACCACAACGACTTATAACGATGGTGCATAATACTAAATGGGTAGGCTTTAGGCTTAGCAACGATCATTGGGCAAAACTTAGGATTGTCACATAGTCGCGCTATGTGGTCAATGCCTATAAACACAAATGCTATACTCTATACATTTTTATGTGATAACTATTTTTGAGTGCGATACTCTATGAATGGTTATGCAATTACAATTTGAAAACTTATGCTTTACTAAAACTTGTAGCTCACTAACTACGTCTCCCGTAGTTAACACTTGACTCGTATTCAGGTAACGAGTAAGCTAGCTGATGACTTATGCTTTTGGGGGCGAATGACTTCAAGAACGGGATGGGTTTGGGTGGTTTGGTTGAACACCCCATTTTGTAATTCGGATATGTAACTTTGTTTTAAACTTTGTAAACCTTGAATATTATGTTTTCATTAATGACATTTGGCGTTTATCTATATCTTGTGTATCGAATGCTATTGCTCTTCACATTCTGTGTTTCCGCTTAAGCGGGGTGTGACAGTGTTGGTGTATGAAAAGTAAACTTATATATATTTAATAAATGTTTAACTTACCTTATTAGTTTATTATATAAAATAAAATTGAACTTATGAATTATTCTTATATAAACTAAACCTAAGCTAATAAGTTTAAACAAACACTAAAAAAAAAGCTTATTTATTTTAGATAAACGAATAAACTGATAAATCTTTTATATAAGCTAAAACAAACACCCCCAAAGATGATTAAATTTTGTGGCAATCAATCTTTTTCAGCTACACATTTTTTGTGACAATAACTTTACGAATTATGAGAATTTTCGGTTGAAATAAATTTAAGTATTATATAAAGTTAGAGTGAATGAAATATATGATCATATTTTATAATATTGTAAAAATCTAATCACAAATTAGTTATCCATGCAAATACTTATTTTGTGTTTAACACTTACATTTGAAAATATTTGTCCTTAAGTCGAATTTCATTTTCGGCTTAAACGAAAACATGTCCCCTTTGGAAGGGCATGACGGAATCTTGGGCACAAATACTTTTTTATTATCATGCCAACAAACACTATTTCTTCTTCGTCGTCTCGTGCCATAGCATAATCCATTAGAGAGGTCAAATTTGGGTAACGGTGTAATCGAGCTTCCAACTTTGAGGTAAGGTAATGAGGGGGCAAAATTAGTGAGTCAGTTGATTGTGAATCTCATCAAAGTTCTCTTTTCTTGTTGATAATATTGCCTTCGAAATGTTGTAATGTGAAGAACCCCCGTCGATACGCAAAGAAAGAAAGACAACATTGTTGAAAGTATCATTCAAGCCAAAAAGTGTGATCATGTCATCATGTATTCAAGTATAACCAATCATTGTCATAACCTGTCATCACAGGATGGACCGTTCCGGTTTGCCAGCTCAACTGGATGGACCGGTCTGTTTGCCGGTTCAACCCGAGTCAATACCAAAACCGGTTGATTCTGACAGAGTGAAAACCAACATTAAACCGCTATTGAACAAACTGGTCACCGAATCAAATCCTGATTGAATGGTTTTTTTGACCAGCCCGGTTTACTGTTTCAACCCAGATCAAAACCAAACCCATCCTACTCTGGAAACCAATGTTAAACCGAAACTAAAAAAAAAACGCTCACCGGACCTTTTCCCAGTTGAGCCAGCCAGTTTGAAACGGTTTTAAAAGAGTTGGGATAGATAATTAAATTGTCATGTAACTAATTTTAAAGCTCAATACTGAAATACCCAATGTTGACCAGTTTATATTAACTCCTATATTCAGCTATTTCAACCCTTAATATAAGCTCGTTGATCAACCCGTATTATACGCTCATTTAATCATTATACACAATGAAAACTTGAATATCACAAAAGTGATGATATACCAACAATCCAATACCAAATGCTCTATCTTTTCAAAATCCAATGTTAATGTCAAGATCCTTTCATTTTGTACGTTACCGCTAAATTCTAAATAACACAGCAGAAAAGACTCAAGAGCAAGTACTTTGGTTATGCATCACATACTATTACTAAACGATTCTAGAAAATACGAAACATAACATAGGTAAAAAGAAAAAAAAGTCTGAATCCACATAAAGACATACTAGACAAGGTGACCATGGTCATCATACTATTTTCAACATAGAGTGCATACTTGACAAAATCAATCCAAGATTTTCTCTACTTTGCTGCAGCAACAAGTGCAGACCTCGCTCGGGTAAACGTCGAAATCACTGATCCCAGTTGTAACTTGTCATTGCATCCAAAAGTTAACCTGTACCTGCACAGCCATATAACAATAGCAAAAACAATTTTCAGCAACTAATCATTTGGATTGTGTTTCATCTTCAACTTACTTCCAACTATATGTTTTAAAAAAAGTTTATTCTCTCTGTAGGCCCAGAAATAAATAAAAAAAACACTAATTTGATAAAATAAAATAAAAATTATAATACTAAAAATAATAATTCGAGAATTTGGCATTTTATAAGAAAAGCCAGCGATATGACATTCATTTTGTTAACAATGTAGTTATGAGTTTCACCATTTGACCCGCTGAAGGGCAGTAAAACAATATATAGAGGTGGAAAGATGGGTGGGTAGGTTGGAACACTTCAAAAGGGTCTCGGTCGAGTTATGTTGACCTAAAAACACTTCTTTGTCTAATATATAAAAAATATTTATAATATTAATGCGATTATTAGATTATAAAGGCAATTTATAAGCTAAATCATTGAATAAAACGACGATTGAGGTTGTATGCATTCATGTAGTAGGGTTTCTTTTAGGGTTTGATATGATTTCGGCCCATGGCCCACATATACATATCTCAACTAATGCAAGTAAGTGAGCTTTTGGTTCTAATGAAATGGAAGGAAAGAGTACATACTCGATATCCGCCAAGTCATTGATGAGCTGAATTCTAACATCTGCAGGCATTTTAATTCTAAAAACAAACCTGGAAACAAATATGGTCTTGCAAATAAGCCACAAAAAACAAGTTATACTTATAGCTTACTAAACGGAAATACAACACTTACATAGTTACTTCTCTTACAATGTCCACTAAAGCCAGTCCTTTTGTTGCCTTCATATCAGATATTTCTATAAATAGTTAAGAACCAACCGAAGACAATAAAGAAAATAATTAAAGCAGAAGAGACTTTGTGAATTAGTTTCCCGAAAAGGGTTGGATGGATGCTACACATTAAAATATAATATAAAAAAAATCACCGATGGATACTTTGAAAGCTACATGAAAATGGCTCATTGAGTAGCCAGTATGATATCTGTTCAATGTCTTTCGGTAATGGATTGCCAGTGCAGAGGTAGACTGCTTCTTCGGTTATCTGTTGAGAAGCCATATGTGTTGACTGCATTAATCAAACACGTTGTAGCCATTAGCTTAACCGTGACCATAAATCGAAATGAGATATCAGCAGAGAAATTAGCTTTACTCTTAAAAAAAACTATAAAAAAGCACATAATTGTTCCAGGATTATTTCGGAATTGCTCAAATTTACTGTGTGATCGTTTTTATATCTAGAATAGTATTATAGCGTGCTGCCAAAGTAATATGCATGTGTGTGTATGTATCGATGTGTGTGTGTGTCACTCATAAAGTATATAAATAATTTATACACTCACAGATTGATATCTGTGCTTGAAAATCTCAGTTTCCCCAGTGAATACACCCCATTTTTATTCAGCAAATCAGAGCACAATAAGACGCCTAATTTACATTCTGTTTTCTCCCTAAATGATCAAAAACTTAAAGGAAGCGTGGAAACACATATAACCCAAATATAACTACTTACTATATTGAAGATAATAGAAGAAACGGAACTTATATACACTAAAAAAAAAAACTGAAACAAATAGTGAGTGACCAACAAATAAAGTTACCTGCAAAATGTTCAATGCCTTCCTCATATCACCATTGCTAAGACGTACAAGTGCTGCTAATCCATCTTCCGTCACATCAAGCCTAATTAACAGTTAAAATTAGTATATTACAATATCAATACCACAGGTTTCTTGAAAAATGGGTCATAAATTAACAAAGCCTCAAATATGCAAAAGCTCACCACTAAACATGAGCCAAAATAGAGAAAACCGTAACCGAAACTCTAATAATAACATATACATTTATAAGTACAAACTTACTCTTCAGCAGTAATAACATGTTTAAGTCGGTCATTAACATGAACAGCATCCAAAGGAGCAAACCGAAATCTAGTGCATCTTGATTGCAACGCTGGAATAATCTTGTTGACATTATTACAGATAAGCGCAAACCTTGTGCTTTTTGTGTATCTCTCAATCACTGCATTTTAAAAAGATATTTGTATACCAGTAAATACTCCGCAAATATAAGTGCAACTGAGTTACTTTAAACATTATAGATTACCTCGACGAAGAGCAAATTGTGCATCTTTTGTCATTGCATCTGCCTCATCCAACAGAACCAACTTCACCGAGGCTTTTGCACTAACAAAACATCAATCATCATACATAAAACGTAAACAACAATAATAATAACAATAAAGGCGAATCAAACTGCAAATCAACAAGAATTATTACCCAAAAGAAAAGCTTTGAGTACTAGCAAAATCTTGAATCTGTTGCCTAACAACATCAATTCCGCGTTCATCGGAAGCATTAAGCTCCAAAACCATATTATGCATCTGTGTCCCGAAAAGCTTCCTAGCAACAGCAAGAATAGTGGATGTTTTACCAGTACCAGGCGGTCCGTAAAGTAACAAATGAGGCATTTTGTTTTCACTAGTAAGCCTATCAACTGTTCGACGAAATGCCCCAATGAAAAAAACACAAATTTAATATAAATTAAAACACTTTAAATGAAAAGAAGTATTAGTAAGTAAGTAAGTATGCATACTTGTATCGATGATGTCGCGGTGAGCGGCGACATCGGCGAGCGATTGAGGACGGAACTTTTCGACCCATGGAGTGGATTTGGTGGGTCGGGTTTTGTTGGTGTTGGTGTCAATGTCCATTGGTGTAATTGTTTCAGACATTTTTACTGACTAAGATTGAATGAATCTTGAATTCGTCTCTATGGATTGTGTGTGTGTTTGGTTTGCGCGGGAGAACTTGATGGCGCCGAAACTGAAAGACCTAGTACTTTAAAAACTGGTCTATGAGATATGAGGGGCAGTTACGGTTTTTATTTTTAAACTAGCTTATTGCCCGTGTTATACACGGAAATATTTAAGAAAAATCGTGGAATTATAAATTTAAAAACTTGATTTTAAGTGTTTAATAAGAACTAAATTAACAAAAAAAGAGGTGGCCGTTAAACTACACCGATAAACAATACCAAAAAAATAGAAAAAAAAGATAGTATTTATAACATTATTCAATTACCTTACTACTTAAGGTAGTAATACAACAGATAGTACTTGGAGTAATAAAACTTACACATGTACATAAATTGTCTAAA
Organism: Senecio squalidus; assembly: GCA_910822075.1. Lineage (NCBI taxonomy): Eukaryota > Viridiplantae > Streptophyta > Magnoliopsida > Asterales > Asteraceae > Senecio > Senecio squalidus. The sequence continues at coordinate 51,752,585 of CAJVGC010000432.1, forward strand.
GTTGAAACTAATTAAAACAAAAAAATTAACACAAAAATAAAAAGCATAGATTTAAAATTCTCTAAACCATCTTTTCAATTTTCACTCTATTTCTTTTATTTTGAATAGTGAGGTTAATTTAAATAATATAAAAAGTTTTAAAAATAAGACATAGGACAATGACATCATCACTTTAAAATCTATCTTAGGTGGACAATCTTAAAAATCTCCATGTCATCGTAATGACATCATACTAAACCCTCATTTATTAGATAAAAAAGATACCCGTCGTTATCCGAACTAAAACGTTTATATGTATATATAAGTTTGTAACTAATTACCAAATTATTATGCAAACATTATTCTTATTTATATAACCTTTTATTATCGTACTGGTAATCGTAAAAATCGAATTAATCTTTTTCATCTAGTTGTGTCGTGATATCTTTTAGTGTAATTGTTGTTATGTATTACTTAACTATAACGTAATTTATTATTGTATAAATTTATTTGAAGTCTTGTATCATATTTAAAAGATTAAATTGCATGTTTTGATTAGTCTCGAATTTTACTTCCTCTCTAATTTTATAGTATCCGCTCATTGAAGGTCGGTTTATGGTAGTTGAAATTGGATACCGGTTTTGTAACACCCCGCTAAAAGCGGAACGCAGAGTGTTCCAGTTAAAGATATCAAGAGTCAAGGATTACAACATACAACCATAAACAAAACATCGAATCATATTAAATCATGCCTCAAGGTTTACAAAATACAATACATATCCGAATGTGAAACCAAAGTCAAGTACGAATACAATACAAATGTCAAATACGTGGATCATAAAGGAATTACATCAAACAAAATGAATTCCAAACACATAAGCTATATGATCCCAAAACAAGCAAGGCATGATCAAATAAATCCTCAAACTCCTGAAAAAGCGTTAAAAACGACATCAACACAATGTTGGTGAATTATTCGCAATAAGTAAATAAGATTTGACCCAAATAAAGATTTAATAAACATAAGTTTCAAAAGCATATCTTGATGTATAGTCCTAGTGTGAGTATAGATACCAAAGATTAATATACACTGAACCTGACCACATTCCCCTATCCTAAGGCGATGCAATACCAAAGGCAACAAACAATCATACGGCCATAACATTCACTCGTAGGGCTATCCTCTCGAGTAATGAGGGTTGGTCAAACCCATATAGATCTATATATATGTAACCGTGGGCAAATAGCTAACAAGTGTATGAGGGGGGCTTACCAAAAGCCTAAGAAGCATCCTAATCTAAGGTGATACTGATACACTAGGCATACAAGATATACATCATATAATAGTTTCAAAAACGCTTTCCAGCCCAAAATAATAAGAGAAAAGGGGCTTCGAATAACTCACAAAATAAGCTCGGCAAGAGATCGGGTAATAATCAATAAGAAGCAAATAATCCGCCGCCTAAGTGCCCTAAATCAATATAACAAGTCTAAGTATCTCAATAACATAGTCCGGTTTAGCCTTGTCGGTTAAGTTTAGAGTTTAAGATTTATTAAAGTATTCCAATGATTTCCAAGTCGAGTCGTGATGACGGTTCAAGGTGACGATGTTCCGCGTCGATAGGGACGATGGGAAAATATCGATAAGTTTCACGTCATAATGACTATTAGAAAGGAATAACATTCCGAGCCGAACTTGACTAACAGGAACGTCTATTGAAAGGAATACCGTTACCAAAGTTTATTGAAGTCAACCAAAGTCAACGTTGAAGATGTTGACTTGGTCAAAGTCAAAGATGTTGACTTGGTCAAAGTCAAAGTCAACCATTTGAAAGGAAAGTCAAAATTGATTTAGATTAGTCAAAAGTCAACAATTTTGAATAAAAGTCAAAGTCAACGATTTATAGAATGGAAGTTAACTTGACACTTTTAAGAATAAAAATACTTTTATTTCAGAATGATGGAGTAAAAATGGTTTAGAATGGTTTGAACGATTTTCCAAAAAGTAGATAAACGTTTGTTTACAAATTCACGATTTAAAGTTTATGATTGCGTTATGTCCTTGAGTCCAAAGACGTTCGTTTAGCTTATATGGTACTTTTATACATAATAAGTTACTGATATAAGTTTGAGGTCAAAACATGTTACGAGTCTAAGTCAAAAACGAACAAAAACGATTTTTTTTGTGGGATCAGACCCTAGGTGCGCCGCACCTAGGGGGAGGTGCTTAGCACCGGGCATTTTTCCAAACTCGCGAAAATACGTTTTAGTTGCTAACTGTTTTGTTTGACGTTTTTAGGTAAAAGTGTAAACTGATAATTTGTTAGTTTAGGTTCATTTAACATTTACCAAGTGTCATATATGTCTAAATGTGTGGTTTTACATATATTTATCATAAGATACGTTAATTTCGGTAATAATCTTATCTTTACTTATTTTACATGTTTTAAGTCCAAACTTTCTGAGATTGATAGATGTTGGTCTAATAGGTTAACCTAACCATTTTCAAGGCTTAAAACCGAATTTGAAAGTAAGGAAATGAAAAGATAAGAGGTTAAAATATTCTACCGATTTCACCCGCAAGACGTGTCGATTATTGAAATCTTGCAAGAACTTCGGTAAGGAGGAGACTTCAAGGGTGGTGGTGAGGAGGTATAAGACTCCAAAATACCAATAAAACCACCGATTAGTAAGAGTCTCAAAAAGGAGGAGTTTAAATGAATTTTCGAAGGAAACTTTCTTACCAAGTGTTTCAAAGTGTTACTTTCACCGAAAATCACTAAGCTCCAAGGCGATGGGAGGATTCCGGGAAGGTAAGAGAGCTTCCATTTCACACATGAAAAGAAAGATGTTAGAGGGGTTCCAAAGAAGAAAAAGATAAAGCATTTTCGGAGAGTTTACTTACCCAAAACCGAAACAAAGTTTCTTCAAGAAAAATCACCGGAAACTCCTCATCTTCATGGGTGTCATTGGAATCAAAACTTGGTAGAGACAAGGGAAATAAGATTTATGAGTTAGAACTCCAAGTTAAATGAAAGAAAGAGGGGAAAAAATGAAGGATTTAGCTAGATGTTACTTACCGAAATGTGTAGGATTGAAGGATGATTTGCAAGAGATAATTTCTCTACTCTTTTCCCTTGGATTCTCACTTCATTTGTGGGTTAAAATGCTCTAAGTTTCTCTGGAATGTTTGAGAGAAAAGAGAGTTTGTGAAGAGAGAATATGTGACCAAAAGTGAAAAGAACATGTTTGATGTAAATGTTAGGAATTGGAAAGAGAAGTGGTCAAAACCTCCATTGAGATCTACAATTAGATCAAACATACTCCAAAGAAGCAATTTGCAGCAGAAAACACGAGAAAGGGGGTTTGGAATCTCAAGGAATTGATCAAAACTCGAAAAAAATGGATTTTAGCCGAATTTAGGGGAGGTGCTGCGCACCTATTACATAGGTGCTGCGCACCGACCTCTTTTGCAGCCAATTCCGTTATCTTTCCGTTAAAGGACTGGGTGTGTAACAGATTCCGTTAGTTTCTCCGTTAAAGGACTAACTGTGTAACAGATTTAGTTAGAGGACTAACTTTGTAATGAAATTTCGAAATAATGATTTTCTTAACCGACGATTATGGCGTAAACGCAATACTTTAATAACGTGAGAATACTAGATATTAGGCACTTAGGTGATTCTAAAGCTTCCGTCTCGAGAGACAAAGTAATAAAACACATAAACCCGACTCAAATGCAATAAACGTGAGTAAAATAAAGCGAAACACAAGGGTCCAAATCATTGCGAATAAAAAGAGTAATAATCGGTAAATAAAATATACCTCGAAAAGACGGATTGTCACAGCATCCCCCAGTAAAAAGGAATTTCGTCCTCGAAATTCTACTGAACACCGCTGCTAGCAAAAAAGATGTGGGTACTTCTTTTGCATCTCGTCCTCCCGCTCCCAAGTAAACTCAGCTCCAATCTTCGAGTTCCATCGGACCTTCACTATCGGAATCCGACTCCGCCGTAACTTCTTGACATCTCGGTCAACAATCTCCACCGGCTCCTCTATCACACGAAGCGAGTCATCCAAACATAGTTTCTCCAGAGGTACAATCAGGGTCTCATCAGCAAGACACTTCTTGAGATGCGATACATGAAATACGTTGTGCACACCGCACAACTCAGGTGGCAACTCAAGTCGATAAGCCACAGGGCCAACACGGGACAAAATCTTGAAAGGACCCGTAAAACGTGGACTAAGCTTGCTGCGTTTCTCAAATCGAAACACACCTTTCCACGGAGAAACTTTCAACAATACCATATCCCCAACCTGAAACTCCAAAGGTCTCCTACGCAAATCCGCGTACTTCTTCTGACGGTCTCGGGCGGCTATCAAACGATCCTTGATCTTGAAAATCTTATCCGTCGTCTCCTGAATCAACTCGGGACCCGTAATCTGGCTATCTCCTATCTCTGCCCAACATATCGGAGATCTACACTTCCTACCGTAAAGAGCCTCAAATGGTGCACAATTGATACTGGCGTGGTAACTATTATTATACGAGAACTCGACCAATGGTAAATGTCGATCCCAGCTCCCACCAAAATCTAGCACACAAGCTCGAAGCATATCCTCCAATGTCTGAATAGTACGCTCACTCTGACCATCAGTCTGAGGATGATAAGCCGTACTCATATCCAATCGGGTACCCAATGATCGCTGTAAAGACTGCCAAAACCTCGAAGTGAATCGTGCGTCGCGGTCTGAAATAACTGATACTGGAATGCCATGCTTGGCCACAATCTCGTCGATGTACAACCTCGATAACCTCTCTACTCGGTAATCTTCACGAATAGGAAGAAAGTGCGCTGACTTAGTCAGCCGATCGACAATAACCCAGATAGTATCATAACCTCCTGTAGATCTAGGAAGTTTCGTAACAAAATCCATCGTGATCCTCTCCCACTTCCACTGTGGGATCTCGGGCTGCTGAAGAAGGCCGGAAGGCTTTTGATTCTGAGCCTTGACCTTTGAACATGTCAAACACTTGCCCACATACTCGGCAATCGCCCGCTTAATGCCAGGCCACCAATAGAACTCCTTCAGGTCATGGTACATCTTATCCGCTCCAGGATGAACGGAATAATTGGACTTATGACCCTCATCCAAAATCAACTGCCTAAGACTAACGGGAACCCAAATACGATCCATGAAGTACATCACCCCGTCGTCCTTCGGCTCCAACTGTCGTGCCAAACTGAACAAACCCTCATCCTTAAGGCGATCCTCGGTGAGAGCCTCCTGCTGAGCCTGAATAATACGAGCCTTCAAGCTCGACTGAATAGAAACCATCATAGCACGAATTCTCACCGGCTTAACCGACTCCTTGCGACTCAACGCATCGGCTACAACATTCGCCTTACCGGGATGGTAGCGAATCTCACAATCATAATCGTTGAGCAACTCAACCCATCGACGTTGCCTCATATTCAACATCTTTTGATCAAAGATGTGCTGTAACGACTTATGATCGGTGAATACGGTACACTTAGTACCATAAAGGTAGTGGCGCCAGATCTTCAAAGCAAAAACTACTGCGCCCAGCTCCAAATCGTGTGTCGTGTAATTCTGCTCATGAATCTTCAACTGACGAGAAGCATAGGCAATCACTTTCCCATTCTGCATCAGTACACAACCGAGTCCCTTATGCGAAGCGTCGCAATATACTACAAAATTCTCGGTACCCTCGGGAAGACTCAAGATAGGCGCATCACACAACCGCTTCTTCAGTAACTGAAAAGCTTCCTCCTGTTCTTTACCCCAAACAAACTCCTCACTCTTCTGGGTCAATTTAGTCATAGGCGAGGCTATCTTCGAGAAATTCTCGATGAAACGACGATAGTAGCCTGCCAAACCCAAGAATGACCGGATCTCGGTGGGTGTCTTCGGAGCGACCCAATCTCTAACGGCTTCAATCTTGGCAGGATCAACGTGAATGCCCTCACCGCTGACCACGTGGCCAAGAAACTGAACCGCAGATAACCAAAACTCGCACTTAGAGAACTTAGCGTAAAGTTTCTCCTGTCTCAGCAACTCCAACACTAGTCTCAAATGCTCCTCGTGCTCTTCCCGGCTACGAGAATATATTAGAATGTCGTCGATGAAAACGATCACGAACTTGTCGAGGTAAGGACGACATATACGGTTCATCATGTCCATGAAAGCTGCAGGCGCATTCGTGAGACCGAAAGGCATAACCAAAAACTCGAAGTGGCCGTACCGTGTCCTGAAGGCGGTCTTCGGAATGTCCTCCTCCTGTACTCTCAACTGATGATATCCGGATCGTAAATCAATCTTCGAAAAGAAGCAAGAACCCTGAAGCTGATCGAACAAGTCATCAATACGTGGTAAGGGATATCGATTCTTCACCGTCAGCTTATTCAACTCCCTGTAGTCGATACACAACCTCATGGATCCATCCTTCTTCTTAACGAAGAGTACCGGCGCGCCCCAAGGAGAGAAACTCGGTCTAACAAAGCCTTTGTCCACCAACTCCTGAATCTGCTTCGACAACTCCAACATCTCCGAAGGTGCTAACCGATAAGGAGCCTTCGCCACCGGCGCTGCTCCAGGAACCAAGTCTATACGGAACTCTACCTGCCTACTAGGGGGTAACCCAGGTAAGTCCTCTGGAAATACATCAGGAAAGTCACGAACTACCGGCTGCTCCTCAATCTGCCCCGCGGTGTCTTTCTTCACAAGGTGTGCAAGAAAAAGTGTGCAATCCTTCTTGATGTACTCCCGAACCTTCATGCAAGAAACTATCTTAAGGCGCTTCCCCGCCTTATTCCCCTGAACTAACAATGGACCACCAACTGGCAACGGAATACGAATCATCTTCTCGAAACATACGATCTCTGCACGGTGTGTCGCCAACCAATCCATCCCAATAATAACATCGAAACTACCCAGTGTGATAGGAATTAAGTCAATAGGAAAAGTATGATCCTCAAAGCTAATCCTACAAGCACTAAGTATCTCAGAGGCACGTAAATGCTTACCATCGGCTAGCTCTATCTCATAAGTAGGCACTAATGGTCTAGAAGTACAAGTAATCATGGTCCTAAACTCAGTAGATATGAAACTCCTATCGGCACCAGAGTCAAACAAAATAAAAGCAGGCTGATCACAAATAAGAAAAGTACCCGTGACAACACTGGGATCCTGCTGTGCCTCATGTGCGCCCATAACAAAAGCTCTACCACGTGAGCCTGAACCAGATGTAGTACCAGTACCGGCCGAAGCTAACTTGGGACACCTGTCCCGACGATGATCAGTAGAACCACACTCAAAACACTTGCCCCTATTGGCACGGCAATACCTATCAGTGTGTCCCAACTTCTTGCATTTCCCACACTCCCAACACTTCACCTCCAGGGAATGATGATTACCACACCGCCCACATTTCGGATACTTGCTCTGAGCATCCGGGGTCACCGCAGCATAAGACTGCACCACCTGAGGTGTATCCTGCCTCCTATTCTTCTTCCTCGAGTCACTGTGACGGAATCCCCCACTCCGTTTCCCTCCGGAGTGCTGCCTAGGTGCTATGGGTGGTAGTCTACCATCGCGGACCGCGTTATGAGTCAACGTGATCGCGAGCTCCACCGCGCTCTGGAATGTAGATGGCTTCGATGCCATAACCCTATCCCGAATCTCCTGGGATAATCCACGGATGTAACGACTGATCCTCTTCGTCTCCGGACGAACCAAATGCGGAACCAACTGTGACAAGGTATAAAACTGTGTGGTGTACCCTGAAATATCTGACCCAATCATCTCTAGTTTCCAAAACACCTCCTCAAGCCTCTCCAACTCTGCCTCAGGCACATACTCAGTCAGGATCAACTCCTTTAACGTATCCCACGTCATCATATCAGTCTCCATCCGACCACGGACTCTCACAATGTTGTTCCACCAAGTCAGTGCTGTGCCCTGAAGAACAAACGTAGCATAACGGACCTTATCTTCCTCTGCGCAACCAATCGTACTGAAAATAGACTCCAGTTTCTCCATCCACTGAAGTGTAGCAATCGCACCCTCAGTACCTCTGAACTCGGGAGCCTTGCACCCCATAAATGTCTTCAGTGAACATCCCCTCCGTGGAGTGTTGTCATGAGTATGACGGGTAGAATCATCCGCTCTACCTGATCCAGAACCTCCAATATGCAAGCCCCCTCCGGGTCCACCAAATCCCGTAATCACAACATCAGGACCACCGTGTCCAGAACCACCAGAACCAGTAACCACTACATCAGGACCACCATGTCCAGAACCACCTGAACCAGTACCCGTAGTCTCGGGACCTCCACCAATCACAATAGGCTCAGGACCACCCTGATCCGATCCACCAGTACCCGTACCGTCACTGCTATGAACTGTACTCTCCCTGATCTGGGCGACAATAGTGGGTAACATCGCGGCTATATGCTGAGCAACAAGCTGAGCCAAATCTGGTGTAGTCTCTGGACCCGCACCACCATTCTCCGTAACAGGAGTAGGACCGCTAGTCTCCGCAACTGGGGTAGGACCTCCAGATCCCGTATTTCGGTTCACAGCCCTAGCCTTCACGGTCGGTTGTATGCGTCTCGTTGACTTCCTCGTACCAGTAGTCTTCTTAGGCGGCATCGTCCTAAAAGTATAAACGTGTTAAGCAAGATAGGCGATAAAATAGAGTTAGATGATAAAAGCAAAAGCGAGAAATAAACACGTAAAGCACATAATGCACACTTAGCAAATCAGAGAAAAATCGATTGTAAAGCCTCCGGTCATAGTCCAAGTGATTTCCTTCATAAAGCCACTTGGTTCGCTATAACCATTGGCTCTGATACCAATTTCTGTAACACCCCGCTAAAAGCGGAACGCAGAGTGTTCCAGTTAAAGATATCAAGAGTCAAGGATTACAACATACAACCATAAACAAAACATCGAATCATATTAAATCATGCCTCAAGGTTTACAAAATACAATACATATCCGAATGTGAAACCAAAGTCAAGTACGAATACAATACAAATGTCAAATACGTGGATCATAAAGGAATTACATCAAACAAAATGAATTCCAAACACATAAGCTATATGATCCCAAAACAAGCAAGGCATGATCAAATAAATCCTCAAACTCCTGAAAAAGCGTTAAAAACGACATCAACACAATGTTGGTGAATTATTCGCAATAAGTAAATAAGATTTGACCCAAATAAAGATTTAATAAACATAAGTTTCAAAAGCATATCTTGATGTATAGTCCTAGTGTGAGTATAGATACCAAAGATTAATATACACTGAACCTGACCACATTCCCCTATCCTAAGGCGATGCAATACCAAAGGCAACAAACAATCATACGGCCATAACATTCACTCGTAGGGCTATTCTCTCGAGTAATGAGGGTTGGTCAAACCCATATAGATCTATATATATGTAACCGTGGGCAAATAGCTAACAAGTGTATGAGGGGGGCTTACCAAAAGCCTAAGAAGCATCCTAATCTAAGGTGATACTGATACACTAGGCATACAAGATATACATCATATAATAGTTTCAAAAACGCTTTCCAGCCCAAAATAATAAGAGAAAAGGGGCTTCGAATAACTCACAAAATAAGCTCGGCAAGAGATCGGGTAATAATCAATAAGAAGCAAATAATCCGCCGCCTAAGTGCCCTAAATCAATATAACAAGTCTAAGTATCTCTATAACATAGTCCGGTTTAGCCTTGTCGGTTAAGTTTAGAGTTTAAGATTTATTAAAGTATTCCAATGATTTCCAAGTCGAGTCGTGATGACGGTTCAAGGTGACGATGTTCCGCGTCGATAGGGACGATGGGAAAATATCGATAAGTTTCACGTCATAATGACTATTAGAAAGGAATAACATTCCGAGCCGAACTTGACTAACAGGAACGTCTATTGAAAGGAATACCGTTACCAAAGTTTATTGAAGTCAACCAAAGTCAACGTTGAAGATGTTGACTTGGTCAAAGTCAAAGATGTTGACTTGGTCAAAGTCAAAGTCAACCATTTGAAAGGAAAGTCAAAATTGATTTAGATTAGTCAAAAGTCAACAATTTTGAATAAAAGTCAAAGTCAACGATTTATAGAATGGAAGTTAACTTGACACTTTTAAGAATAAAAATACTTTTATTTCAGAATGATGGAGTAAAAATGGTTTAGAATGGTTTGAACGATTTTCCAAAAAGTAGATAAACGTTTGTTTACAAATTCACGATTTAAAGTTTATGATTGCGTTATGTCCTTGAGTCCAAAGACGTTCGTTTAGCTTATATGGTACTTTTATACATAATAAGTTACTGATATAAGTTTGAGGTCAAAACATGTTACGAGTCTAAGTCAAAAACGAACAAAAACGATTTTTTTTGTGGGATCAGACCCTAGGTGCGCCGCACCTAGGGGGAGGTGCTTAGCACCGGGCATTTTTCCAAACTCGCGAAAATACGTTTTAGTTGCTAACTGTTTTGTTTGACGTTTTTAGGTAAAAGTGTAAACTGATAATTTGTTAGTTTAGGTTCATTTAACATTTACCAAGTGTCATATATGTCTAAATGTGTGGTTTTACATATATTTATCATAAGATACGTTAATTTCGGTAATAATCTTATCTTTACTTATTTTACATGTTTTAAGTCCAAACTTTCTGAGATTGATAGATGTTGGTCTAATAGGTTAACCTAACCATTTTCAAGGCTTAAAACCGAATTTGAAAGTAAGGAAATGAAAAGATAAGAGGTTAAAATATTCTACCGATTTCACCCGCAAGACGTGTCGATTATTGAAATCTTGCAAGAACTTCGGTAAGGAGGAGACTTCAAGGGTGGTGGTGAGGAGGTATAAGACTCCAAAATACCAATAAAACCACCGATTAGTAAGAGTCTCAAAAAGGAGGAGTTTAAATGAATTTTCGAAGGAAACTTTCTTACCAAGTGTTTCAAAGTGTTACTTTCACCGAAAATCACTAAGCTCCAAGGCGATGGGAGGATTCCGGGAAGGTAAGAGAGCTTCCATTTCACACATGAAAAGAAAGATGTTAGAGGGGTTCCAAAGAAGAAAAAGATAAAGCATTTTCGGAGAGTTTACTTACCCAAAACCGAAACAAAGTTTCTTCAAGAAAAATCACCGGAAACTCCTCATCTTCATGGGTGTCATTGGAATCAAAACTTGGTAGAGACAAGGGAAATAAGATTTATGAGTTAGAACTCCAAGTTAAATGAAAGAAAGAGGGGAAAAAATGAAGGATTTAGCTAGATGTTACTTACCGAAATGTGTAGGATTGAAGGATGATTTGCAAGAGATAATTTCTCTACTCTTTTCCCTTGGATTCTCACTTCATTTGTGGGTTAATATGCTCTAAGTTTCTCTGGAATGTTTGAGAGAAAAGAGAGTTTGTGAAGAGAGAATATGTGACCAAAAGTGAAAAGAACATGTTTGATGTAAATGTTAGGAATTGGAAAGAGAAGTGGTCAAAACCTCCATTGAGATCTACAATTAGATCAAACATACTCCAAAGAAGCAATTTGTAGCAGAAAACACGAGAAAGGGGGTTTGGAATCTCAAGGAATTGATCAAAACTCGAAAAAAATGGATTTTAGCCGAATTTAGGGGAGGTGCTGCGCACCTATTACATAGGTGCTGCGCACCGACCTCTTTTGCAGCCAATTCCGTTATCTTTCCGTTAAAGGACTGGGTGTGTAACAGATTCCGTTAGTTTCTCCGTTAAAGGACTAACTGTGTAACAGATTTAGTTAGAGGACTAACTTTGTAATGAAATTTCGAAATAATGATTTTCTTAACCGACGATTATGGCGTAAACGCAATACTTTAATAACGTGAGAATACTAGATATTAGGCACTTAGGTGATTCTAAAGCTTCCGTCTCGAGAGACAAAGTAATAAAACACATAAACCCGTCTCAAATGCAATAAACGTGAGTAAAATAAAGCGAAACACAAGGGTCCAAATCATTGCGAATAAAAAGAGTAATAATCGGTAAATAAAATATACCTCGAAAAGACGGATTGTCACAGGTTTTGCAAGTGTGGTTCAAAAAAATTGAACTACCCGAACGGAACACTCCCCTACTAGTTCTATTGTTTATTTTTTATCTTTTTGGATTTGTCCTAAAATTATTGTCCACTATTAAAATATAGTAATTAGAATTGTTAAAAGTTATACTATTTGTAATTCAAATTTAATTATAAAAGTAAATTAAATTATTAATTAATCATCAAATGATAAAAATGATAAAAATGTCTTTTTATAACTTGCCTAAAAAATATAGGAAAATAATAGATGAAGTTGACATCACCTAAGTTACGTGCTGCTAAAAAGAAAAGTAAAATAAAATAAGATAGTTTATGTATAATTTAGAAAACAAATTGGCTATTAATAAAATTCTAATTTAAAATTTATAATATGCCGCATGTATGATAGATGATGTTTCCAGCTCATAATATTTTCCCAAAACATATAGCTTTAAAAATATCCCATAACTATTTTCATTCTAACCTTTTCTGTCATAATTACAAAATCAATTCTTCAATTTTTACATATTTTGAAACTAAAATACCTTTTATATACCAAAACAACTTTTTCTCAAAAAAATATTTCATTAAACTCAGAGACATTATCACACGTCGGGAGGAATGTTGCTGAAAACTGGAGATAATTATCACACATTTTGAGCAAAGATCCGGGGAGAATGTGATGTAGGAATAATTCCCCGAGAAGGTTTGTTGTGACGATGAATGATACCACTTTGCATTCTAGAGTTGACGAGGATATGGATGGATTATAAGCTTATATGTGATGTAACTTCGTTACTTTCGACAATAAAAGTTTTTTATTGCGATCCAAACTTATTTCAAAGTGTTATTTCTTCTAACGTATTCTCGTAATACATATACATTTTAGTCAAATTATAAACTTATTCATATACATATACATTTTTAGAGATGATTAGAAGAGCTAAAGCTAGAGGTTTTATTTTGTCATATCTAATAAATAAGGAGAAGACAAATGGATAACATTTGAACAAAATAATCTGTTTTTTTGTTTTTATGTTTTTATTTTAATGAGCAACCACAAATATCACTGATTTTTGAAACTCGTTTTTTACACCTAGATTTTTATCTTTTGTAGTTAACTGAGACGAAAACAAACTTAATCTGAAGTCTACCTAAAGTCTGTTTTATGAACCGAAAAATATTACAAAAGCCCTCAAATTTTCAACCCGGAATGGATTGCCACCACTCCTCCAACAAGATTTTCATACTCTACCTTTTGAAATCCAGCATCCGCGATCATTGAAGCAAAAACTTCCTGGAAAAGCACCAACCACAAACAAGTCAAACTTATGGCAAATTTAAAATTGTGTTACAGTAGTCGCACCCCGCATAGGATCTTAAACATATAAAAATCAGAAAAATATATTTTTGGAGCATACAAGCGTGATGGTGAAGCTTCCAAATTCCAAAGATCTGAGTCATAGTGTAGAGTAGTAGACTTTTAGTTCGGGTGAACATTGTTCATCACCCGAACTATATAATAAAATGTAATCTCATGAAGACTTTGGGTCGGGTGAATTAACTCTTCACCAGAGTTAAGTTCAAGTTCACCCGAACTAAAGTTAACTGATTTGTAAATTATTAGTTCACCTGAAGTGTTTTTAAATAAACATAAGGGTGTTTGTAATGTAATAGTTAGGTAAAACAGCCTATATATAGTGGTGAAAGCAATGCAGGAAAATGTGAGTTTGTGAGATCATTTACTTTGTAACAGACTTTCCCGCCAATTAAAGGCTTTGAAATAATCTCTCAAATCGTTGAAACCTTGTTCTTAATCTGTTTGTTTAGCTTTGATTAATAACATGTTATTCCGCAGCTAGTTATTCAATCCTTAGATAGATTGTGTGAGCTTTGAGGATTTACAAGACCTAACATATAGCGTCCAAAATGTTGGATCATAATGATAATCAGCTTAACTTTGATTGTAAATATGTTTGGTTATATTATTATCATCATGTAAATGGCTCAAAACAATAATAAACCGAAAGTCTAGTGAATAGATGGCAGTTATAAGACAGTTAAATGCATTCAAAACAATAATAAACCGAAAGTCTAGTGAATAGATGGCAGTTATAAGACAGTTAAATGCATAGGCAATGATTGAATAGAGATGCATCGGTTGGAACTAACTGTTACAATAAACAGTTGTATCATCTATCAATCATATAAATATATATTTCAGTTTCTGTTTGACAATCCTTTTTTCTTCTCCCCAAGTCTGTTCCGTATCAACACCAACAAATCAATGGTTTCAAAATATACAAAGATCACGTTTGATCGATACCCACAACACAACAGTGGTATCAGAGCAGGTCTGCGAAGGAGGAACGCATATCAGAGAAGAAGCTACAACCCAGATTTGGTCGAGAATTTCAAAATGATGAATATTGGTGAAACAAAGCCTCGCTACAATAAGAGAATTAGAAAACCACGATGCTATACCTGTAGAAGGAGTGGCCACAGACAGAAATTGTCGATCAAATCAACAGACAAACGATTCTATGGACAAAACAGTGGATGTTGATCAAATTCACAAAAGAGACGGATATGTGCAAAAGTATCCGGACAAAGTGGAAGCGAAAAGAGACTACATGGTCCATGGAACCGAGCATGGAGATTGGAACAACATATGGTTTGTAAGTGATACATATTCAAACCATGTCGCCTAATAGAAATTTATTTGTTCAGCTCAAACGTTGTTGTGCCGGGAATACTAAAAACCAAAGCACGAACCTCTTATATACTCTTGGGATACGAGAAGTAGAAGTGAACATCAACAACCGAACTTATTTTGTACCAAGTGTATCTTTTGTACCCAAAATTGCCTTAGTGTGCAATTCGACCTGTTAATTTCTATCTCGAATCCTTGACATGCGAGTTGATGCTTAAATTGATGGTTAATTTCTATCTCGAATCCTTGACATGCGAGTTGATGTTGCTAAGTAAATTGATGCCAATTTCGGGTACAAAAGATACACTTGGTACAACGTATGTTCGGTTGTCGGTGTTCACTTCTACTTCTCCTTGGGACCCAAGAGTATATAAGAAGTTTGTGCTATGTTCTTCCACGGCAAAACAACATTTGAATTGAACAAATATATTTCTATTAGGCGACATATGTTTTGAATATGTATCACTTACAAACCATATGTTATTCCAATCTCTATGTTCAGTTCCATGAACCACATAGTCTATTTTCCCTTCCACTTTGTCCGGATACTTTTGCATATACCCGTCTTTATTGTGAGTTTGATCAACATCTCCACTGTCCCTACAATCGTTTTTCTATTAATTTGATCGACAATATCTGTTTGTGTGGCCTCTCCTTCTACCCATATAGCATCGTGATTTTCTAGTTCGCTTATTGCAACGAGACCTTGTTTCTCCGATATTCATCATTTTGAAATTCTCGACCAAGTCTGGGTTGTAGTTTCCTCCCTGTTATGCGTTCATGATGATTCATTATAATGTCCCATAAAGGTTTTGGGCTCCTTACAACAAATTATCTAATCACCATTATGCCATCTTTCTGTCCGTGAAGGAAAAGCCCCGTTCTCTATCATATTCCCTAAAGGTACCCCTTTTCCTTTACCTCCTAAGATTTTTGGTTATCTTTTGTCCACGATCATATCCTCCTGTCAATACCCAACTAGTACCGCCTCCTTTAAAACCGACAGATACTCGATTCACAAATAAATACACCAGGAAGCGATATAGAGAAGACAAGCGATCTTTATAGTGAAACAGAATCCTGACGGCTCATTTACATCTGTTGACTGTTTGGTTGCAAAGGGCTATTCTTAGGCATATGGAATTTACTATGAAGGGGTCTTCGTTTTCGTTACTTTCTTGGAATAGAAGTGTCTCGATCTCCACAAGGAATTATTCTTTCTCAACGGAAGTATGTCCTTGATATGCTTACCGAGTATGTTCGGTGGAAAGCCCGATGCTTACTACACAAAAACTCCTTCCCAAGGATGGAAATCTATGAAAGATCGAGAGCGATACACAAGAGATTAAGTGGGAAGTTGAATTATTTAACAGTTACTCGGCCTGATTATCTTTTCGGTTAGTGTATTGAGCCATTTCATGTCTTATCCATACACAGGTCATTGGGATGCAACTCTTCGTGTTTTGAAGTATCTCAAATTCACACAAGGCTTAGGAATACTCTATTCAAATCATGGTCACTGTCGAGTAGGAACGTTCACCCAAGAAGGAGACGGTAGAATATCGACTTAGGAATACTCTATTCAGATCAAGGTCACTGTCGAGTAAAGCGTTCACCAAAGAAGGAGACGGTAGAATATCTGGTTTCTTAGGGATTTTGTATTAATAGCTTTCCTAGTTTATCTTTGTAAGTATTGTATAAATTCATCATTCCTTGATCAATAGAGACACTAGAATTATTCAATCACTTTCTTATCATGAAACATTTCATTTACGTCATGGTCTCATGGAACATGTTCACGAGTTATTTCCCTTTGTTTTCATTAAGTTGGGGGTCAACATTAAGGTGGGGTTTGAATGATCTAAACATGAAATATACCTGAGGAGGAAAACGTCGAACGCTCTCAACCAAATACTGATAAGAACTACGATATCTTGCCACTAGCTCTCCTAGAACTGGAATGACTGAGAATGAGTAGTAATCATACCTGATCACGAATAAGCAAAACGAAACCAAAATCAGACTAAACAAAAATTCACATATATTTTTGAATATACTTACAACTGCTTGAAAACGGGTGTGTCTACATGGCTGAGTTCAAGACAAAGGAATCTACCTCCCTTTTTGAGTACCCTGATAACAAATTTTGATGTCATTTAACGACGAATTAATCAAATACTAGGTACATAATATCAAGGTACATAATAACCTGTATGCTTCAGCAAGAACTTTTTCTATGTGCGTAACATTCCTAATACCAAAAGCAATAGTGTAACCATCCATTGAACCATCCTCAAAAGTAAGCTTTTCAGCGTCACCCTCGACCCATACGAGGGACCCCAGATCTATAAGCCCTACAAAGTTACAACACGACTGGATTTACACTTATCATCTGTTTAAAGAATAATAAAACTATGAATTTTAGTTTTACAACCTAATAACACTTACCTTTTTCTTGGGCACGCTTTTTACCAACGTTCAACATGTTTGGATTTATATCACAAACATAAATCTGAGTTTCTTCCTGCCAATCATCTTCCAGTATGTCATCTATGGCTCTGCGATTAACACTTTTGATAGTTTCCAGGATCCTGAAAGCGACATCGCCTGTAAAATTTCAGCAACATCAAAAATCATTAAAAGAAAAAATCTACTAAAATATCATGAGCACTGAATTCCATGCCCAGTGAGACGACATATGATCCAAACCTGTCCCGCCAGCTACATCAAGATGCTTCATCCCAGGAAATGGATTCAATTTCGAAACCAATCTGGAAAATGAGCGAAAATAAAAAAAAGCAAGTAGACAAATTATTGAATATGAAAATGAAACTAAACTTTACAATTCACCTCTGTTTCCACAACCTATGCAGTCCACCACTCATCAAATCGTTCATAATGTCGTAGTTTGTTGCAACCTTGGTAAAGACATTGCCAACCAACTGGCTTTTTTCATCTTCGTTTACTTGTTTAAATCCTGCCAGTATTTACCAACGACATACATAACTTTGAATAAATATAACTCGAAAAGTTTTGAACCAATTCAAATTCTCCGCTAACTCATTTGATAGGTCAATATTTTAGCTTATCCTTTCAAATATTCAATAAATAACCTACACTTTTACTAAAGCTTGCCGTGAGTGGTTTACTTACCGAAGCTAGTAGCATGAGAATGCAGAGTAGCGGCAGGAGTGAACATGGGTAATAATTTGGTCCTTAATTTCCGAGAAACCATTCTGACCAACATTCTTTCAACTCTGTCAGAATAAAAAAAAATAAGGGAACACGTTCTACAGTTATAGAAGCAAACGCATAATAAATTAAGCATAAAAACATACATGGAAAAATCCTTTCTGATTCATTTACTTAACGATAATAACAGACTTAATAGTGTGCATCTCACATAAAGGGTAAACACGGGGCATGTATTAAGATTTTTTAGAATACGCAACAAAAGAATAAACTAGAGTAATCAATTGAATCTAAGACACATGATAAACGTAGGACATTAAGGATATTATAATACCGTATAAAGTTTGAGCTAAAATGCCCAATCATATAGATCTCTGCGTCCAATTCGATCGTATAAAAATGCTAAAGCGTAAGGGCATATATTTGTACAAGGATTACGAAGAATGGTATTAGAACCCATTTTTTTTAACTGGTATATGATTAAAGGTACAAGGAGCAGGGAATGAGCCAAATAAAACCTACATGTTACCCGCATTCTAATACGCATTTTCGTGGCACTTATAAAAGTTTGTTTACACACTTAGTGGTGTAATGTCTCACAACAAAATAAGAAATCTTCAAAATAAGCACTTTCTATAGACAAAATATGGTTTGATTATTGGAAACTATTATAATCAATTTCAATGAAGGCTTTGCGGCATTTCATCAAACACGTTGCCTGCATAATAAAAACAATTCAACTTACAGTTTACAAATTCAGAACTCACATAAAATTTCGGATTTAGATTTACCAGATTTAACAACTTATGTGATGTGATAAACCGCCAATATTCCCATATTTATATGTTTATGAAGAAGTTTTAAACTATAATAATAATAAGAGTTACACTAGTTAATACATAATTTGTCTTCGTCTCGAATGTTTTAACAAATCATCGAAAAACATTATATTCCGTAACTTATAACTAAAGTCAGTTACTGTTTTATATAACTTTAGTGTACTAAAAGTTGGCAGCTATGAAAATAATGCCATTCTACATTAACTTGATAGCGGACGAATACTTTATGGTAGTTACAGTTCTCCTTGTTTTTATAAGTGATGCACGATATTGAACATGATCCTGACAAGACGTTTGTCGGTATATTAAAATCAACACAAGAACAAGAATTGCAACCTAAGCAAGCATAGTGTTAGAAGCCTTGAGCATAACCATACAGAAGGTGTTACATAACTTTAGTTATTTGAAAAAAGGCGAATACATCATTGATCGAATACACTACAGTTTCTACCAGCCTAAAAAACTAAATGATCAACCATACATATATTAAAATCTAATACACGACCAAAATTTGCTATCTAACAAGAGAGAGAGAAAAGTTAGGCAACCGGAATCTTGGGTTCTCCTAAATTTACAAAGGACTGTGCACGAGCCATGCGAGCCAAAGCTGCATTCCATGACACAAGATGGTCCATGAAGACGTTTGCATACCGGGCTTTGTCGTTCTGTTGAGACAAAGAAAGCAAAAGAAACGGAAATACATGATTGAGTTTCACAGGAAGCAAAAAAGTCAGAAGTGGCAATATGGTACAAAACGGGTCATTTTTTAATGCAGATCATATGGGGCCGGGTTGGGATGACCCATCAACATATTCTTGTCACCATTTCTTTTTACATAATTAATGTACTACATATGCTTGAAAACATAGCATATCAACACAATACTTGATTTGTTTGAATAAATCGATTTAGGAGGTTGAAAACATTTGATAAATGCTTTGGGTGACTTTTAAAACCCACTAGCCCAATTGACCCATTTTAAAGAAAACGGGTTGAAATTGCCACATCTAGAAAAAAAAAAGATGCTTCAAATGATTATTTACCTTGTAATCCAGATAATAAGCATGCTGCAATACAAAAGAAATGGAAATTAGAATGAAATATATACTTGCTTGTTCGTATTCGTATTCGTATTCGTATTCGTATCCGTTACAAAATATTGATTATCAGTTTTTATATGCACAATTCCTCTACTTCGTAACTATTTAGGTTTTTATTAGATATTTGACTTCATATAACGCTTTCAATGAACTATATGTTCAGTCTAATGTTGCATTTATTTTGAAAAACGTAAATATTTTATTAACTGTCATGTGTGTGCGCGGCACGTGTGTGTAGAGAGAGAGAGAGAGATTGTCATACCTCCCACATATCCAAACTGAGAAGAGGCTGTGCAAGTAGAGGAAATTATTGTGTTAGTAAAAAAGGGAAAAAGAAATCACAAAATAAGATAAAGTAATGATACGGGAATCCCGCTTACTATATCATCCCACACAAGAGGGGTTACAGCATTTGCCGTGGTAGCTATTGCAAGTCGTTTTTCATTCCGCTTTACTGAAATGGAGCAACAACAAAATATCACACATGAACCAACAAATGTGATCAAGCCAGCCGCCTCACCAATACAGATATACAGATAACATTAATTTATATCCTATTTCCTCTCAACTTCTAGTTTTGAGAATTGTTAGAACTACCATTTATGAAACATACATTCTTTAACCATTTTATGCAACAACTTGCATACTTTGGTACGAAAATGGTAAGTATGTTGCAACTTGCATTGAACGGTTAAAGAATGGTGCATATATCAGTAAAAAGTGAACAGTGCACTGTCTTCTTTTGCAGTTTGCCTTGTATTAAAATAGAAAAGAAAGAGATTTTAAGACTTAAGGAACATACAAACAAGCCAAACCCAGCCAGAGCCGAATAATGTGAGTGCTGTTTCGATAAATTCTTCTCTGAAATTTGAATAGGACCCAAAATCCTTTTCAATCTGATCAAGTAGACCCAATATCGGCAAGTTACCGCCTCCAGGTTGCATTGATTCCCAGAAGAAATCATGATTCCACACCTGAAAACTCGATTTAAAACAACAGAAAAGGTTCAACTTAGCAAAAAAGCAAAGCAACCGTTTCCCAAACTCACAATAAAGGTCATGAACTGGTGAAACCTGTGCAGCAACATTAAACTCTGGCAATGGGTTTCCACTGTTATACGTCACTCTGATTAGCTCATCCAATGTGTGTCCATACAATATATTGTCTTTCTCTAAATACTTGTTTAAACGTTCCACATAACCACGATGATGCTCTCCCCAATGCACCTCAAGAATCCTTTTACTCATATACGGCTCTAAGGCATCCTAAAAAAAAACACAAAACAAATAATTCAACATATGACAATTCTTAAGAGGACGATAATAAATAAATACGAAAACTTACAAATTTATAAGGAGGAGGTTTTAAGCTGTAGTAAGCACAAATGTTTCTTTTCTTAAGGACATGACTTTTCCTAGGTTGACCTTTTTCCTGACATGTCACAAACCGATAAATATCATATCAGAAATAGCCCGACAAGACGATAAATGTAACGAGCAAAGATAACAAATTAACTTACAAATTTATAAGATGGAGGTTTTAGACCATTGTATGCAAGAATGTTAGTTGGATTCTTAAAGTCATGACCTTTAATTGTTTGCTCCTTAAACTGAAATGCAAAAGAAACATTAAGAGTTATGAAACTAATAAAATGATGAACAACAAAAACTAGAGGGGTGTTTGTTTTAGCTTATTTGTGGCTTATGGGCTTATTATTACTTAATAAGAAATGATTAACTCATAAGCCACAAATAAAAAGCGGAAAAATCGAAACAAATAAGCTCATAAGCCCATAAGATAAGCTAAAACAAACACCCACAACGATCAAATATATAACAAAATCTGACCTCAGAAGCCAACGTGCAACGGTTAAGTTGATTGGAAGTGATAAGGTAGTTGCTACAGGACCAACTCATATCTACTAAACCCTCCCTGCTTTGTTGCAATTTGAAGAAAGATAACTGCATTCAAATAATATTATCTGTTTGAGGCATTTTCACAAACAGTTGGTGTGCAGAATATATGTATATATATATAGTAATAGGGAGATACGAGTGAACCTAAATGGTTCTTCTCTGCTCGACTCGTATTAACAATCCGATATTTTTCTTTCTGGGAAATTAGGTGCTACTTCAACACAGTTTTTTCTTTACTTTTTTAAAGAACTTCAAGGCTTATCCATCAACAAAACCATTTTCTTTGTTTATTTTTAAACACTAGTATCCCATCATAGTGAGGGATAAACATAAAAAATAATGGTAGACTTAATATTTATATAAATCTAAGTTGTTATAAAAATATAATGTTATACGTATAATAACATATATATATATGTATATATATTTACGTTTATACATATTTATAGTTATAACATATACACTTTTACGTTTATAACATTTACACATTCACGTTTATACACATGTTTTGATATTTTGTATTATGAGATTTCAGATTAACAATAAGGTAAAAATTGAACGTTATAAGTAAATTAGAATTATGTTTTTTATTTCATTGTATATGGAATGAAATATAAATGTAATTATGTATTGTAAAAGGGTCTAAAGTAAAAATAATATTTAATGACTTCATCAATCAGATTTAAAGGTTGAAATCATAGAACTTAATCTATCGAATGAACCTTACTTCGTCTTGTAGGATGTAAGTTCACTCTTTTATTATATATATTAAAGATATGCTCCCTTCGTTAATCATAATTCTACGTTTTTTATCCAAAATTATTGATATGTTTTGTTTTATGATATTGATAGTTAGGAAAAAGATTAAAAAAAAAAAAAAAAAAAAAAGAAAATAACCAATAATTATTTAAGGACCAAAAGACTTCATCTTCGCCATCCATTTATTTTCAATCCAATAACTAAGATTAAATCAAAATTCACTTTTAAAATATATTTTTTTAAATTAATTTATCTCGCAAACCGTTAATCATTAGACAAAACAAATTACATCGTTGCGATCGTCGTGTTCTCCTCTTTAACTATTGCAAATGTCATATATACTTTCGACGACTTTTATTTTTTTGATTTTCGGGTGGGTATTGAAATTGTAACGTTAATATCACATGTGATTTTAACATAAATTAGTAAACTTCAAAAACAAAAGCTGTTATATAATGTATGATTTATATAAAACCCAGAAAAAAAAAATCAAATTTTGACAACTTTTATTTTTTTGTTTTTGGTCAAATGTTTAAACTCATAAGATTATATCACATGTGATATTAACATAAAATGTGGATTTAAAATCGTTATATGATATATAATTAAATTAACCCTATAAAAAAAATTCAACGAAATCACATGTGATATTAACGTAAATTATATGTGATATTATAATATACGTAGAACTTTAAAACAAATAAGCCAATAACACACACGATTTTAACTTTAAATGTGAAATTTTAAATATAAAAAAAAATTACATGAGGTATAATCTATATAGACCCGGAAAAAAATCAAATTTGACTGACTTTTTTTTCTTCGTTTTTGATCAAATGTTAATATTCTTAAAGTAAAATCATATGTGATATGAACACTAAATGTGAATTTCAAAACGTAAATATATTATATGATGTATATTTAACTAGAATAAAAAAGAAGAACACAAAAGTCATAAGTCAAACTACTAATATCACATGTGATAAAACTGCGATTTTATAATTTAAATTTTCCAAAACCCGAAAATTATTTCCGTCAAAAGTATATCAAGTGGGTGCTCTATAGAAAGAGAAAATAATGCTCGTTTTAATGGTGTAATTTATTTGTTTAATACATTTACGATTTTTAAGATAATTAAATTTTAAACAAATATAAATTAAAGTGAGTTTTCAAAATAGAGAACTATAACTCATTTTATCTCAAATTTTATAATGATTTTAAATAATTTCAACCTTGATGGTTAAAATATAATAGATTTTCAATTTTTTTATTTTTATACACTTTTTTAGAGACGGAAAAACTAATTTATTTCACACTTTTCGGTCCAAAGTTAAACTACCAATTTTCTATTTTGATTTCGACCCAAAAATCTAAGAGTAGAAAAAGATAATAATTTTTCAGTTCTATCTTTAATCATAAACCTACATTAAATAATTATCCCTAAAATTTATATACTTATTATTGTCTATCTAAAATTACATGCTCTTTGTAAGTAGATACTTATTTTGATTTGTTAAAAATATTTTATAACTCATTTTGTCCCAAATATTCTTCTTATATAATTCACACAGTATATGAAAAAATGCAATTATTATACTATGTATCCGATAAAACACATGTAGTAGTTTTAAAAGTGTTTGAATACAAATATGATTTAGCTTTTATATTAAAAGGAAACAACTATTTAATTTAAACTCAGGGAGTAAGTACTTTGTTAAGACAACTCATTAAAACCTTCAAAATTGACGGACCAAACCAATGTACCGTGGACACAGGGTAAGGCACGGTGTGGTAAATGTACCGTCAACGGATCCAAGTGTCATACAACCAAGGGAACTATGTCACTATAGCCTCGGAATAGCCGAATTTGGGAAAGCATACCACACTTGGTGCATCCTGATGACAGATTACATTTGAAAAGACTTTCAAGCCTCCAAGGACAAGTATCAAACCTCGACTTTAACGAAGAAGCATCCAACGAAGTATGAGGAATATGTTGTAATTATGCACGACATTGTGGTAGTAGCAATGCAATTAATCTTTGCATCTACCTCAACATGACCAAATCGACATTCCTTCGTGACTAAAGGTGCAAACTTAAGTGGCCTTCGCTGCGTAGGGCTATTAAACGTACCTTTAGAAAACAATCACTTCACATAATAATGTTTTGAAACTCGGGTCAATAATCGACCCGGCCGAGCCACCGGGTCACCGGGTTACCGGGTCAACCGGTTGAACCGCCGGGTCAACCCGGTTTTATAAAAAATATAAAAGTAATAATATTTGAATAAAACTAAATAATATATATATAAAAATCATGAATATAACTTATGTTAAGCTTAAAAGCTACTTACTAAAAATTATAGTATATAACAACTAAAATTACGTCGTAAAAATATATTAAAATTTTTTTTTTTTTATAAAAAACACGAAAACTTAGAGACCCGGCCGGGTTTCAAGAACCGGGTTGATCCGGGTCACCCCAAACCCGGCGGGTCACACCGGGTTTCGAAGATATAAAACCCGGTTTAATTTGACCCGGTTTTTCGGCCGGAACCGGTTCAACCGGTTGACCCGGCCGGGTCGACCCGGGTTTCAAAACATTGTCACATATTAAATATGAAATCTATAAGCATGTAATTGTCAATACTAATCAAATATAATAAACAAGATTATATAGTTTGCATGAGTTCAAAGATGTTTCAGGGTTGCACCCGAGCATGCCAAAGAGCAGGGCCTATTTTTGTAACGTCATCAATCACACCAAGTTAGCTATTCTTCATATTCTTCCTTTTGAGGAAGATCGTCTTCCGGTGAAATATCTTGGGGTTCCTTTGGTTCCATCGCGGTTAATTCTCAAAGATTGCAAGGAACTGATTGTTAAGGTTGAGAACCGGGTTAATGATTGGAAAAATAGTTCGTTGTCGATTGCTGGAAGGCTTCAACTTATCCAATCTGTTTTGGGTTCTCTTAATGTTTTTTGGGCGTCGATATTTGTGTTGCCCGCGCGTGTTCTTCTTGACATTGAGCAAACTATGTGGGGTTTTCTTTGGTGTCAAGGTAAATTGGGTCGAGGGAAGTCTAAAGTAGCTTGGGAGGTTGTTTGCCTCCCTAAAAGGGAGGGCGGTCTTGGGATTAGGCGCCTTGAGCACTTTAATCTGGCTCTTATGGTGACTCACATTTGGAAGCTTCTTACTTCAAACGAGTCCTTGTGGGTAAAGTGGATCCATATCTACAAATTAAAAAACCGGAGCTTTTGGGATATTCCTTATAGAGGCGCGATGTCTTGGAGTTGGAGGAAGCTTCTCCAAATTCGTCCGCTGATTCGGCCGTTTCTTTGGTCGTCTATTGGTGATGGTTCGCATGTGTCTATGTGGTTTGATATGTGGTGTGCTTCAAGTCCTTTATACAATTTTATTTCAGCCCGTGACATATATAGAGCAGGTTTCCATCTTGATTCAAGAGTTCGTGATTGCATTCAAGAAGGGTCGTGGAAATGGCCCGTTGATTGGTCTTCGAAATATCATATGCTTGATTCTATTCATGTCCCGGACCTGATTGATGATAAGAATGACATGTTGAATTGGCGAACTAGTGATGGGACTTTATATCCATTCTCGGTTCATCTTGTATGGGAATCAATTCGTCCTAGGGATTTGGAGGTGCCTTGGTATGATTTAGTGTGGTTTCCAGCGTGTATTCCTAGACATGCGGTACACATGTGGCTAATTATGAAAAGGAAGTTAAAAACGCAAGATAATCTTCGAGCTTGGGACGTGGGAGCTGGTGTCGGAATAACTTGTCCCCTTTGTGACTTATTTTTCGAATGCCCTTTTGCTTCTCAGGTTTGGAATTACATTAAACAGGTTGCTGGTCTTGAGAATTCGGGTTCGTCTCTTGACTCCATTACTGCTATTCTTTTGCCTATTTCTAAAAAGAATTCGTTTAGAAGCGTTATTGGTAAAATCTCGTTAGCAGCGGTGGCTTATTATGTTTGGCAAGAACGTAATGCTCGGCTCTTCAAGAAATCAAAGAGGTCGGTAATGGAAGTTGTGGACTGTATTAAGTCGTCCGTTCGTTTGAAACTTATTTCCCGGAGGTTCAAGAAGTCCACGGATGCGGATCACTTTTCTCGTCTTTGGGAGTTGCCATTGAGTCTGTTAAAATAGTCATGATGTATTGTCTATGTACCATTAGATGATTTTTTCCGATCGGGGTGCTTGGGTATGTATGGATAGGTAGTTCCCATATGGTTTGTCATATGAGATAGGTTGTTTCAAGCAATTTTGCTTGAGGTTTATGTGGTATTAAGCCACATTCATTTGTACTTAACTGTTTTTTGAGTAATATTTTTAACCGAGGCGTTGTCCTCTTTACCCAAAAAAAAAAAATTGTTTTATTTTTCAAATATTAGATTTAATGGCAAAGCTTGTAGATAATTTGACCGTTTTAGATTTTGGTAATACTCATACAGATTTTAAATTATTTATAGATATCAATTTTTTGAGAATGAATATTTGTATAATGTAAAGTAAGTTTCTAACACTATAACAAACGTAAGCACAATTTTGAAAGTCTACCAGGTCAGTTGCTGTCGATTTGCAGTCGGGTGTTTCATTAAGACGAAAGCGGGGAACATTCACATTAAACAAATCCATGCCTGCTACAATCAGTTTACACAGTTCAAATACAATGATCAACTGGTATTACATAAATAAACCAATCGATTGACTACTCACTCGAAAAAACAGTGAACTCAAAATATTTACTAGCTTGGGTTGGATACATCTTGATTAGTCAGTTTGTGTTCCTTAGATTGGTTCCTCGATCAGATGTTGGTATACATGTCCACCGACGGTTTGGCCTCCAAAAATTAATCTGCCCTTTGAAGGATATATATATAAAGCTACTACTAGTTAATATGGTGCCATAGAATCAAATGTACATAAATCTCTCTCATCAGCACAACACCGCAGGTGAAGTCTTCAAATTTCCTATCCTAAAAAGAAACCGAGTAATAAAGAAAAACCTAATTTCTGTTTCAAAGAAATCTTCGCCCAAACTCACGAGACTTCTTGAAGTGCAAGATTCAGCTCATGTGCTGACTTGGCAATCGTTCCCCCCCTTCTAAAAGATTATGAAAGATCATGTTCAGATTCATGTTTTATTACCCTTTGTTTGAAAAAAAAATATAAAAAAAGAAGTAAAAAAGGCACCTGGTTAGGGGTGGTAAGCAACGTTTGACTTTTTCAAGCTCTAGATAGCAGAGGTTACAACGTGCCATTCTGCCACCGGCCATTTTATTATAATAAGTAACAGAGAAACAAAAATAAATTGATTTTATTCTAGGTTTTAAATCATACCTTTGTTCTGCCTCGATATCGACACCAACAGGGGATGATGCTTGTATAGATGAGTATATTACTGAACCAAATGTCCGCACCAGCTTAAGTAGCAATTCAAGTGATACTCCTCGATGCCTAGAATGAAACCATGTTACACATTTTAAAATTTATGGACTATATTAAGCAAATGGATAATCCAAAGGGCACAAAACAAGTTAAAACTGCAAATCCGACCAGAAAAAATATATATAAAACTTATTCATATAATACGAAATGCGATCATGCATCACATACCTGTCCATGTCACTTTCAAGGAGGAGCGTGAGGAGAGGCAGTAAACTAGAACAAATATCCAAAGTGATGGTGTCGATTTTTCCTGTTAAAAGGCTCACTATATCTGCAGTCACCTGCATCATGAAACAAAAGTTGCGAGTCGTGACTAAAATAATCAACAATAGATTTAAAAACAAACATGAGTGAGAAAGGCACAAATTACTCACAGCATGATCAGACATTCTCAACAATGCGTTAATTGCTCCTTTAATATCGTTCCTGTCCCAGCATCTACGAATCATCTGCAGAAAATATAGATAATGAGCAACCAATTTCCACTGTCCTTCAAATGCTTCTTACTCGAATAAATATCCAGTGCATTATTCACTAATGACAAGGTTAAACCAAGTTTACTGATCATTATGAGATAATGAAATGTATTGATATAAACTTTCTCAAACGCAAAACTTGGAATTTGATTAAGAATAAGAAAATGCTTAAAGATAAACTTTTATTTTGAGGGGGAACGCATTAAATTCAATTAAATAAAGACACGAGTTTGGAGTCAACATGTTTAATGCCAAAGTATATAATAGCAACCTGTAGCTTGGCTAGACGAGACTGCATCGAGGATACAAATTGGTCATGTCGTCCCATTATATCTGCAACAGCATCTTCTTCTGTGGCTGGTTCCATTTCCTTTACCGTAGGTTCAGATGATTGTTTCTGCGCAGATAGAGGATTTATAGCAGAAGAAAAACAATGAGCGTTCATCTTTTGCAGAGAAAGAAAATGAGACAAAATGTGTTCGGTGTGACTTTAGAAAAGATCCATGAAAAATAAGTTTTCCACCACTAACTGAGTTTGTCTACTGTAATATTTCTTTCACGTCAAAATGTGGCTCAATAGTAAGTTCAGGTTGCATCAACAATTTAAAGTAGAGGTGGCAAGATGGGCAGATTGATGGGTCAAAACAAGTCCAGAGTAATACCGGACATTTTTTATTACAGGTTAAATGGGCCAGTGCTAAAACTACTACTTTTATGATTAACAAGCATAAAATTATGTTTCAATTAGGAGGAGAATAAAAGAGGCAACGAAGAAGTGTTATACCACAGTATTTGGTAGCATGTTGACAGCAGGGCCGCTGTCAGAGAAGTTTCTAGAAGGAAGAGTGTCATGATAAGGAGGCCTTTCCTTCCTGTCCCAAGTAGAAACAAGTGTACGTGTTCTTCCTAAATATAAAATATATATATAGTTGAGTATTATTAACTTTCATGCTTAACAACGGAATGCATTAACGAAAAGATGTACCTCTTCGTTTATTTTCCATGGAGAAAGTATCTCTATTTGATCGTGGTAGACGACCTTCATCTGCAACAATAACACTACTTAGAATTTTTGTAAAATACAAACTAAATTTCATATAATTATATACATACAGTTTTCAGGTTGGTAGCTTGGAAGCGACTCTGCAACTACATTCTGTTCTGGCCTTCCAGAAACAAAACGCCTGTCATCTTCAAAGTTTGACTCCTTTGCGGGAATTTCAAAAGCCGTGTTTTTCATTGAAGAAAAAGTATTTCTGTCAGAAACTCGACTTGATTCAACGTCACTTACATCAGTCACCGGCTGTACAGAAGATAGAGGCTTCTCTGCTTCATCCTTTATATTTGAGAACTTACGAGAATCGGATGTTTTTGACATTACCATTGTTGGTGTCACTCTCCCAGAAATCCCTTCTCTTCTTAAATCAACATTATTTCTTGGTACGATTACAGGTGCAACATCTAGCCTGTTGAAAGGTGATGCATTTTGTGTTGATTGGCTCTTTGTAACACTACGCTTTGATTCCTTTGCTGTTGCTGGTGCACTGGGAACTGAAACTGAAGCAGTGGGACTGATCTTTTGGGCAACACTGGGAAACATCTTCTGAGGGATACTAGGTACATTTCCTGTGGCTTCATTAGGTACACAGTATCTAATTAATATCATAAGCAGTGTGTTTGATGTTACATGTCTACAGCAGAGATAATAAGTGCTGATTCTGATAATACGCAACACGATTTTTGTTAAAAATAAAAAAGAAAACAAGAATGTAAAAAAGGTTCAGAGACGTCGTATCTCATAGTGATGCTTAATAAGCCCGAAACAATAGTCAATCAAGCATCCTGAAGTAATATCTTCGAAACACTATTTATAGAGTTACCTAATTAAATAAAATAAAATAAAATAGAACTCAAAATGAGGTGAGCTTTTATCGAATTATCCAAGCTTGAACTCACATTGAGCTCGTTCGAGCTCGAGCACAAAAATAAACTTGAGACATTTCTTTATAGTTTCTAGCTTAATTTTAACTTACTATGAATTGGCATGAAATATTTAACTAGCATTTGTCAAATATCACCCATGGTGGCAATATATTTTCATGTGTAAGTAAAGGAAGTTATATACACTGGAGATGCAGGTTCTAAATAAACATTATACATTAGATAAAAAGAAGGGGCATGATAATAAGAGACAAAAAAATAAAAAAATAAACTAAAAGACAAGAATTATATAAGAAAATACGTACATGAAATGATTTTGGGATCCTTGTTGGTTGGTTCTGAGTTTTGAGTAATTGAAAGCCTCCCCATTGATTTTGTTTCCTTCACCATTGGATCTGAACTTTGTGAACTGGACAGCCTTCCCAAACTGGTTTTTGCGGTATTCTCGGACAGAACAGATAGATTTACACTAGTGTTGGATTGTTCTTGACGACCATTCGACTTCGAAACATTATATGGTTCAATTCTCTGCATGAAATTAACAATTAGAGGGAGAAACACAGTCTAAAATAAGAACAGAAACAGCATGGAATTGTCAAGCAAATAAGTGCTAGTAAATTCTATTACCGAGATATCTACAACCCAAACTCCTACACAGCTTTGATTGTAAGAACAACCAAGAAGCTTCCCTTCATGCATATTAAGATCGGATAATTTTGACCATCCCACATCCACAGCATCATGAGTTCTGATTGGTTCCCATGAGAACACCTGAAACACGTATATAGGGTATAATTAACATAGATGCAACATTATGTAGTAAGATCAGGAATATAAGCGGATCGTACCTTCAGACTCTCATGCAAACCACATAGAAGGGTTCTCCCATCGGGATTGAATGTCATACAACGTACTCCACTAGTCTGAAATGTTAAAAGAAGGTACGACTGTCAATTTAGCGCAATTCATTCTGTCTTCTCTGTTATGTGGGTCCATATAAACAAATCTCAAAGTTGGAGATGGGACAACATGACATTGCACAATGAAATAATCTAAACAAGTTGACCGCAAGGTATTTACCTCTGGACCAGCAGAACCTATGAGTTCCAAGGTCTCTAGGTCCCAGAATTTAACGGTTTTATCAGCAGAGCCTGTCAGATAGGAATGTAAACAAAGATATTGACGATACTTGGAAAACAAAGTTAAACATAAGATAATTCTGGCGTGTAAGAGTATAAGACAGGTTGGCAGATTGAGCTTTTAACATTTACAAAGAGGACATAATTGGAATCATATAACGTCTATAAACAAAAAATTAACATAAAAAGGTCTTTCTTGTTCTCATTGTTAACAACAATACAAAACAAATATTAATAAAATCAACATCAGCTCATTTATATAAAATAGAAGTTGCGGCATAAGTTCTAACCTGTAGCCATCAGAAACTCATTTGGATGAAAATCTATGCATTGCACCTGGCCTTCATGGAACTTGAAATCATGTAATAGCTTTCCCGCAGTTAAATCCCATAGCTGTCAAAATAATCCAATTTTACAAACATCAGAAAATCACAGTTATGGTAGTCTAAACCCTACTAATTTATACTTCAATGCCTTCATTTATACGAAATACATTGTGCAAATAGAAGTTAGTCTGACCTTCACACTGTTGTCCTCTCCACCAGATACGACCCAACGACCATCAGGTGTAAATCTTATCGCATTAACTCCTCGGGTGTGACCCTTGTAAGTATGTATACACCCTTTTCGTCTTATATCCCATATCTTTAAGTTCGTGTCCAATGATCCCGAAGCAAAAAACTCCCCAAATGGATGGAAATCCAACGATATGCAATTGGATCGATGACCAGTAAGAGTGCGAACAACTGTGAGAAAACCATATTCCAATTAAACCACATTATTCATATTTCATCATAATACACAAAACGTCCTAACAGATTATAAAACAAGCATACTTTTCGCCTCTTCTAAATCCCACAATTTAATTGTACCACTTGCAGCTCCAGCAGCTACCAGCACTTCCGAAGAATCAAAACTCACCGAATCAATTCCACTTGAATGCCCAGACAAACTCTGTTACAGTAATAAGAGAACATCCACAGATCTAGATTAAACTTATGTCATGATTAAAAAATATACACGTAAAAATACAAAAACGTAATATCATATTCGGTAAAAAAAAACAAAAAAAAACAAGGAGAATCGAGTAATTTACCACGATAGCATTAGGTTTGCCAATAGCCCATAGATTAACCTTATGATCTTCACCACCAGTAACAAGAACTCTCGACGACTTCCGTCCAATCTTTAAACAATTCACACTCGAAGCATGCGCTACAAATTCCTCTAATCAAATCATACTAAGTCAAGTTCACCAATCATATATTCAAAACAAATTCCATAAAAAAGTAAAATAAAATCAACAATTTAAAACATACATTCAATATATACAAATCACAAAAATAAAACATGTAACAAAAAGGATACGTAGCTTATAAGCACGTTTAGTAGTCGCCATGAATCTGAAAAAAACACACACAAAACCCTAGAAAAACACACAGTCATGAACTATATAAGTTTCATAATCTCCAGATCTCCATATCTACACACATTTGCAGCTTCCAGTTTTCAAAACCCTAATTGAGATCTCAAACCCTAGAACACGAAAAAATCGGAACTAGAACTACAAATTAAATCAGAGATGAAGAACAACAAATTGACTTGTGAAACTGAAATTGTTGCAAATTTAAATTCAAATTTTGTGAAGAAATGAAATTGGAAATGGAATAAAGAAAGGAGGGAGAAAAAGGGATTTCAAGTTTTTTCAAGATCTCTGGAAACATGACACACTGGACAGAGTTTATAATTTAAATTATTTTATTTTAGAAAATTAACTATATACTCAACTCACATATGTATATTTTTAAACCAAAGGTGTAATATTTTTGTCACGAGAATATACACCCTCAATCCTCAACACTTTCATAATAGAAAAATCGTTGGTATTTTAAAGAATAAAAGAATCTATATTTTTCTTAATTTTTAATGTGACCAATCTTAATATATAATAAAATAGAAGCCATATGTATGTGATAAAATGGCTCGAGAATATTGCACGAGAATGACACAATTTGAACCATTTATTTTTTGCGCGAGAACTTTTCGTGGAGATTATGGAGTTAGAACGTGGAGTGAGACACATTTAATTCTCGCGATAAAAAGTTGGCGTAAAATTTTTCCTCATTATTTTCTAAATATGGTTATGTTAAGAAAGTATTTTCGTGATTACATTTAGCCTTGCAAGGTGCTCCTTACTGATTTACCCGAGATTCCATGTATCTCGTGATTTTATGAGTTTTGATAACATAATTTTGATTATGTTTAAAATATTCAGATAAAACTTTTATTTTATTTATGTATTTATATTTTATTTTTATTTAATTATATATTTGTTTTAGGTGAAAAATAAAAATAAAATTAGAATTAGAAATAATAACAATTGAGATGTCATTTTTATAGCACCTAACATGATTAAAAAGTAGATTGGTAGTTGGTTAATGAGATTTGAGCAATGAGAGGGAAAGCCACTTAATAATGGATATGATTCTTTTGACCCTACACACACACTAATAAAAATGTGAATCACAATAGCTTCTTTAGATTTACTTTTTTTGTTTTATTGGTTTTAATAAGTTCAAAAATGGGTCTATGCTCATAAAGTGTAGTAATTAAATCATGACTATTAGTATGAATCTATTAAATCTAGCTCAATTTTAGGTTTTAGAGTTTTTCAAAAACTAGGTTATTATATGGTTTGGTTGGCTTTTAGTTTAGTTTCTATAGTTATTAAAAGCTAATTAGTTGTTTACTATGTTTTAAAATATTTAATATTTTATTTTCAAATGCATATTTACAACTTAAATTGTTTGATTGAAATACTTATCATCCTTGTTTTATATGTGTATATGTTTTATTAGAGTATTATGTTTGCGGATGTGGATCACATAAAAATAATAAAAATAAAAATAATAAAAACACCTCAAAACCCATCTAATATACAACTTAAATTTTATATTAACATATCTAGAATATAAATAACTTTTAGAAAAAACTAATTATACCATTAGAACAAGCATTTAATTATTTTTTCAACGAGCACTCACTGGATATACTTTTAACGACTTTTTTTTTTAAATGCATATAATATTATTTAAAAATGTATTTAACTTTTTTTAAACTTTTTGACAAAAATATAATCTTTAATGTATTATATATCATCATAAATACATCTAAATTGGGTAACATATATCATTTTTATGAAAAATATATCTACTTGAAAAAATGTATCTAAGTTAGAAAAAATGCATAAAAAATGCATAAAATATCAAAAAAATGCATATAACTTTTTCTTAATTTTTTGAATAAAATATTATCTTAAATGTATTATATATATTATTTATGATAAAATTACATCTAAAATGGGTAAATTCCATCACTTTTATATAAAAAAAATGCATCTAAGTTCGAAAGAAAAAAAAATCACGAAAAGTTACTAAAAGTAAGATTATCCCAAACAAAATCTAAAAAATGTATTTTGATGATTTATTTGTTGATTTTAATATGTTTTGAGTGTTTTTACCGTTTTTATAATTAAAATTGTTTTTACATAAACCTCACATTTATGTTTGCAAACATAAGTAAATGTTAAAGTTAAAATAAATAAATAAACAATATTTATCAATAATATGTATACATCATTATTAAAGAAGATAAAAATAAATGTAGATGATGAAATTTAGTATAAAATTGACCACTTCAAATATTAATAAATTTAGATTAAAAATAAATAACAAATTCAATAAATGATAAGCATGCATAAACAAAATTTAATAGGTTAATGTCTAAATGAAAATTATAAACTTGAATTAGGAAAGGATATTAAAAATGATGCTCTAATAGAATGTCATGTTTTGATTAAAATTTTAACTTAAACAGATAGATTTTATAAACTAAAAACCTAATGATTTTGGAATTAGTCATCTCATTGTGTGTTTTAAACTAACACAATAAGTAACATAAATTTGGTTATCATATTCACCTTTAATGTTGTCTTTATATGATTAATGAATTTAGATGAAAATAAATAAATTTTGAGATAATTTGTTTAGGAGTTGGTATATTTTTTAAATTAAATATTAAATATATAAAACCTTATTAGTATACTATTATAATTATCATTACAATTAATAACAATCAACAATTAAAATTGAATTGATCTTTGATTATTAATTTATAAGAGTATAACCTAAAAGCATGTTTATTATGTTATCGAGTTCAAAAAATATAGATAAATGAGAAAAAGTGAAAAGGGAGTTTGTTCTTGAATTTTTACTAAAAGAGGTGGTAAAGGAAAATTTGATAAATTTTAGTTCAAAACCATGTCCCTTCCCCGCCCTTCCTTTCCACTTAACTTCCTTTAGAAAACGAACTCAAAAAATACAACCATCATGTTCCAACAAGATACTTTTCTCAATAAGACCCCTTATTTATATCGATCCAAAAGCTAAATGTCATTTCTTTAACATCTCGAAGCCAATTAATCATGTCGGTTTCTAACCTATTATTGTTGCTTGTGACTTCCTAAGATCAAATATTATCTTAAGTATTAAGCTTATGAACGAATAATGAACTAATAGAACTATGAAAACTTGTTTGTTGACGAGGATGTATGAAAAACACGTACTTATATTTAATCAATAAAAGTGTGAAAGTTTGATGATTAGAAACGAGTGAAGTGTTTTATTTATAGGCAGAGACGGAGCCAGAAATTTATGTTGAGGGGGGCTCGATTTTTTTTTTCCGATAGTAACGTAAACTGTCTTTTTAGAAGCTAGTAGTAACATACAATTAGATCATGAATTTGTCTACCTATTCACAAAAAATAAAATCTGTATATATTTAATTAAAATTAATGTTAATATGTAATGTAAAAATTACATATTTTTGTCACCTACCGAGACACTATTTTGATTCACACTTCCCCATGAATCTATTATCTACTTTCACCTTCTTCACAATTCTTTAAAAACTTCCATATTTTCCGGTCAAATAAGCTATAAAAAACAATTTTTTGCCATAAAGGTAAGGTAGTCGTTAAGTCAGTTAGGGGGGGCCGAACACCCTCCAGCCCCCCTACTGGCTCCGTCCCTGTTTATAGGCACATCTTCTTAAAAGCTATAATGCTATAGAATGAGAAATGATATATACTCATGTATGCTCCATCATAGTAGTTACAAACTTGTATCATAGATATCTAGAGTTATCTACCATAGTTATTGATTTACCTTTGACTAAAATTACTTGAGATATAACAATTTGTGATCACTTTCTAGTCGTGATCAAATTCGTGTTGTTTATCAAAGTGACTAGTTGATAGGCATTAGTTATAACACTAGTAGAGTACTCATAAAACAATGAAGATTAACTTCTCGACTATTTTAGTTTGCTCTATAAAAATTCGTTAAAACGGTTACAAAGTATTAATGTGAGGATTTATAGTCTCTACGCTTACAAGTTCAAACCAACTGCTAAAACAATTAAACTTTGAGATCAACATTGATATTATATTTAAGTTCGAGCTCGGACACAACTATTAACAAATTAGTTAATTTCCAACCAAACCTGAAATTTGTTTATTCATTGCTTGTGATTAATAGTTAATCCTTGAAAGTCAACTATTTAAAGTCACCTTCATTCATATTATTCCCAATTTCTCATTATGATTGGTAGCTTGTAACCAAACACACCCTCAATCCTCAACACTTTCATAATAGAAAAATCGTTGGTATTTTAAAGAATAAAAGAATCTATATTTTTCTTAATTTTTAATGTGACCAATCTTAATATATAATAAAATAGAAGCCAAAATGTCATTTGACAAAGTAGTAATCATTAAATAGAAATCCAATTTAATTTGAACAATTAGATCATTTCAATGATGTTATCATTAATAATTTCATTTTAACTCGTTACTTTAAAAAATTTAACCCTTATTTTAAATAGTAATAATTAAATAAAAATAATTAACCTTTCTACTTTAAATATTCTAACACTTTTATTTTAAATTAATTCTAAAAAAATACAAAACATATTTTTTCTTCAAACGCATACATATTTAAGTATAAAAAGAAACTAAAATTATTTTATTGTTTTACGAGTGTTTTGTATGTAAACGGAAAACATCATATAAAATAATCTTCTGTTTTTTTTTCCTTCTATTTACCTAATATGTTCAGGTTTTTTATATATTATAAAAAGAAAATAAAATTATTTTATTGTTTTACGAGTGTTTTACATATAAACGGAAAAACATATCGTACAAAAAAATCTTCTATTTTTTTTCCGTCCTATTTACGCAATATTTTTAGTTTTTTTATATATTATAATTATTTTATTTTAATAAAGTTTTTTCCGAATTACACAGTTAATGTTTTATTTAACTTCACATTTGCTAACATAATCATTTTGTCTACATGACTAATAGTTTTCTGTTAATCTTTTTATATAAGTTGTATGTTCTTTGTTAACATTATATACGTTATGATATAATTCTTTGCGTATTAGACGGGTCAATAAGCTAGTTACATTATATTATAAATTATCTTATAAAATAAAATTATTACTATGTAAGAGCAACATAAACTCATTTGGTAGTTTTGTACACGTGTGCTATAAAAAACTGATATTATTCTAGTTTGATAGATTGTATTAAATTAAACCCAATTAAATAACACTTATTTAATTAGTTATTGAAAGCTGTATTTGTGGGGAACACGTTTAATGACAACTTAATTAGAGGGGTCAATAGATATTTATTTGTAGATGGTTGGTGCTAAATAGTATGTTAATATTTATTTATCAATAAATCGATTGATTTGATTTATAGTTTATTTTAAATCGATTAGTTTAAATTTAAACAGTTAAACAAGTTGACAGGTCGACGTGATATAATAACATAAACCTTTTGCCGTTGCTAAATAGTATGTTAATATTTATTTATCAACAAATTGATTGATTTGATTTATAGTTTATTCTAAATCGATTGTGGTTTAAATTTAAATAGTTAAACAGGTTGACAGGTCGACGTAACATAGTGACATAGACCTTTTGCCAATACATAAAAAGAACTGTCTCGGGTCGATTTGAGTTGTGTTTTATTAATATCGATTCCAGCACTATGCTTTTTTCCTTAAAATACCAATGAATGATTAAAAAGATTACAAACAAAACTAACAAATGGGGCAAACCATGTGTGGATACTTGTTAACCGAAAAAAAGTTATACAATTACAAGATATTATGTTTAACAAAATCAAAGAAATCTAAGAAACCAATCCTATTCAAATATTATCATTTATCAACCATGATACACAATCAAATGAAGGAAAACTAAAAATCGACAAACCAAACAGGCATGATCTCACACTAGAAACATAGACACCGTGAATACACACAATCAAAGCTATGAAAGAATTGTAGGGATGTAATGAGACAGCTCAACGGTAAGTGACTGAAAACCGTTGACAAGTTGTGTGTGGAAATGTCACACCTTGATTGGCGATCTTCATAACACATAAGTAAATAAAGACACAATCTATATGAAATAAATAAAATTCGTATGTCATGACGTCACCATGTCCAAGGTAAAACCCCTTCGTACACAATTACGTCAATCACTACAATGGTACACAATTACTACAATGAAACAATAACCAAAATCAATCCGAAAATGAAAATAAAGTACTTAGGCATGCAAGCCCGAAATATAAGTAAATAAATGTATCAAACTCAAGCCACAATGCAATAATACTCTAAGTCTCTAGGAGTCCAATCTAACTAAATCCTATGCATGATCAATATTTGAAAGTAAAACTAAAAACTCAACACAAAGGTTGATCGAGTTCATCGAGTATGTAATAAAATAGTTTAGTAAATAATTGAAAGTAAGTTTCTAAATTTAATAAGTTTCCGAAAATAGAAATGTTTCTAAAATTAGAAATTCTATTTTTAGTAAATTTCCCGAAATAGTAAGTTTTTAAAAATAGTAATTAATAAACATTTGTAACTCAATTCAGCAGTAATAAACGCAAGTAAAAGAAACATGTAATCTTATGCAAGTAAGTAAGAAAGTAATCGCAAACCCACAAGTATCAGTAGTAGTAGCCATGCTACCGTATGAAGACACCATTAGTACTAATGTGCACGTTAGAAGACTCTGTTAGCATATCATCTCTACTAACGAGCACGTTTAGAAGACTCCACTAGTAGAACCCATCTACTAGTGAGCACATTTAGAAGACTTCATTAGTAGAACATATATACTAATGAGCACGTTTTGAAGTAACCCACAATCGTAATCTCGTAATATTTTGAAAACATGCATAAGTTTGTAAACGTTTTATGAAATCCCATTTCATAGTAAGTTTCCATAAATGAAAAGTTTCCGAAAGTAGTAAGTTTCTATAAATAGGAAGTTCTATTTATAATAAGTTTATCGAAAGTAGTAAATTTCCCGAAATAAAAGGTTTCCAAATATAGTAAGTTTTCATAAATAGAAATATCTATTCATGGTAAGTTTAAAACTAGTATATGTTTTCTTAATATAGTAAGTTAAGTTTTACTTCCCCCCGATTAGTTTAAAACACATAAAGCAGTAGAAGATAGGGGCAATGAACTCACCTTATCGAATGAGCGATAAAATAGATGGTTCCAAAAATAATATGAGTGGACGAGGACGTGGTCGTGGACGAGGTCGTGAACATTTTGGCCAAAACCATCCTTATGGCCACAACCATAATTCTGGTCGAAATCAAAACTTTGGTAGAGGTCAATATTATGGTCGTGGGTGTGGGCGTGGGAGTTCAAATTATTACCGTGCTCCCCAAAACAAAAAATTTCAACCACAAAGAAATTCCAAAACGACAAATCATGGTGATGGAGCAGGTCCTTCTCATAATCATGAAGATATTTGTTTTAGATGTGGTGTAAAAGGACATTGGTCTAAAAACTGTCGAACGCCTCTACAAAGAATCCTTGAAAGGAAAAGATAAGGAAGTAAACCTTACTGATGATCTTGAGTTTACAGAAACTGAGCTTAATGTTGCAGATTATTGCAATAATCTTAACCTTTTGGATTGATATGGATTTTTATGACCTCTATTTACCAAGTTTATGTTTAATAACTATGTTTATGTTCCCATAACTAGGTTTCTCTTTTATTACTATGTTTTTCAATTTCTTAACTTGTTTTTGTTTTCCATGTAATATTTATGCAATAAATGTACCTTTTGTTATTATCAACTTGACAACTTGACTCATTTCTTAATTTTTTTAATATTTGAAGTTTGATATGAGTTCCATTGGAATACAACATCAAACAAAGGTTGGAGATCTATGCATATCAGATAGTGGTGCCACACACACTATACTGAAAACTAAGAAATATTTCTCTGAACTGAAACCTACAAAAGCAGTCATTCGTACTATATCAGGTCCTGTAGACTTGATAGAAGGAATGGGAAAGGATAATTTTATGCTACCTAATGGTACAGTGCTTTTGATAAGTAATGCTTTATTTTCTCCAAAGTCGTCGAGAAATTTATTGAGTTTTAGTGACATATACCTTAATGGATATGATACTCAAACTGTGACTATAGGTCATGAGAAATATATGCATATTGTTGAAAAGAACAAAGTTCTAGAAACACTGGCAAGACTTCATTCTGGTTTACATTATACACATATACATGTGGTGGTATCAAATATGGTAGTGAAAGAAAAATGTAGTGATCCTGGAATAATTACTTTATGGCATGACAGATTAGGCCATCCAGGATCAACAATGATGCGAAGGATAGTTGAAAGACTCATCGACATCCATTGAAGGATCATAAGATACCTCAATCAGGTTCAATAATTCCATGCACATCATGTTCTCTTGGGAAATTAATTGTGAGACCTTCACCACTTAAAGTTGAAAATGAATCACCTATGTTTCTTGAAAGAATTCACGGTGACATATGTGGACCAATTCACCCACCATGTGGACCATTTAGATATTTTATGGTTTTAATAAATGCATCAAGTAGATGGTCTCATGTTTGCTTACTTTCAACTCGTAATGTGGAATTTGCAAAATTTCTGGCTCAAATTATCAAGTTAAGAGCACATTTTCCTGATTACACTGTTAAAAGGGTAAGACTTGACAATGTTGGTGAATTTACATCCCAAGCATTTGATGACTATTGTATGTCTGTAGGGATTGTTGTTGAACATCCAGTTGCTCATGTTCACACGCAAAATGGTTTAGCATAATCACTGATTAAACGTCTTCAACTAATAGTAGACCATTAATAATGAGAACAAAGCTACATGTATCAATATGGGGTCATGCAATTTTACATGCTGCATCACTGATTCGTTTAAGGCCAAGTGCTAATCATACATATTCTCCCATGCAACTTGCTTTTGGGCAAGAGCCAAACATTTCTCACCTTAGAGTTTTTGGTTGTGCTGTATATGTTCCCATTGCACCACCACACCGTACAAAAATGGGACCTCAGAGGAGGTTAGGAATATATGTTGGATATGAAACATCTTCTATCATAAGATATCTTGAACCACTAACAGGTGACGTTTTTACAACACGTCTAGCTATTGCCAATTTGATGAGGCAACTTTTCCAACGTTAGGGGGAGAAAAGAAAATTAAAGAAAAAGATGTTTCATGGTGTGAACCTTATTTGTTGCATCTTGATCCTCACACCAAACAATGTGAAATAGAAGTTCAAAAGGTTATGCACTTGCAACAAATTGCAAATCAATTACCCGATGCATTTGTTGATACAAAAAGAGTGACCAAATCATATATACCAGCTCGAATTGAGGTCCCATATGGAAAATCTGACGATAAAGTCACTCAAGAGTCTAAAACACGCTTGAAGCGTGGAAGACCAATTGGTTCCAAAGATAAAAATCCTCGTAGAAGAAAAGGTGCAGAGAATGCAAATGATCACGAGAAAAGTGTTATTGAAGAGACACAAAATATCATCATTTCTCCAGTAGAGGAAATGAATGATAACAGTAAAGAGATTGCAATCAATTATGAAAATACACATGTATTATGGAACCGAAACGAAATGCAAAATATTGATTAAATATTTTCATGTGAGGTTATGAATGAAAGTGATGATCTTGAACCTTAGTTTGTTATTGATTAAAAAAACAGACATGATTGGGTTAAATGGAAAGACGCCATGCAAGCTGAATTAAATTCTCTCAATAAACGGAAGGTTTTTGGACCTATTGTTATCACTACCAAATCCATGAAACATGTAGGGTACAGATGGATATTTATACATAAAAGAAATGAGAAAAATGAAATTTTAAGGTACAAAGGCAGACTTGTGGCTCAAGGTTTTTCTCAAAGACCAGGGATTGATTACGATGAAACATATTCTCCTGTTATGGAGGCTATCACTTTTAGATATTTAATTAGTCTAGCAGTTTCTAAGAATTTAGAAATGCGTCTCATGGATGTTGTTACTGCTTACTTGTATGGATCACTAGATAATGATATCTATATGAAGATCCTAGAAGGGTTTAAAATGCCTGAAACATTAAGTACAAAACCCAAAGAAATGTACTCAATAAAATTACAAAGATCTTTATATGGTTTAAAGCAATGTGGACGGATGTGGTATAATCGCTTGAGTGGTTATTTGATAAGGAAAGGTTATACAAATAATCTTATTTGTCCATGCGTCTTTATTAAGAAAACAACATTTGGATATGTGATCATAACTGTCTACGTTGATGATCTAAACATCATTGGAACAAACGATGAAATTAATGAAGTGATTGTGCTTTTTAAGAAAGAATTTGAAATGAAAGACCTTGGAAAAACCAGATACTGCCTTGGTTTACAGATTGAGCAAATGAATA
The DNA here is from genome assembly GCA_910822075.1 of Senecio squalidus. NCBI lineage: Eukaryota > Viridiplantae > Streptophyta > Magnoliopsida > Asterales > Asteraceae > Senecio > Senecio squalidus. The sequence continues at coordinate 51,796,083 of CAJVGC010000432.1, forward strand.
ATCGTATACTTGTACATCAATCAAATTATACACAGAAGATCTTAAAACGTTTCAATATGGACAAAGCAAATCCGTTAAGCACACCAATGGTTGTTAGAACACTCAACATTGAAAAAGATCCATTTCGCCCTTGCGAAGAAAACAAAGAAATTCTTGGTCCTGAAGTACCATATTTGAGTGCAATTGGAGCTCTTATGTATCTTACTAATTGTATTAGACCTGCTATTTCTTTTGCAGTTAATTTGTTAGCAAGATTCAGTTCATCTCCCACCAAACGACATTGGAACGGAATCAAACATGCTTTTCGATACCTTCGAGGGACTGTTGATTTGGGTTTATTTTATTCTAACAATTCCAAACAAGGGTTGATTGGTTATGCAGAGGCAGGTTATTTATCTGATCCTCATAAAGCTAGGTCTCAAACTGGATATGTATTCATGAATGGAGGTACCGCAATTTCATGGCGTTCTCAGAAACAAACTCTAGTTGCAACATCTTCAAATCATGCTGAAGTTATTGCACTACATGAAGCTAGTAGAGAGTGTGTATGGTTAAGATCAATGACACAACTTATTGTGACCTCTTGTGGACTAGAGACAGACAAAACTGCTACTTTGATCTATGAAGATAATGCAGCCTGTGTCGCACATATGAATGATGAGTATATCAAGAGTGACAGAACTAAACATATACCACCAAGATTTTTCTCATACACACGAGACCTTATAAAGAATGATCAGATTGAAATGAAATATGTTCAATCTAGCAACAATTCAGCAGATCTTTTCACGAAGGCACTTCCTACTGCGACTTTCAGAAAGCATGTCTATGATATTGGAATGAGACACTTGCATAATACGTAACAGTTTACGGATGTCTAAATGAGGGGGAGTCAATTATACACTGCACTCTTTTTCCCTTAGCTAAAGTTTTTTTTTCCCATTGGGTTTTTCTTTGGCAAGGTTTTTAACGAGACAGTAGTTTACAGTTGAACTCTAATTAAAAATGTGTCATCCAAGGGGGAGTGTTATGAATTATTGATTAAAGTGGATGAACACATTGTCAAACTCCATGTACTAATCTTGGTAAATAAATAGTGTATATTAGTACTATAAATACTACCTCAAGTGTAGAGATAAAATGCACCTCATGTATACACTTTCATAAGTTATACATTACTCCTCCCATTTTGTTCTTCTTAATTTTTTAAGTTGATTAATATATTTGTTAATCACACCATAATAATAGTTAATTTATAACATAGTTAACTTTTTTGCTAATAAATGAAAAAAGAAAAAGTTGGAATGCGCATCCGGGGAATCGAACCCCGGTCAGTACCGTGGGAGGGTACTATGATACCACTACACTAGATGCGCTTGATATTTTTATTTGCAAATCCAATTATATTTTTGTTTCCTCAAGATCAATCGGTGGTATTAAGGGCGGAGCTACACTGTCGTGATTCCAAAAAATTGAAGAGGTATGTTTATAATCACTGAATTTTAACCTAGTTTGTTCAATTTGAACCCGCTGATTACGTTTTGCCCTAATTCTTTAAAAAAAATTGGGCCTTTTTTGACTAGTTACTGTTAATTTTATGTAAAGGGGGGTGGGAGTTGTTTTGAATCGAGTACATGTTTACTGATTTTTATAGAATTTGTATTTGTGCATTCATTATTTTAGATAGCTTATGTTGTACTTTTTTGACTGAATTAGTTGCTTTACAAGGTGTATCAGGAGTGGGGATCGTCTAACGAGTAAGTGTTTAGTCATTTATGAAGTAAATGAGTTATATATAGTACATGTAATACCGCTACACATTACCATATAAGTATTTAACAACTTCTTAAGGGCTAATCGTCTAATGGTCGTGTACTTTAGATGCCGGGTACATTTAGATACCCAATTTCATGTTTTACCTTTGCTGCTGGTATGTTGTACAAAATAGAGAATACTAAACGTCTTTTACACTAACTCAATACTTTTTAGTTTGTTTATTAAATTTCACTTTGCGTACTTAGCACAAAGGAAGTAGTTATTAGTATAAGTAAATAAGAGATTGTGCTATAAGCGCACTTAAGTTTAATTAAATTTATAATGCAATATTACATTCCGTAGTGTAGGTATTTTCTGAACCCACTAAGAAAAATGTTTGGCTCCGCCCCTGGTGGTATTAGTTTGATCCTACCCTTTTCGTGAGGAGAAATTTGCAACAGTTTAATTAGGTGAGAATTTGATTTACTTTTCAATTTTACGAGTATATTTCCTAATTTTGACCTCTGATTTATAGCCTATTTCTGACAGTTTGGATTTTAGGAGAAAATGAGGATAATAGGATTGACTGGTGGTATAGCAACCGGGAAGAGTAGTGTCTCCAATCTTTTCATATCCAATGGCTTTCCGGTCGTCGATGCAGATGTTGTTGCCCGAGTAAGACTCCTTATTTATATTAAAACCTACTTTTACATCTCTGTGTTTGCAGCATAATCCTCACCTGAATAAGCGAAGAAACTCCGTAGTATTTAAAACTTAGTTAATAGCTGCAAGGATTAATGCATCTACATTCTTAAACATTTCCATTTGTAGGCCCTCGCGAAACAAGAATGTGACGATTGTTAATATTTAGTAGTTTAGGTTTGAAGGTTTATATCATTAGGAAAATCAGTTGTTAAGATTTTCACAAAGTACGTGACATGAAAGTGAAAGAAAAATACCTCGTAAACTGAAACTTAAATCCTGGTCGAGTTTCGACTTATTGGTAGAGTATTGACTGACTCGTGCTTAGTTAGTTGTTGGCTTGACTCTTGAAAGCTCCGTAATTGCTCAAAGCTTGTGTGGTTGTTTTTATTAATGTTCGTCACTGCTTCCCACAGAAATTTGGCATATGCAGCAAGTACGTGACTGAATATACTACTTGAACATCAATTGGTCATTTCACGTTATGTTTTATCTCCAACTGATTAAATAGGAGTGAAATTTACCTATGACAGGAAGTTGTTATGATGTATGAACAATTCATTCGTTGAAATTGATAATGAAAATTCAGTTTGTTTACGGGTTACTGATAATCTCTTTGATGTTCATTCTTTTTCTGTGTTGGCTTACATTATAGGACGTATTGAAGAAAGGAACTGGTGGTTGGAGGAAGGTTGTTTCGGCTTTTGGAGACGACATACTGCTGGAAAATGAGGAAGTTGATCGACCCAAGTTGGGCCAGATTGTATTTACTGATCCTTCAAAACGCCAACTTCTAAATAGGTACACTAACGACAAATAAACTTACTATACTCATCATCACCCTTAATTCACTAGTTTCCCATATAAGCTTAGACTAGCTTAGTACCGTGTGATACACTGGGTTGAATTAAAAAATTATTATAAAATGGTTAGGAAAAGAGCTTCATATAATCATTACTATTTATGTTTATTTTAAAAAAAATGTTACCATAAATTGATTAATCTTATTATCGGGTTTAATGTGCTTAAAAAAGTATACATAATCCAAAATCTACGAGATCAAATATAGACAACCCATTTGAACCATTTTTAATTCAATGGGTCAAAATTAACACCTTCAAATAATTTAACACGAGTAACATTTATTCGATCATGGCAATTATACAATTGGGTAGAATATTAGTTCACTAATAAGTCTATAAAAATCCTCAATACCTCTTGTAACAGTGGTGAAGAGGTTCGAGTTTTGTTTGAATAATGCATATATTAAACAAAGTATATAAAAATAATGTTTTTTGTTGTTAGAAAATAGTGAAAAAATACATTGGTTTTAATAGTTTGTTTAAGCCTGCATAAGCTCCCAATATAAATTGTTGGTTATAGTAAGTAATACAAAAGTATGGATAGTTCAAAAGTAACCGACTTTTCAAGTTTTTTCGTTGAGGACATGTGTCCTATATATTTCATAACATACTTGTTATTCCCGGCTGGCATAGAAGTATACCGTACGGCTATTTGGCCAGTAAGCATACAATTTTCAAAAACCTGCCGTATAAATTAATCATGCCAACTTGTTATTTCACCGTATGTTATTGAATTATGTAATAAAGTCACTATCTAGTTATCTTTCTCATATTATGCCGAGGCCTAAATTCATTAAACATAATTTGAGCCAGAGTTTTTACATTTTTAATGTAATTAACGCTAAAATTTTGGTACAAAATCTTGAATCTTCTAAATTTGTTTGTAGGCTTCTTGCCCCTTACATTTCGTACGGCATATTTTGGGAAGTTTTCAAGCTATGGATGAAAGGTTGTAAAATCATCATTCTTGATATCCCTTTACTATTTGAGGTCAAAATGGACCGTTTTACAACCCCAACTATTGTTGTATGGATTGATCCCGAAACACAACTCCAACGCCTAATGGCTAGAGACAGAACATCTGCACAAGATGCTCAAAACAGAATAAACGCCCAAATGCCTCTGGAAATGAAAAGGTCAAAAGCAGACATAGTTATCGATAACAACGGATCTTTAGATGACTTAAATGAGAATTTTAAAAAAGTTTTAGATCAGGTTACCAAACCTTTGACATGGACTGAATTTTGGCTTTCTAGACAAGGTGCTATAGTGGCTTTTATATCGATATTTTCTGGTGTTCTTGGATGCAAGAAGTTAATTGCTCGATTATAAGATGTGAAATTTAAGAACAAATATTATGAAACTTATTTTGTTATCAAAAAAATAATTTCTCAATGTAGATCTCTTTGGTGCAAGTCGACATCAATGATGTCTTTAGCAGTTTGTTGATTGATTTGTTTAAAGTATGCATGTTTGATATCGCCAAAATATGTTATCAAACTTATCTTTCTTCGAAACTTCGACAATATTTCCAACCTCGTAAATCATTATTTTATAAATGGTTTTGATAAAAGTGTTTGAGTTTGTGTTTTAAGTTGTGTATGTTGGTGTGTTTTAAGTGTGTTGTGTTTTTGTGTAAGTGTTATTTTTGTAAGTATATTGTGTTGTGGGTATATATAGGCAAATTTTCTACGTAACCTGCATGACAAAAATCTTCACAGGGGTCGCACCTGCTACGTGCGACCCCTCTAAACGTTTTTTTTTTTAATCTTTCACATGGGTCGCACGTAGCAGGTGCGACCCTTGTGCTAAATTAATGTCCTTCACAGGGTTCGCACCTAGTAGGTGCGAACGGGGTAGTTTTGAAGTGGGTTCCATAACACAGGTAGTTTTGATCATGGTTTCAGAAAAACGTGTAGTTTTATAAATTTTTCGATATATACTCATGTATGCTACCCCATAGTTATTGATTAACCTTTGACTAAATTACTTGAGATGTAACAATTTGTGATCACTTTCTAGCCGTGATCAAATTCGTGTTGTTTATCAAAGCGACTAGTTGATAGTCATTAGTTATAACACTAGTAGAGTACTGATAAAACAATGAAGATTAACTTCTCGACTCTTTTAGTTTGCTCTATAAAAATTCGTTAACACTGCTATAAAGTATTAATGAGAGGAATTATAGTCTCTACGCTTACAAGTTAAACCAACTGCTAAAACAATTAAACTAAGAAACCAATGAATGATTAAAAAGATTACACAAGTAACAAAACTACAAATGAGGCAGACCATGTGTGGATACTTGTTAACCGAAAAAAAGTTATACAATTACAAGATATTCTGTTTAACAAAATCAAAGAAATCTAAGAAACCAATCCTATTCAAATATTATCATTTATCAACCATGATACACAAACAAATGAAGAAAACTAAAAATCGACAAACCAAACAGGCATGATCTCACACTAGAAACATAGACACCGTGAATACACACAATCAAAGCTCTGAAAGAATTGCAGGGATGTAATGAGACAGCTCAGCGGTAAGTGACTGAAAACCGTTGACAAGTTGTGTGTGGAAATCCTGGTCTTCGTCACCAATAAGTCTAAAATGAACCCGTATAGCACGTTTACACACAGCCATAAATTCAAGAAGTGCAGCAATAAGTTGCTGTAATTCCTGTGACCGAAGTCTTGTTGCAGGCTCGCCTGATAAGAAAGCTGTGCAGACACTCAGTACTCCACTGTTTACCTACGCATTTTAATTGTTCATTAGAATGTTAGAATTCTATTCACGTAATACATATAGCCATATAGGAATATTGACTAATTTAACCCAGACAAGATGCAAAAAGAGGTTTTCATCATGTCAAAAGTTTTTTGTTTTTAATCCGCAAAATTGAAAGACGCAAGCGGTGATCTAGCGATTTTGTACTTTTTCTTTCACAATTTTGACGTTAATTTGGAGTAAATTACATACATGGCCCCCCGTGGTATATACCAACTAATGGTTTTTGTCCCAAAAATTTGTTTACTACACGGGTGGTCCCTAAATCTGAAAGTCGTTTCATCAATAGTCCCATAGTCGCATACATATAATATTTGAAAATTTGACTATTACAGGAGTAAAGAAGACTCACTTGAACTGCGACAGAACCTTGAAGTATTCTCTGTAAACTCTGGAGCCGTGGAAGTTGATCACCATCAGAGCTTCGAGGTTCTTCAAGTTCATTTCTTAAAGCAGCTGTTCGTGTTTCAATCATACCAATAGCATTCTCCACAGGTGAAAACTCGAGAGATTCAGATTTGGTAACCAAAAGCCTATTAACTAATGCTGGAAATGAGCCCTCAGTTTGAACCACAGTTCGTCTTTTCCACTGGTCTTCTAATCCACCTTGAGTCTTACCATTTTTAGTAAAAGGAGTATCAAACAAGAACCTGTCAAAAACACGTGCACGAACAGATCCAGTAGAAAGAGAGAAAATCCTCTCCCTTCTACTTCCAAGATCCTCATCTTCCATTACAGGATCAACGGCCGTGATTTGAAGATAGCATACACCAGGTTGTAAATCATCAGCTTTTACTTGTCTCGAATCGGGAATTATGTGTAATGTATGATTACCATCCATTCTTAATTCGTATATATGACTAAGTTTCTCCATTATGTCACCTAATCTTACATCCCGGGGCTCTCTATACACGTATTCCTTTTTATCAAGTTTTCCAAATTTTTCACCATAAAATCCCACCCGATAATATGTTGCGTCAGTGAACGGTATCGGACTTGACTCTTGTTCTAGAATAGATTCGTAGATGTTAGTTAACATGCTGTGGCATTTAGCTAGCTGTCCATATGACCTTCTACTTTTATAAACGGGAATTACAAGTTCTAAAATGCTTCCACAAAAATGATATAATTCGGCTTGTGAAAAAAGTTTATTTGCGAGCTGCAAGTATTTTACAGCAGAATCAACCGTTAACTTTGAAGCACCATATCCTTCGACTTCTGCCGCTGAGGTCTCGGATGTGATTTCTGTACTGACCATCGGGCATATTTTGCGCAACGCGGTTACGTGATTATTGCTCCAAACTCCATCATTTCTACTCACAAGAGCCTACAAGAAATACATTACATATATCATAAAATATAAAACACGATTCCTTATGCGGCTAATACTCTTTACGTTTATTTGTTTCACTATTTACCTGCATTACAACACCCGCAACAGCAACAGCACACTGTGCAGCTTCTGCCCACGATTGCATCTCCTGATGTGCATCACATAAATGCAGTAACCACATAATATGAAGATCTGGCACTGGCGCAAACGCCATTGCGAGCTTATAAAAACTTTCCGCAGCTGCATAGCGATCCGTGTTCATAAGTGATCCCTGTATTACATTAACCAAATTTCAAGATCAGTGACAGCAATTTTTTTTATAGCACATCTAACTCTTAATCTTAATAATTGATAAAACAAAATCACGATTACATACTCTTCGCCAAAATCAAGTATATGGCATAATCTTATTAGTTAATTGAATCCAATTAAAAAAAAAAATTATAATGCCATTCATTTAACCGATTCTTTTATATATATATGTACCCCCTTGTATTAAGAATTAATTAACAAAAATACTAATAAATTCTTAATCTATTTGTTTTTAACATTGAAAAGTTTATTAATTTCAAATATGCTTATGTATGAATATATGTAAACTTTCTTTTTACAAATTATACTTCGTATCATATAAGAGATGACTTCAATACCTTTATAACAACCTATTTACTGACATTACAGATATTTTATTTTTATAATCTTACAACAAAAGAAAATTACATATATTCAAAGAACAGGTTTTTTTTATCGTTATATTTTAAAGATTATGTTTATATACAACCCTTATATTATCAACTAGTTACATCCTTTATATTCATATTGGGTATATGAGTAATGCAAAATTAATATATTAAACATAACTTTTTACCGAAACAGACCCGCGCGTTACAGGAGAAGTAACTAGAATAAAAATAAAAAAATAAAACAAATCATTAGACTTACCAAAAGTGCATGTTCGAGACTAGCATCAAGAGCCAAAAGAAGACTGTTAGATAAAAATTGGACCTCTGACCATGACCACCGACTTTCTGTTGACCCTTGTGGGATGTCAACAAGTGAAGTTTCTGGAAGTCCACATTCTTTTAGTAAGTTCTGACTTTTGCTTTCATCAGCCATTTCCTCTAGTGATTTACGAAGGCGACGTGCTTCACCGCTTTCTTCAAGTGTTCCGTCAGACTTCATCTGAGTTACTTGGACATCAGACATCAGCTCTGATAATGTAATCGTAAGCATGGCCCTTAATCTTGCTGTTTGTGTTAAGTGAGAGAATGAGCTCTGCCATATTGAAAGCAGACAGTTTTTAGTTAATACTTAATAGTAGTTAATAATAACTAAAGGCTGGAACTGAAACAAACACTAGTATTAATTCCGAGAACTAACAACTGGGTCAATCTGGGACTCCGGGTTGTGTTTTATCTCAAGCGGGTCAAAATTAAAAGAATTAGGTAAATGGGGAAAGGGTCAAACAATTTAAATTTGCCCAAACGCAAATGTTATTCTATATTCCTAAATCATTTTTATTAAGATTTATTGTTATTCGTAATCCCTATTAAAGTATTCATTGGTTAAAAAAATTGACAATATAGTGTTAATGGGTCAACCCAACAACTGTACTAAAAGGCGACCCCTTCAACTTGACTCGTTGTCCCTTTACACAACCCACCTATCTTTAACTAGTACAGGAACCACATCTATATTGTCTTCCCAACTTTATTAAAGCAACATTATTCATTTCTAACCACAAATAATCAGAGTAACAAAAAATTGATCCTAACCACATAAAAAAGTGTATGCACAACTACACATACCCTGACGAGGATCTGCAACCCTATGACAGCTCTTTTCCTGACATTCTCATTACGAAAAACAGCAAGCCTAAGAAGATGGAAAGCGATTTGTTTTAAAAAACGATCGTTTTCCCTTGCCATTAGAGTTGACCCGTGAAGCAGAAACACACTGTTGAATACTGGGAAGAGCGATCTCCAGAATGCCAGTGATTGACTGCGCGAAAAGATGCTGGTAAATATGGATGTGATGCAATCCAACTTTCCATAATCAGTTAAAATACTATGCGATGCAGCAGCTTTGGAGAAATTTTCTGTTATTTCCAGAATTTGAAGACTGATCGCAGCACTAAGGTTTTCTTCCCAAAGTTCCTGAAACAAAATCATAAATATTATCTATAAATAAACATAAATTTTTCACCACTATCTGGAAATCAGCTTAGAAAATTGTCAATAAACACAACATACAAGTTTTTGCCGTAAAACTGGATGTAATGATTCCCTAAGTGCTTGACTTGAAGCTCCTATTCTAGAAGATTGTGCCTGAGCAAGAGCTTCTCGTAAAGAAAATGGCTGGCTAGGGGAGCTCAGCTGAGAGTTTACTCTCTGCCACAAATATCCATTCTCAGATGCACCCTGTGGCTGCATTAGATGTCAACAATTTTTTAGATATAACGACTAAGTATATCTTTTGACTCGCGAGCAACAGGATTATTAATTTCATTAAATTATAAATCTAGAAGACAGAAATATAACAACATATACCCGAACTTCTTGACGAGATGCCTCAGATAGATACTGATTAATGGCAGGAGAAAGTCTGTCAGAGTACTTTGGAGACATAGGTGCCTCAGCAACAGGGCTCCGAGAACTGCCGCCTATAAGCATGCTATCAACACTTTTTTTGTGCTGAATTTATGTAATAAATGAATATTAATCAACAAAATATGTCTATTCCAATCAATCGAGTGTTGTATATCAAATTTTTACTTTTAACAAGTAAATTTGTAAGAAACCTTTTGGTAGTAAGGAATATATAAATGAAAAAGAAATAATCTTTGTCAGAAAGTTAATAAGTTAAGAACCTCAAAAAGAATTAGGCAATCCTCAAGTAGTTTAAAAAACAGTCTTGTTCGAGCAACATTTTGCTGCCAAGCCTTCACAAGTGATGCATCATCCAAATTACGCAGTATTTGCAAAACTACAATCAACACTTCGCGTTTTTCAACAGCATTCAGATTATAAAATACGGGCATTTCATCCAGTATCTGCACGAGAGAGAAAGTATAAGTTCTAGATCAAGAGGTCAGAATCATAACATAACATGTCACCATTTGCCTGTACATGTATCTGACATTTATCTTTTGATTCATGAGGCCACAGCCACCACAGACAAAATGACTTATATGTATGTATGGGCGAGTAAAGATGAGACTAATCGCTTGAGAAACAATTTTCTATTTAGTTTATTTCATAATTTCAAACTGAAATGATAAACTTTACAATATGTATGCAAATGCAAGTTCTCATAAAAAAAGAAAATGAATTATCGTATTTACCTGTCCTACAAGTGGAAAATATAACTGGGCAATATACAATTTATCCTCTGGTTTCTGGTAGCGAGAATCAAAATCATGCTTGCATAAGAGGACTACCAAAATCCTTGCCGCCTAGAAACAGCAAAAAGAAATAACAATGAGGGACAGCACTAGTTTATTGGAAAGGATATATCCTAGAAAAAGAAATGTTATTGCACTCACTTTTGCCCGCTGAGATAAATCATCATGATCCCAAGTAAGAAAAAGTTCTTGAATTAAGACAGATGAAAGGTAGTTCCTGTAATAAAGGCATACCAAGTCAAATACCCAAATGAAATTTCATAAATGACACAATAGCGGTATAGGTGAACCGAGTTTAATCCTATCGGTACAAGGAAAAATAGCATTTGAACATAATATACCTATCAGAAGGATCCCGCCCTGGCATTTCAACAAATAAATCATGATCACAGATTATTTGTAGAAAGGTTAGCTTGCAATCATGCAACACCGATTGGCATACCCCAGAGAACTTATCCAGGTACAAGGACACCTGCAATATCAACTTAAATATTAATGGAATGGGATAATGACACATTGACATCTATCAAATTTTTAGTAAGAGCAAGAAAGGAACGAGCAACTTTAGAATAATTGGTGGGCAATTGTTACAACGTATAAAGATATCCTAAAACCATGCCTAAATGAGACTATACGTTACACACTGAGAGGCAAATACATATAACTCATTCGTAGTAAAGTAAATAAAGATGTATGGCGGTACACTGTAACGAGTAGTAAACCTACCAATTCAAAAACTTGACGAGGCTCAATGGTTGACAAAAGATCATAACAAAAGAAAGCCAAACTGCTGTTTAAACGTTTGGCTAAGCCTAACCCCCTTTTACAACGCTCATGCACCTCTGTCAAAAGGCAATCATATAATTGCATGATGCACCTAAACACGCCTTCTTTCAACTGCATCGGTGGGATATCTTCACCTACGTTACAAAAGGATACAGCTCGCTTAACGCATGTGAAGGTAAAACATCAATGATATAGGGTTCCAATTGATTATGGAGTAAAGTGAATATTCATAATTGTTTTAAATAACTATTGAACAGAAGATACCTAGAGGTAGATTGTGATACATCAGTCGAGTCTGCTCCAGTGCCATTGACTTCACAATCAATTCGAGGAAAAACCAAGCCATTGAAAGAACATCATCATATACTGGTCCAACTCGGTAACCTTTGGCCTACAACACAAATATACTTAAGTTAGTGGAGTAAATATACGAAAGCAAGTCATATAACTGATAGATACTTCACGCCAAGAGCCTTTGAAAATAACTAACAAGGCAATTACCTTACTACGAGCCAGACTTCCCCACACTGTTGACAAACCAGGATATACTGGAGTTTGTCGACCACCAAAATCATCGAAAGCATAATCCACATAATTTACCAGAAATATATTTCTTTCAGCTTCATCAACCGACTCTTGCTGTACTCTACAGAAAACAACAGTAAACAATTTGTTTAAACAAACAAAAAGATATCTTCATCTTGTGAAAAACTGACATGTATACCGTGTCAAAATATTAACCATAGCTCTGAAAGCAGCAACCTGTGAGAAGAAAAATGATAAACCTGGATCAAAAACCAATGGTGAAGAACAAACTTTCACTCGGCCACCCGAATTATATATTATAATGATAAATCCATTTATAATATATAAGAAAAATAATTTGGTTAACCTGGAGAGTTTCTCCGCCATTGCCAATAAGATGGAGAAGCATATTCAAAATAGGGTGAAGAAATTGCAACAGAGCAGTTGAATCAACGTTTTTCAAACTGTTAATTGCCTGAAAAGAAGTTCAATGCACTTTAGATTGTATGTTATATATTAAAAATGCTGATACTCTTTAAGTACAACATAAATGTCTCATAACATTCTTTGACAAATATCATGTTTCACTATATCATTTTATTCATACAATTTTCTGTTCATTTTACAAATTTTGGCTTGAACAAGAACAGTAAAGAGCAGAGAACAAGGATAAGTTGCATTAAGGTCACACCCTTTGATTCTGCTTGAAACAAATCTTCTCTAAATATCAATATCACTATAGAGTTACGTTAGAGTAACAGCTGTGTAAAGTCTATAGCCAACCATATGACTGACTCTTCTAACCAATTATATAACGAGAGCTGAATTTGAAAATATTGAAAAGAGTATAAAAAGATTACCTCAAGGAGTTCAGAACCCCACGGCGGGCTTGTACGAAGAGTGTGTCTGTCATATTCAAGAAAGAAATCTCTAATACGTTCACTAACAGGGTACAAGGATGAACAAAGTCGTAACCGTAGGCGGAAAACATTTTTCCCATCTTCCAGGTAGTCCAGCCTCTCCTGTACGGACGTATAGAGGGTAAATATGTTGAGCTAAAAAAATGTAAATTCCTATACAGCACTGTCAAACTCGTAAATGTAGCAATTCCTATTCAAAATATCCATGGTATCAGATGATAAAAGTAAACACACAAAAAGGATGAGAAGTAAGAAAAAGAGTAATGTGTCTATCATACAAAATAGTACACACAAATGTAGCATACCTTGCCACTGTCTTGAAGATAGTGTGGAACCAGCTCTTTCATGATTGGCAGAGAGATGTCGGATCTTAACCTTCACAAAAAGTAAACATGGGTAAGTTGGGTAAAAGTTTTAGAACTTAGAGGTAATGCGATAAAAGATAATGCACTTTTATAACACAACAACAAATACAAACACACAAAAGTAGAGCCTTACTGAGCATGTGTTGATAATGGAAGAGCTGCATATCCAATAATTACTGGCTTTGGTGCCTCCAACTTTGTCTGAAGGTCAATATGAAAGAAAGTGAACAAAAGATGATGTTGTGGGGTCCACATAGAGGGAAGTGAAACTTTAACTTCATCATGGTAGTAAGCCACCCTACTTCCAGGAGCGACTTGTGTGTGTGCCCATTTTTGTAGGGATGCACCTGGCTCCCTTGAGTACATTGCCTATTTAAAATTAAACCAGATTTCAGCTATGTACAAAAAAGGAATAAGAGGAAAAGTACGTGTACAGAAATGCTACATTTTCACCAACCTCTAGAGGCTGCTTTCGAATATCAGCGTCGTCTTTTCTGAGCTCGATTCGTATAAACAAATTTCTTTTCCGATTTAAACTGATAGTCAACGGGTAGACATAAAGACAATGGAAAAGCTGCAAGAAAGGCTCGTTTCTTATCGTTGTACGGAAGTCAAAAGCTTGAACCTGTAAACCCAACACAAAATCAATTATGAAAGGCGAAATAATAAGCATGAAACAGACGAAGTATATGACAGCTTGTTTAAAGAAAAAGAAAAAAAAAGAAGTCAAACTTACATCATTAGTATTCAAATCTGCATGGCCTGTTGCAACTGAACCATTTAAGGGTTGTTCTTTATGTCTATTTGAATGGATGCTGCGCCACTCACTGACCGTGGAATCATTTAATCGATCCCCATGGTCAAGCTCATTGGTTAGACTGCCATTATCTGAAGTGTTGTCATATTCTGTGTTAACAGCTTGAAGCTTTTCTATTTCCAGCCGCAAGACACCTTTCACAGGCTTATGAACCTTTCTTTTGGGATCCTGAAAATAATCAGTTGGAGATATTTAATTTAATAAACCAACCTTTTACCAAAATATTGAAATATAGGATGTTAGTTTACCTGAAGAGAATCCTCAGTATAACTCTCTTTAACTTTATTTAGGTTTGAAACTTCGACCACAACAGAATTTCCACTCGAGTAACCCATTTTTCCATCTGATGTGACTTTTGCAATTGGCTCAGAAACACCCTCCTGCAAACTTGCTCCTGAAAGACTATGAGCAAGTGGGCTGCTCGGGGAAGCCGATCCACCAGTAGCTGAACCGATGTTGCTATCAAATAGAGGAATAATTGCCCATGAAAACGCCTCTCTGTAAGGCATCATTCGAGACCAAACTTGTAATTTTTGCTTTTCTCTTTCAGTTAAATGGACCTATTTCATATCACAGAAGAAAATGACAAAATGCAACTTATAATTAATCAATCAAATTTATTTATAGCAATCACTGGTTTTAATACATACTGGCTCTTTACGTGAATAAACAGATGGAGTCACTCCGCCTTCTTCAGTAGCACACTTTTCTAACTGTATAAGCAGGCAAACTGATGATGATGGTGCATCTAAATAAAAAAGTCCCCGGGATTCAGAAGAGCTGCTAGCCTGGTGAGGTTTATAAAGGAATTACAATTTGCAAATATATTAGTTCTGGATATGTAAGTTATAGAATTGTTTTTAACTTTAATAAGATGTAATTGTTATTGGTACTAACATCCTGCATTTCAGATGGAAGAATACGAAAAATGAAGTCCTCTGACAGCTTTTCTCTTCTCTCTTTATTATACAATGATATTGTACCATAAAACGGCTCTACAGGATAAATGTGGCATATATCAGATTGTAACACACACAGAGTAACATATAAGAAGAATCTATCATGAGCTTGATGATTAGGTCTCACCGACTAATCCAGCTTGAAATGACAGGGAAAGAACTTTTACAGAAATCTTCAACCCACTACATATATAAGAAACATAATAAAAAATATAGTAGTTAGGGCATAAATAATTACCACAAATTAGATGCATGTCTCCAAATTATTAAAGTTCTAACCTGGAAGACTGTGGCATATTAGATTCTGGAATTCTTTGTCCGAATATCATTGATCTCTCGTTTTCCCAGTCAAATACAGGTTCGTAAGCAGGCAAGGGGGATTCACCATAATGCTGCATAAAGATTTAGAATTACCACAAAGCGTCATTTTAAATCCATATGATAGTCAGAATGACAGATATCCATTTAAGAGAAAGCATTGCGGTCGAACAGGAACATGAGAGTAAGAGAGCATAGTTATTCTACATATGCATCAATAAGCAAAGTGATCCTACATATGCTTAATTGCTTATTAATATGAGGAGGTGGCAATTCGACCCATTTGGCCATTTACTTATGAATGGGTCGATTTGGGTTACTTATTTTTTTTATCACTAACGAGTCAAACAGGTAAAATAAAAATAACTGGCTTACATGGAAATGGGTCATATAATCATATAAATCGAACGAGTCACATGGGTCAAACAAGCATAAAGTGTATCTATAAAGTATATTATCAAAATAGTATACATTTTAATCAAATTTGACACGGGAAACATCCATAAAAAAAAAAATCTAAAATTGGAAAAATAGTTTTTACCCGACCATATCAAACCGAAAAGTTACTCTTTTGAACAGTTACACAGCCCGGTCAATTTGCCACCTCTATAGACATGAATGAAAATTTGGAGAAAATAACCTCTGTAAGCTGTCGACCGGATGTACTGGGTACATCATCATCAGTGTTGTCATCAATCTTATCGTGTCTAGCATTGGCAAGATGCGTTTCTGCAGATTTCAACAGGGAGAATCAATTACAAAATGTCTTCCACATGAACCATATTTAACTCGTATTATTGTAAGTTCTTCAATACGAGCAGGGTTCACTCAGTGTTTCGATTGCTTATATTCAAGCTGTATATTTTTTTAATAAAGACATTTTCAAAAGGCCTCTATAGAATTTTGTATATGTTATTGTGTTACCTGTTTCGATATCGGTATCAGGCCCTTCAAATATCTGATTCTGAAAGGATATACTACCAACACTTTCATAGTGCCCATATTTGTTTTCATCTTTTATCCAATCAGTTTTGTAGCACTGAACAAGTTCATTCAGATGTGGCCACTGCTCTAGATTTTCATCAAGCTGCCAATAAGCATATGCTTTATAAGTAATATACTTTAGTGAAATCTTAACGGTCATGCATTTCCCTTTTAAAGAACATGGTTGTGTATGCCATGGTAAAAATAGCTGAGTGTTGACTCTAAATATATAAACACAAGCAACCTCGACATCCTTCAGTGATAATATAATATATTATTAATTTTCAAGACATACCAGTGAGTCGACATTCAAATCTGCAGCAACCTGCTGGCGTGGCTTTCTTCTAAAACAATGTCCATTAGATGACATTTCTCTATGGCCTGGAATCAAGGTTCATGCACGAGTTTAAACTTCAACCATGAGAGAATACACCAAATATAGTTTTTACACTAGAAAAGGCCAATATATTCATAAACCTTAAAGTGAACAAAATATCACAAACTCCACAAGATTGATGTAAACAATGATAGAAAAGGGTTATAGTGCTGATAAGGATAACGCAGAACTGTGAAGCCAACCCACACAAGTGACAAGAAAGAAAAACAAAGATTGTGAAACACGATCTCACATAGATTCTACTAACTGGGCAATCGTTAAAAACAGAAATGATTTCTTATATACAATTTTTTAGTTTTTCAATTTCCTAGAAGTGTTCAATTAATGACATTGCCCTTACTGTCAACTGGAAGCAGTTTCGTAATAACACCATACTCTAATCATATAAATTTCCTTCCACCTTAAACCTAATGTGCCCATGGCCCCATGACACTACAGGTGCTTAAGCATTAATAGACTCGCTATACCCCCAAAAACCTCACTGATATAACATATAATTTAATACTGATGTACACCATTTGAATCAAGTTCAACAATCTAAAACAACTAAACCACATGCAACAAAACTAATACTTGTATATATCAACGAAGACAGCAAATCATCGTAAAATACGCAAGTCCTTGTAAATTGAAATCAAACAATTAGAGCAAAACAACCTAAAAACCCTAATTTGCATTAAACCTGGCCTCAACTCAATGCAACTACTTAATCATCAAATAACCGAATAACTACTCCGAAAAACGATCAACAAATCATTAATCAGCTAGAAATAAGGTCAGCTATCGGTCGATAAAAGTCAATTAACACCATTACCGTAACTACATTCAAAAACTCACAAATTGGGGGTTTCAATGATGAAATGGATCTGAATAAAATTAGTAAAAATGCAGATAGATTAACGTCAAATTAAGAACAAGAAACAGAGATTACTAACCTTATAAGTGCGAATTGAAATGAAGTATTTTCAGATCTATAAAATGAAGTTGAAAATAGTTGAAACTGAAACCCTAGAAAACATGAAAGCTGGTAAAGAGTAGATTAGTAGCTGGAAAGTAGTCGGAGTAGAGAGATTGATGATGCTTAAAGCTTCCTCATTCCATACTTCTTGTCTTCACTAGTGAGGTAAGTGGAGTTAGGTAATTAATATTGTATATAGATATATAGATATAGAATCTGTATCTATATGTCATCTCTAGATTTGTAGACTTTGACAACCGAGTTCAACGATGTTAAACGGTGTCGTTTGGAAAGACCGTTGTCTTTTTTTAGTTTTGTTACATGTATTTTATTTTAATTTTTTTGTATAAAAAGTGGTAGAACTTTTGCTACAATTTTTGGATGGGGAAATTTTATAAGACAGTAAAGTTATTTTTAAATAATTTTTTATGTTTCAACATAACAGGTAAAAGTACTGTCAAAATGTTAATTTTTCTAGACTTGCAAAAAATAATATATTCGTCATTCTAAATCATCACAATCAAATTCATAAATACACAGATAACAATTTGATAGAAAATATAATTATGTTAGTCAAACGAGCACTTTTGCTTAATGTTAGTTAAATGAGCATATTTATAGATATAACATGTTGGTAACAAGTAGATTTACTTAAAAGTTTTGACAATAAATTACTAATAAACTAAACAAAAACAAAAAAAGAATTAAGTATAGCAACAAAAAAGAACACTAGTTTAAAACCAAATTTATTTTTCTTTTGAAATAACCAATTTCAATACAAAGTCTTCAATATAAATATTATATATATATATATATATATATATATATATATATATATATATATACCGAAAAATAAGCACGATTCGGATGGAAAAACACGATTTAGGTCGCAGTGGTAATGTCGAACAAGAATGAGCAAGGGTCGAATAAAAGGGTTTTCAGAATAACAACACTATCGGTCACACATGTATGTATTTTTTGATTTTTTTTTGTTTTATTTAAATTGAAGCGGACTCAAATGCTATATAAGTGCCTTTAAAAAGAAAAAGACAGAAAAATTTGGGTAAGGTCTAACCCGAACCCGGAAACCCCTCAATATATGAACCCTAACCCCACCCAAAAAGCCATTTCAGGTGAAACGGGTTGACCTGTTAGACCCGTTTTGAAGGACCCGAAAAAACCCGACCCTAATTACCAATTTCGGGTTTGGATTCGGGTCCGGGTCAGACGAGTTTTTTAACACCCATAATAGTGTTTTCCATTATGGATCTAGTGTCGACAATAAAGAATTTAGTTATGGTATATAATTATGTATTTGGAAATCAAAATATGAGTAACAACAAGGTGTTAATTGTCCGTGTGTTGCGTTAGAATGGAATCAAATATAATAAATTTACTCTTTTATTTGATATATAACTTCAAAGGATATTGTAAAGAAAGCAAACCTTTATTAATACACATACACTATGTCTTTTCTTTTCATATTAAAAAAAAGTTTGTTTTATTATGAAAAAAGACCATAATACTTCCAAAACACTATTCACTTTAAAAATACACTTTACTAATTGATATAATAGATAATATTAATTGTTTTAATTAATTATAATTTGTTGTGAAACAAATAAAGAACAAGAAACATAAGACAAAGAAAAATAGAGAATTCTATATTATTCATCTCATATAGAAGTATATTTATACGTATAATATGGAATATCCTCCAAGAAACAAATCTACTAATGAGATACAAATATCCTAATGATATGGACATCTATACCATAATTATTCATAACACTCCCCCCTTGGTTGTCAATGTAAAAGATTATGCCTCGTTAAAACCCAGTGGGACAAAAAGCTAGTAAGGAAAAAGAGTACATAACTTTTCAATACGTCCGGGGATGTTGCCTCATTAAAAACCTTGCTAGGAAAACTCAATGGGACAAAACCATAGACAAGGGAAAAAGAGTGCAACACGTATTTCTCCCTCTGATTATCACATCACTTGAGCCTTTTGAGTTTACACAACAAATGTCGTCACTTCATTGTACATAGCCAATTGTTGATCGACTGATATGATGATCTAACTAAATTTCCGAATATGATTCATATGTGAAAATAATAACATCTCATGTATGACAAATAAGCTGAATTGCTTTGATGTCAATCAAATCTCGTATTTCAGGATCAGTAATATCCTCATTATCTTTTAGAGTTTGATTTGTGTCATATCATCGTTAATTGACCTCACAACCATAGAAATGCTCAACGAATGTGATTTTATCATAGATATTCAACAATTTTATGCTATTATGTAAGGATTCCATCCTTCGCATGGTCGATATATGACTCAAGACAAAACTTATATCTTTTAAAAGTGTCACACCCCGCTTAGAGCGGAAACACGGAGCGTTCCAGTTAAAGATATCAAGAGTCAAGGATTACAACATACAACCATAAACAAAACATCGAATCATATTAATCATGCCTCAAAGTTTACAAATACAATACATAGTCAAAGTAAACTGAATGTCGAATACAAAATACAATACAAATGTCAATACGCGGATCATACAGGAATTACATCAAGCAAAACGAATTCCAAATACAACAAATATATGATCCCAAAATGTGCAAGGCATGATCAACTAAAATCCTCAAACTCCTGAAAAAGCGTTAAAACGACATCGACACAATGTTGGTGAATTATTCGCAATATTAAATAAAAGTTGACCCAATAAAAGATTTAATAATCAAATTAAGTTTCAAAAGCATATCTTGATTTATAACCCTAGTGTGAGTATAGATACCAAAGATTAAACATACACTGAACCTGACCACCAATCCCCTAACCTAAGGCGATGCTATACCAAAGGCAACAAACAATCATACGGCCATAACATCCACTCATAGGTACGTCCTATCGAGCAATGAGGGTGGGTCAAACCCATATAGATCTATATATATGCAACCGTGGGCAAAAGCTAACAAGTGTAAAAGGGGGGCTTACCAAAGCCTAAGAAGCATCTTAATCTAAGGTGATACTAATACACTAGGCAACAAGATATACATCATAATATAATTTCAAATACGTTTTCCAGCCCAAAATAGTAAGAGAAAAGGGGCTACGAATAACTCACAAAATAAGCTCGGCAAGATATCGGGTATATAATCAATAGGGAGCTAGGACTCCCCCGCCTAAGTGCCCTATATCAATAACATAGTCTAAGTATCTCAATAATATAGTACGGTTTAGCCTTGTCGGTTAAGTTTATTATTTAAGATTTATTAAAATATTCCAACGATTTCCAAGTCGTGTCGTGATGACGGATCCAGGTGACGATGTTCCGCGTCGATAGAGACGATAGGAAAATATCGATAATTTCACGTCATAAAGACTAATAGAAAGGAATAACATTCCGAGCCCAACTAATGACTACCAGGAACATCAGTTGAAAGGAATACTGTTACCAAAGCTTTATTGAGATCGACCAAAGTCAACGTCAAAATATTTGACTTGGTCAAAGTCAAAGATGTTGACTTGGTCAAAGTCAAAGATGTTGACTTTGTCAAAGTCAAAGTCAACCATTTGAATTGAAGTCAAAATTAAAGATGTTGATTTAGATAAGTCAAAAGTCAATAATTTTGAAGAAAAAGTCAAAGTCAACGATTTTATAGAATGGAAGTCAACTTTGACACTTTAAGAGTAAAAAGTCTTTTTATTTTCAAAATTATGAAGTAAAAAGATTTAAAATGGTTTTAAATGATTTTAACGAAAAAAACGTAAGTAAAAACATTAGTTTTAATGAAAGTTGATAATGTTTAAGATTACGGTAGTGTCTTTGAGTCCAAAGACCTTATTTTGACGTTAAGTAATACATTTATACATAATAGATTACTTATATATAAGTTTAAAGTTGTTTTAAAGTGTAAAAATACAGTTTGAGTCGTTGTTGATTATTGCAGAAACTGAAATTCGAAGAAACAGAAGCCCGGTGCGTCGCACCAGGCTGTGGGTGCGGCGCACTGGCATATTTTCAAAGTTGTCATTTTGTCGTTTTGTCGAAAATCGAGTTGTTTGACGTTTTAAGGTTAAAACACAATCTGTCCAGAAGTTAAATTAGGTTCAAATAACTTTTAACAAGTGTTATATATATGTATGTGTGTAGTTTTACATACTAATATAGTAAATAGATTATTTTCGGTTTATAACACATTTTAACATATTTTACACCTTTTAAGTCCAAACTTCCGAGATTAATAAGTGTTGGTCTAGTATTTTAACCTAACCATTTTCAAGGCTTAACCGAAAATAAGAATAATGAAATGAAGTAGATTAGAGATTATAAAGGTTTTACCGATTTCACCCGCAAGAAAGATTATAAGCTTGAGACTTGCAAGGATTCGGAAGGAGAGACTTTGATGGTGTTGGTGAGGAGGTATTTGGCTCCAAAAATATAAAACAACCACCATTAGTATAAAGTTTCCAAAGGAAGGAAAATAAAGTTTCTTTTCGGAGAGATTTACTTACCAAAATGTAGGATGAAGTTTTCTTCCGAAAGGTAGCCAAACTTGTAAGATATTAGTGGAGAATAGACCTCCATTCACACATAAACAAGAATTGTGTTAGAGGTTTCCAAAATAGAAATGGATTAGAGGAAGTATGGAGAGTTTTCATACCAAAACCAATACGACGTTTTCTTCAAAGAAAATCACCGAAATTCTCCATCTTCAAGGATGTCACCGGAAGTAAAACTTGGTAAGACAAGGGAAATGAGGTTTGTGTTAGGAAACTTCTATCATAGTGAAAGAGAGAGTAGGAAAAGAAGAAAAAACCTTGGAAACTTACCTACCGAAATGTGTAGAATTGAAGGGTGTTGGCAAGAGATAATTTCTCCAACTTGAATACTTGGATTCTCACTTTACTTATGATGTTTTGAACTCTTATTTCTCTGGATTTTTGAGAGAGAATTGTGAGTTTAGCAAGAGTGAGAATAGAAAGAAAAGTTACAAGGTGTTTTGGTGTTTAAGTTTGATTTATGGCAACCTAGAGAACACAAACCTTCTCTAGATTCACAAACTCACCTATCACACCCAATTAGGGCAAGTTACAGCAGGTTTCACGTGCTAAAAGGTTTGGCATCTCAAGGATTTGACTCAAAAAGTCGATTTGGAAATAAGTCAAAAATAGGGGTGGTGCTGCGCACCAAGGGAGTGGTGCTGCGCACCGTGGCCCTTTGTGGTCAATTCCGTTATCTTTTCGTTAAATGATCAGATTTGTAACAGATTCCGTTAGTTCTCCGTTAAATGACTAACTTTGTAATAGATTAAGTTAGAGGACTAACTTTGTAATGAAATTTCGAAATATGATTTTCTTAACCGACTTTCATGGCGTAAACACACTACTTAAATAACGTGAGCATACTAACTATTAGGCACTTAGGTGATTCTAAAGCTTCCGTCTCGAGAGACAAAGTAAATAAACAATAAATGGAAAATACCTCGAAAAGACGGATTGTCACAGCCTCCCCCAGTAAAAAGAATTTCGTCCTCGAAATGACTACTGATCACTACTACTGGTAAAAAGATGGGGATACTTCTTCTGCATCTCGTCCTCTCGCTCCCAAGTAAACTCAGCTCCAATCTTCGAGTTCCATCGGACCTTCACTATCGGAATCCGACTCCGCCGTAACCGTTTGACATCTCGGTCAACAATCTCCACCGGCTCCTCTACCACATGAAGCGAGTCATCCAAACGTAGTTTCTCCAGTGGTACAATCAAAGTCTCGTCAGCAAGGCACTTCTTGAGATGCGATACATGAAATACGTTGTGCACACCACACAACTCAGGTGGCAACTCAAGACGGTAAGTCACTGGACCAACACGAGCCAAAATCCTGAAAGGTCATGTAAAACGTGGGCTCAACTTGCTGCGCTTCTCGAATCGGAACACACCCTTCCACGGAGAAACTTTCAATAACACCATATCCCCGACCTGGAACTCCAAAGGTCTCCGGCGTATATCTGCATACTTCTTCTGACGGTCTCTCGCGGCTATCAGACGATCCTTGATCCTGAAGATCTTATCAGTCGTCTCCTGGATCAACTCGGGACCGGTAATCTGGCTATCTCCTACCTCGGCCCAACAAATCGGAGATCTACACTTCCTCCCGTAAAGAGCCTCAAATGGTGCACAGTTGATGATGGAGTGGTAACTATTATTATACGAGAACTCGACTAATGGTAAGTGTCGATCCCAACTCCCACCAAAATCCAACGCACACGCTCGAAGCATATCCTCCAATGTCTGAATAGTGCGCTCACTCTGACCATCTGTCTGAGGATGATAAGCCGTACTCATATCCAATCTAGTACCCAAAGCTCGCTGTAAAGACTGCCAAAACCTCGAAGTAAATCGTGCATCACGGTCTGAGATAACTGATACTGGAATGCCATGTCTAGCCACAATCTCATCGATGTACAATCTAGATAATTTCTCTACTCGGTAATCTTCTCGAATAGGAAGAAAGTGCGCTGACTTAGTCAGCCGATCGACGATAACCCAGATAGTATCATAACCTCCTGTAGATCTAGGAAGCTTCGTAACAAAATCCATCGTGATCCTCTCCCACTTCCACTGTGGGATCTCGGGCTGCTGAAGAAGGCCGGAAGGCTTCTGCTTCTGAGCCTTGACCTTCGAACATGTCAAACACTTGCCCACATACTCGGCAATCGCCCGCTTCATGCCAGGCCACCAATAGAACTCCTTCAGGTCATGGTACATCTTATCCGCTCCAGGATGAACGGAATAATTGGACTTATGACCCTCATCCAAAATCAACTGCCTAAGACTAACGGGAATCCAAATACGATCCAAGAAATACAACACCCCGTCGTCCTTCGACTCCAACTGTCTCGCTAAACTGAATAGTCCCTCATCCTTGAGGCGATCCTCGGTGAGAGCCTCCTGCTGAGCCTGAATAATACGAGCCTTCAAGCTCGACTGAATGGAAACCATCATAGCACGAATCCTCACCGGCTTAACCGACTCCTTGCGACTCAACGCATCGGCTACAACATTCGCCTTACCTGGATGGTAGCGAATCTCACAATCATAATCGTTGAGCAACTCAACCCATCGACGTTGCCTCATATTCAACATCTTTTGATCAAAGATGTGCTGTAACGACTTATGATCGGTGAATACAGTACACTTAGTACCGTAAAGATAGTGGAGCCAGATCTTCAAAGCAAAGACTACTGCGCCCAACTCCAAATCGTGTGTCGTGTAATTCTGCTCATGAATCTTCAACTGACGAGAAGCATAGGCAATCACTTTCCCATTCTGCATCAGCACACAACCGAGTCCCTTATGCGAAGCGTCGCAATAAACTACAAAATTCTCGGTACCCTCGGGAAGACTCAATATAGGAGCATTACACAACCGCTTCTTCAACAACTGAAAGGCTTCCTCCTGTTCTTCACCCCAAACAAACTCCTCGCTCTTCTGGGTCAATTTAGTCATAGGCGAGGCTATCTTCGAGAAATTCTCGATGAAACGACGATAGTAGCCTGCCAAACCCAAGAATGAACGGATCTCAGTGGGCGTCTTCGGAGCGACCTAATCTCTAACGGCTTCAATCTTGGCAGGATCAACGTGAATACCCTCCCCGCTAACCACGTGGCCAAGAAACTGAACCGCAGATAACCAAAACTCGCATTTCGAGAACTTAGCGTAGAGTTTCTCCTGTCTAAGCAACTCCAACACTAATCTCAAATGCTCCTCGTGCTCTTCCCGGCTACGAGAATATATCAGAATGTCGTCGATGAAAACGATCACGAACTTGTCGAGGTAAGGACGACATATACGGTTCATCATATCCATGAAAGCTGCAGGCGCATTCGTGAGACCGAAAGGCATAACCAAAAACTCGAAGTGGCTGTACCGTGTCCTGAAGGCGGTCTTCGGAATGTCCTCCTCCTGCACTCTCAACTGATGATATCCGGATCGTAAGTCAATCTTCGAAAAGAAACATGAACCCTGAAGCTGGTCGAATAAGTCATCTATACGTGGCAAGGGATACCGATTCTTCACTGTCAGCTTATTCAACTGCCTGTAGTCGATACACAACCTCATAGATCCATCCTTCTTCTTCACGAAGAGTACCGGCGCGCCCCAAGGAGAGAAACTCGGTCTAACAAAGCCTTTATCCACCAACTCCTGAATCTGCTTCGATAGCTCTAACATCTCCGAAGGTGCTAACCGATAAGGAGCCTTCGCCACCGGCGCTGCTCCAGGAACCAAGTCTATACGAAACTCTACCTGTCTACTAGGGGGTAAACCAGGTAAGTCCTCCGGAAATACATCGGGAAAGTCACGAACCACCGGCTTCTCCTCAATCTTCTCCGCGGAGTCTTTCTTCACAAGGTGTGCAAGAAAGAGTGTGCAATCCCGTCTAATGTACTCCCGAACCTTCAAACACGAAACGATCTTAAGGCGCTTCCCCGCCTTATTCCCTTGAACTAACAACGGACCACCAACTGGTAACGGAATACGAATCATCTTCTCGAAACATATGATCTATGCCCGGTGTGCCGCTAACCAATCCATACCAATAATAACGTCGAAACTACCCAGCGTGATCGGAATCAAGTCAATAGGAAAAGAGTGATCATCAAAGCTAACACTACAATCACTAAGTATCTCAGTAGCATGCAAATACTCACCATCAGCTAGCTCTATCTCAAAGGCAGGCACTAAAGGTCTAGATGTGCAACTAATCATGGTCCTAAACTCAGTAGATATAAAGCTTCTATCGGCACCAGAGTCAAATAAAATAAATGCAGGCTGATCACAAATAAGAAAAGTACCCGTGACAACGCGAGGATCCTGATGTGCCTCCTGGGCCCCCATAACAAAAGCTCTACCACGAGAACCTGAACCAGATGCAGTACCAGTACCAGCCGAAGCTAACTTGGGACACTTGTCCCGGTGATGATCAGTAGAACCACACTCAAAACACTTACCCCTCTGGGCACGGCAAAACCTATCAGTGTGTCCTAACTTCTTACATTTCCCACACTCCCAACACTTCACCTCCTGAGCATGATGATTACCACACCGTCCACATTTCGGATACTTACTCTGAGTACCCGGGGTCACCGCAGCATAAGACTGTACAACATGAGGAGAATCGTGCCTCCTAGACTTCTTCCTCGGGTCTCCGTGACGGAATCCACCAGTCCGTTTCCCTCTGGTGCTCTGCCTAGCTATCATAGGAGGTAACCTACCATCACGGACCGCATTATGGGTCAACGTGGTCGCGAGCTCTACAGCGCTCTGAAAGGTACAAGGCTTCGAAGACATAACATTATCTCGGATCTCCTGAGATAAACCTCGAACATAGCGACTAATCCTCTTAGACTCCGGACGAACCAAGTGAGGAACCAACTGTGATAAAGCATAAAATCGAGTAGTGTATCCCAAAATGTCCGACCCTATCATCTCCAAACCCCACAACTCCTGCTCTAGCCTCTCGAGCTCCGCCTCAGGCACATACTCAGTAATAATCAAATCTTTCAACTGCTCCCAACCCATCGCATCGGTCTCAGCACGACCTCGAACACTCACAACGGAATTCCACCAAGTCAATGCAGTACTCTGAAACACAAACGTAGCATATCGGACCTTATCCTCCTCTGCGCAACCCACTGTACTGAAAATAGACTCCAATTTCTCCATCCACTGGAGTGTCCCAATCGCGCCCTCAGTACCCCTGAACTCGGGAACTTTGCAACCCATGAATGTCTTCAGTGAACATCCCCTCCGTGGAGTATCGTCAAGAATGATGGTACGACGAGTGGAGTTATCACCTCCTGATCCACCGCCCGTACCCTCGGGACCTCCACCTCCAACAATAGGCTCAGGGCCACCCTGATCTGATCCACCATTACCGTCACTGCTATGAACCGTACTCTTCCTAATCTGGGCAACAATAGTGGGTAGCATCTCCGCTATCTGCTGGGCTACGAGCTGAGCCAAATCTGGTGTAGTCTCTGGACCCGTATCATCAGTCCTCGTAACAGGAGTAGGTCCGCTAGTCCTCGTGACTGGAGTAGTCCTCGTGACTGGAGTAGGACCTCTGGATCTCGTGCTCGTGCTCGCATCTCTAGCTCTCGCACTCGGACGACCACGTCGTGCTGACTTCTTAGGCGGCATCGTCCTAAAAGTAAAAACGTGTTAAGCAAGATAGGCGACAAAATAGAGTTAGATGATAAAAGCAAAAACGAGAAAATAAACACGTAAAGCAAATAATGCACACTTAGCAAATCAGAGAAAAAAAATCGATTGTAAAGCCTCCGGTCATAGTCCAAGTGATTTCCTTCATAAAATCACTCGGTTCGCTATAACCATTGGCTCTGATACCAATTTCTGTCACACCCCGCTTAGAGCGGAAACACGGAGCGTTCCAGTTAAAGATATCAAGAGTCAAGGATTACAACATACAACCATAAACAAAACATCGAATCATATTAATCATGCCTCAAAGTTTACAAATACAATACATAGTCAAAGTAAACTGAATGTCGAATACAAAATACAATACAAATGTCAATACGCGGATCATACAGGAATTACATCAAGCAAAACGAATTCCAAATACAACAAATATATGATCCCAAAATGTTCAAGGCATGATCAACTAAAATCCTCAAACTCCTGAAAAAGCGTTAAAACGACATCAACACAATGTTGGTGAATTATTCGCAATATTAAATAAAAGTTGACCCAATAAAAGATTTAATAATCAAATTAAGTTTCAAAAGCATATCTTGATTTATAACCCTAGTGTGAGTATAGATACCAAAGATTAAACATACACTGAACCTGACCACCAATCCCCTAACCTAAGGCGATGCTATATCAAAGGCAACAAACAATCATACGACCATAACATCCACTCATAGGTACGTCCTATCGAGCAATGAGGGTGGGTCAAACCCATATAGATCTATATATATATGCAACCGTGGGCAAAAGCTAACAAGTGTAAAAGGGGGGCTTACCAAAGCCTAAGAAGCATCTTAATCTAAGGTGATACTAATACACTAGGCAACAAGATATACATCATAATATAATTTCAAATACGCTTTCTAGCCCAAAATAGTAAGAGAAAAGGGGCTACGAATAACTCACAAAATAAGCTCGGCAAGATATCGGGTATATAATCAATAGGGAGCTAGGACTCCGCCGCCTAAGTGCCCTATATCAATAACATAGTCTAAGTATCTCAATAATATAGTACGGTTTAGCCTTGTCGGTTAAGTTTATTATTTAAGATTTATTAAAATATTCCAACGATTTCCAAGTCGTGTCGTGATGACGGATTCAGGTGACGATGTTCCGCATCGATAGAGACGGTAGGAAAATATCGATAATTTCACGTCATAAAGACTAATAGAAAGGAATAACATTCCGAGCCCAACGAATGACTACCAGGAACATCAGTTGAAAGGAATACTGTTACCAAAGCTTTATTGAGATCGACCAAAGTCAACGTCAAAATATTTGACTTGGTCAAAGTCAAAGATGTTGACTTGGTCAAAGTCAAAGTCAACCATTTGAATTGAAGTCAAAATTAAAGATGTTGATTTAGATAAGTCAAAAGTCAATAATTTTGAAGAAAAAGTCAAAGTCAACGATTTTATAGAATGGAAGTCAACTTTGACACTTTAAGAGTAAAAAGTCTTTTTATTTTCAAAATTATGAAGTAAAAAGATTTAAAATGGTTTTAAATGATTTTAACGAAAAAAACGTAAGTAAAAACATTAGTTTTAATGAAAGTTGATAATGTTTAAGATTACGGTAGTGTCTTTGAGTCCAAAGACCTTATTTTGACGTTAAATAATACATTTATACATAATAGATTACTTATATATAAGTTTAAAGTTGTTTTAAAGTGTAAAAATACAGTTTGAGTCGTTGTTGATTATTGCAGAAACTGAAATTCGAAGAAAACAGAAGCCCGGTGCGTCGCACCAGGCTGTGGGTGCGGCGCACTGGCATATTTTCAAAGTTGTCATTTTGTCGTTTTGTCGAAAATCGAGTTGTTTGACGTTTTAAGGTTAAAACACAATCTGTTCAGAAGTTAAATTAGGTTCAAATAACTTTTAACAAGTGTTATATATATGTATGTGTGTAGTTTTACATACTAATATAGTAAATAGATTATTTTCGGTTTATAACACATTTTAACATATTTTACACCTTTTAAGTCCAAACTTCCGAGATTAATAAGTGTTGGTCTAGTATTTTAACCTAACCATTTTGAAGGCTTAACCAAAAATAAGGATAATGAAATGAAGTAGATTAGAGATTATAAAGGTTTTACCGATTTCACCCGCAAGAAAGATTATAAGCTTGAGACTTGCAAGGATTCGGAAGGAGAGACTTTGATGGTGTTGGTGAGGAGGTATTTGGCTCCAAAAATATGAAACAACCACCATTAGTATAAAGTTTCCAAAGGAAGGAAAATAAAGTTTCTTTTCGGAGAGATTTACTTACCAAAATGTAGGATGAAGTTTTCTTCCGAAAGGTAGCCAAACTTGTAAGATATTAGTGGAGAATAGACCTCCATTCACACATAAACAAGAATTGTGTTAGAGGTTTCCAAAATAGAAATGGATTAGAGGAAGTATGGAGAGTTTTCATACCAAAACCAATACGACGTTTTCTTCAAAGAAAATCACTAAAATTCTCCATCTTCAAGGATGTCACCTGAAGTAAAACTTGGTAAGACAAGGGAAATGAGGTTTGTGTTAGGAAACTTCTATCATAGTGAAAGAGAGAGTAGGAAAAGAAGAAAAACCTTGGAAACTTACCTACCGAAATGTGTAGAATTGAAGGGTGTTGGCAAGAGATAATTTCTCCAACTTGAATACTTGGATTCTCACTTTACTTATGATGTTTTGAACTCTTATTTCTCTGGATTTTTGAGAGAGAATTGTGAGTTTAGCAAGAGTGAGAATAGAAAGAAAAGTTACAAGGTGTTTTGGTGTTTAAGTTTGATTTATGGCAACCTAGAGAACACAAACCTTCTCTAGATTCACAAACTCACCTATCACACCCAATTAGGGCAAGTTACAGCAGGTTTCACGTGCTAAAAGGTTTGGCATCTCAAGGATTTGACTCAAAAAGTCGATTTGGAAATAAGTCAAAAATAGGGGTGGTGCTGCGCACCGTGGCCCTTTGTGGTCAATTCCGTTATCTTTTCGTTAAAGGATCAGATTTGTAACAGATTCCGTTAGTTCTCCGTTAAAGGACTAACTTTATAATAGATTAAGTTAGAGGACTAACTTTGTAATGAAATTTCGAAATATGATTTTCTTAACCGACTTTCATGGCGTAAACACACTACTTAAATAACGTGAGCATACTAACTATTAGGCACTTAGGTGATTCTAAAGCTTCCGTCTCGAGAGACAAAGTAAATAAAACACATAACCCGACTCAAATGCAATAAACGTGAGTAAAAATAAAGCGAAATACGAGGGTCCAAAACATTGCGAATAAAAAGAGTAATAAACAATAAATGGAAAATACCTCGAAAAGACGGATTGTCACAAAAAGTATTTCATTTCACATTACTTATATGATTATTCAATCGCCTTTAGAATCTCGTCACGAGCTCCAAATGTATTTAAACATACATCATAATTCTAACATATTTAGATCCGGATCTCTATAAACTGTGTGCACAAACATAATCCTTTCATAGCTATATCAATATAAATTATCATGGCGATTATATCACATATGTCATCATTACTTCAACAAATATTAGGACTTTCCATTTTATCAAATAGTGTTCTCGAGAACTTTTCTTATTTGGTTCATGCATTTAAATCGTGAGACTTGCTTCATGCATTTTATATCCTTTAGGGAATCTAAATACCAAGTGAGCTTTTACAATATTCATTAGATACGAATCAAATATCTTTTATATTGCAAGACTTATAAGATATCATTATAAAGTGGTGGATAAATTGTTGCATCCACCACTTTATAATATATTTCATTGTAATCGAACTTGAGTCTTTGAAAAATCATTGTATATCAATCTTGCCTTATATCATATATTCATAATTCAACCAAAGACCGTTTTATAATATACCTTCATGTGTATGGACTTCAAGTCCCGATATATCTCCTATTTCGAGAGACTTCAATTCTCATTTAGTTCTTGCGTCTTACCATTTTGGTCAATCAATTCTATCTATGTACTTCTGGGCAGGTATGCTAACATGATCCTCATTAATATTAATAATATCCAGTGCTATATTAAAATCATCGTCGACGTCAATTTCATTTTATTTCGATTCCATATTTTCCTAGACATGATATAACATATTGAGATCTCTTTAGGTACCTTATGTTCTTCTGGAACCATCATGTCTAGTTACTCTCTAGGAGTATCTTTCGGGGTCTTTATTACCTCAATTTAACCATCTTAACTCATTGCTCCTTTATTTATTTTGAGGATTTTCATTTGAAATCAATTACTCTACCACGCTTCAGGCATGTCATAGATTTATTACCAATCACATGATGTCATTCGAGGACATATTTCAGTCGGAGAATTAGCAACTAATATACGTGACATAGTCACTCTCTTTGGTCAGTAAATCTATCGTGCAATTACTAAATATGACAAATGAATTATCCCATGAACTTCGGGTTCATATTGTTTAGTATGAGGATCGGTAATTCATTGCAATCTTTATCAGTTTTAGCTGCACATTCTCTAGGATAACTAATTCATTACAATCAGTAAATCATGCCATAAACCAATCTCCCATTGATGACATATTAAATTGTAATTATATTACCCGATCTAAACGAAGAGGATTTTCTCCCGCCGCGAAGCGCGGACATGTTAATCCTCGTTGGTTTCAAATTTTGTTTTCTTCACTATTGTTACACTAGAGAGGACGGTACAAATAAAAAATTTAGACTTTGGTTAAACTAACAGATTTGTATTAAAATAATACATTTACTAATAAAAATACGGCTTAACAAAAAAATAACAAGTCCTAAAGATAATAAAAAGGCAAAATAACAAGCACATTTTTCTGTGATATGGAACTTGCTCATCTTTTCCCTGCAAGATTTTCGGCACATTTTACCTCATTGAACGCCTTGCGTTGGGTTTTGCCAATGCCTCCAGGAATCTAAACATCCATCGGTCAAGCATTCCTGTCAAAGATGGTCCCAAAAATAAGTGGAAAATAGATACTTTGGGTTTGTCCGCAAACAATAAAAACTTCGATTGGTGCCCATAAGTTTTCTTTATTTTATATATGTCTCCCATTACGAGTGACACATAACATAAAGTGCAATTTTACTCTTTCTTGACCAATTTTCAAGCTAAAATTAGAGATTCGGTGATCGTCATGATTACAGATTATTGATGATTAATTTTGTGCCTATTGAAGGGTACTTTGGAATTTAGATATATGAATTGTCGTCAAACATTTATAGCATAAGGCGAATCTGAAAATCCTACAGATTCTCTTATAGTCTGTGTCCATATAGAGGTGGCAATGGTAATTTCAACCCACTTACATATAAATGGGTTATGTGTTAACTATGATGGGTCCATCTATAACGGGTCAAATGGGTTGAGCTAAAAGATTTTTAACTAAAGGAAGCGTGTCAAATGGGTCAAGCAGGTCATACAAGTTGACAGTCATCCGATATATATTCAAATGCATACAACCTCCTACATTGCTTTAACTAAGTACGTTAGTCTAGCACTGAGATAACACAATTTTCTTAATCGTATTTTACACATAATATCTAAAAAACTGAGAAAAGTTAAGACAAACCTGTTAAAGCAAATGTACCACCAAGAACTGCACATAACCGGGTTATGAAATGAAGAAAACTGCGTCGTTCTTCTTTGATGGCAACCGTAATTGGTGAAAGATCATATAAAAAGTAAACCGCTGATTACATCAAAAAACAATTATTGAGACCAAACATATAAACAAGATTTCCTTAATGGTATAATAATAAGAAAGAACAATGCATTTCCGAAACGAACCTGGCCATGTCCTGTCAAATTCGTTCATCGGAGAGAAGTACTCGGTGACAGAGAACTGATTGGTAGGTAATACTTCTTTTGATATGTATTTATACTCGGTTGGAACAATCTACATCATCGTAAAAAGAATTCTAAATTTCGATACCAGATATGGAGTTTACTTCGAGTTTTACAGTCTAATGGGTTAACATACATCAAAATCTTCACTAAAAAAATGTAATAAAACGAACCTACTATTTATTATTTTTTTGTATGAAAAAGAGATGGACAAGTAAATTAACCTTAATGTAATATTTAAATGTCCCGCTAGCACCATGGAGAATTCTGTTTGTCTCGTCAAGAGGATTATGTAGTCCTGGATATTTTGGCCCAAAAGACAAATCATGAATCACATGGCTGACATTGACATGTGTAGCTCCTTCGAAAATCTGCACAAACCAATCACAAGTTGAACTAAAGCTAACAGTAAATTTTAAAAGCTAATAACTTGAACTTACAAAATAATTATTGATAAAATTGACACGGTTGTCATGTTTAACATACCATCTGTGCAACAAAAATGTTCAAACCATGAACTGAAATATGGAAGTTTCCAGCAACTCTTTGAACATCCAACACTCCATAAACCTAATTTAGTTAAAGAAAATATTAGAGCCCTAATAGTGGTAACAAAGTTATCCAGAATAACAAACTTCTATCATCAGTATCTTCGTATAAAAAAAAGTTACAAATCTGTAGAGCACATACTCTACATCCTTCGCCATTAGCCAATGCTTGTTTGACCGTCTTAATCATATTTTCGGCCTCATCGTCAAATTTATCCAAATGAACTTTTTTATCCGAATCCTCGTGATGATCCGTCTCATTATCTGGTTAATTGATATATAAGAACCATGCGTATTAACAATGAATAGTTTCAAGATGCAATTGATATGCATGAAACAGTACACATTCAAATATTTATTTCTAAAAAACTGATAATGGCTCGTATCCCAATGACGAAACATGATGATTTAGTAAGGGTCCTCTTACAGGTTCAGTCATATATTTTCTAGAAAAGCATGATTACTTTAGTTCAACGATAATTAAAAGTTCAAAACAAATATTAAGAGGCTATCACACAACGCTTTTAGAGAAATTAACATAAAAGGCAGATAACAGCATGTTAAGTGACTATAGTGAGCTATAACAGCAAAATAGGCTAGCATGTCCTGATAATAAAGCAAGAAACCAAGAAACTATCAAAATTGTATACTAACATTTAGGCATGCTTAAGTATATCATATAACATACGATACTATGAAAACGATGTCAACATAATTAAATGGATTCAGGAAGTATAGAGATGATAATACAAGATATATGATTGCATTTTAACAGTTGAATCAGAAAATACTGAGAGGCGATTACCATGCTTATGGCTATGAGTTGTATGGCCCTTTTCTACTAGATCAGATAGATACTCTGTCCCGATGATCACCCCTTGTTTACTCAATCGAAGCTGCAGTAAATCTTAACCGTTAGAAAAATTATGAATCAAGAAAAAATGAAACTCGATTAAACAAAGCCTATATCTTAAACTAATATGGTTAAGCTGAATAATTACGGAGAGATTCTAGCGCATACTAATATTTCATATTCGTCAAGTGAATATATTATGTTGAATATTTCTATTACTTCGAATAATTCCATCACCAAATGTTTCTTCTAT
This sequence comes from Senecio squalidus, assembly GCA_910822075.1. NCBI lineage: Eukaryota > Viridiplantae > Streptophyta > Magnoliopsida > Asterales > Asteraceae > Senecio > Senecio squalidus. Next base: position 51,831,769 of record CAJVGC010000432.1, read on the forward strand.
TTTAAATAATAAAATTAAAAAAAAAACAGTCATCAAGCAGCTATACTTGTAAATTTCCTATTTTTGTATAACAAAAAAAATATTTCATCTCTCTTGTTTGCATAAAAATATATTTCACAGGACATTTTACTGAAAATAACGAAGAGAAACAAAACACAAAATCTGTTTAAATTAAAGAGGCGTCCGTCTCCAAAGACTTTTATATAAAAAAAAGGTAAATGGAGAAGCATCTTGTTCAGGCTACCCGGGGAGAGGGGGGCGTTTTTGGCTATAATGTACGCGGCCTAACCAGAATTCCTATGACCTTTACCGAACTCTTCCCTGGCCATCCCAAGATGTTTACATAAAGAGGTTCAAACACGGGTCTCTTAGGAGACTGGCGGGATGCCTTACCACTAGATATTCTTAATAATGGAAATATTAAAGTTACCCTTTAAAGTTTAAACTAATTAATAGCAGACTTAAACTCGCTTGGACTGAAGCATATGCATGGGTAAACAATGTCTTTTGGTTTTGATCCAGCTACTCGGCCACACTAGTATGGTAAGAGTGTGTACCAATCCTTGGAAAGAACCATAGATATACAAATGTCAATTTTCTAAAGTCGTGTACTATTATATTGGAAAATGATTGAATACAATCACAATCCATGAATATACAATACAAATCATGTGTGTAAACATGTAAATACAATAAAAAATCTAAGGCCATCATAATTCTATCTCTGAATACGCCTAAAATGGATTAAACGGTATTGTTCATTCCAACTTGACAAACAAAAGAGAGATATAGGTTTTAAGAATGCAAGATTATATTGTACTTCTTCAAAGTAAAACAGAGATATATTGCAGAGGTTTAATAAGTTACAATCATATCAGGAACAAGGAATTCAATTCCTGGCGGATATCTAATTCTATATATTGTTTCTATAGATGGGTAGACCTTATATTTATGTAAATCACTTCGGTTATCTATGTATAATGAGGCAAGTGATTCATACCGCGATGTGATATTTTTTAATATGTGATCTCAACAAATATTTTTACCAGAGAGAATAAAAGGTATTCTTAATGTTCTAAAAACCATTTTGGTCATTTTCTTCTATTCTCCGTAATCATTTTGTGGGTATGATTTTATGGTTTGATTGTAAATAAACATCGCTCGTATTAGAGATGCAAAACGGAGGGAAAAGGTGCAAAAATTATCAATCATGGATGTTTATAACACGAGGGTCTTAGGTTTCACAATTGCATAAACAAATCACTACTTAAATCATAATGCTAAAGTACATTCTAAGGTGTGGCACATCAAAATAAATCTTTAAAAGTTTGTGCATCTACTAAAGAACACATTAGATTCTAATAAGATAACAAAAAACATACCTTCCATATATTTGTATCTAAATCTACTTCGTGTTTGCCCGACATATCGATAGCATCTACACTCAAAACTGATTAAAATACAAATGTCAGAAACAAAGATAATAGAACCCTAACTATGTGAAACTAAAGATGGAAGTCAAATTAAATTTAAAATCGCTAACCTTGACAGGGTAAAGAAGGGAATGACATATTAATATGAATTGGTAGCGTTTCTCCACGTTTTAGATCAACAGCCATCTGCAAACATTATAACGTTTACAAGATATAACCATAGCATGAGAACATGTTCAAACAAATTTTAAAACAAGAAAAAAAGGCTGAGACGTCATGACAAATTAAAAAAAGATAAAAGGACAAACCTCATGAACTGTATATGTAGAAATGTAATATGTCAACTCATGCAAGAATAACGTTACCATTATGATCAAACCTACAATAGAAACTAGAGAAACAAAAGAAGGTAAGAAAGAAACAAAAAACTTCAATTATTAGAATGAAACTACAACGAAGCACGTTTCAGTTGCTTCTACAATATAGCATGATATTAATAAGTTGTATCACTTATTTTTTCGTTGACGAGTGCAGAATGTACAGCCTTGGGGCAGTGAAATTAAAGTAAATTTGAAATCTTTAAGACTTGCTCCTAGTTATCATAGATACTATCAACGGGTGTTTGAAAGGGTTTAAAAAATAGTAGATAAGCAAAATTCGGATGGCTTAAAAACCCATGGTAAAGATGTCTGAAAGCTGTAAAGTTGTCGGGTTTTATCGAAAAAGGGTAAGGGCAGGGAAAGTTACCAAGAGCACCAGATTGAGTTTTCTGTAACAGATGTTCTTCTGCACGCGGAAACGCATCCAGATTCTTTATTACTTGTTTCACACCCATGATTCTTTTTCACATACACCTATGAATTGCAATTATAAGTTTTATTGAATTATGTAAACAATAATGAATCTGAATGAAATCGTGTGAACCTGATGAATGTGATTTGACCGGTGAGAAATCCCAACAGGATGATCGTTGATTTGCTTTAGATGCCGACCAATGTTATTGTTATGTTGTTGTTGTTTTCAAACTCCAACACCAATTGGTCATGGGTCGGGTTATCAATCTAATCGGATTGGGGTAGATATAATTTCTTAACTTTCTTTTCCCGGATCTAATTAAGTATGTTGTTAATTTGTCGTTAAATGAAGAGACCAAGCTTATAATTTATGACAAAGTATATAGATCATTTGTGTAATTAAGGGAATGTTTGGTTGAAGGTAATAGTAGGTAACGAATGGAAATGAAAATGATTGATGGATGTTGGTTTGTTATAAAGCAATCAATCATTGCCCATTAATGAGTAATATCCATTACCCTTTAAATTGAGGTTAATGAAAACTAGCTAATGATTATATTCCCATTATCTTTCTCATTGCCATTCCCAAACTTGAACCAAGCATGCCCTAATTCTTTTTGTAAAAGAAATCACCTCACAAACACATACACAAACCATCGTCGCCTCTTTCAACTTACAATTATCATTTCTATTGTATGCGACCGCAACATCCATATTAGAATTGGACTTTTAAGATTTTTGTTATTAAGTTAACATTTGCAGATCTCGAAAGTGAAAATTACGTTTTTATTGACATTACTAGCTATTCCTCCTTATTTCGTCGACAAAAAAAAAAAAAAGAATTGTTTTTTGATTATTTTTTATTCTTCTTCTATTCAAATCCCGTCTTTGCCTATGGAATCGCGCCAGGGTCGGGTTCGGGTCGGGCTGGAGCTCCGGACTTTTCAGTGTAGATACGGGTTGGGTCTTTAGTTCGGGTCTGGTTCGGATCGGTCTTGCTGCACGTGGCCTGCTTCTTGACGCGTGTTTGCTCCGTGTCGTCTTTTCTCTACCTCTGTCCCTCTGTTTTCCCGCTTTTCTCTTTTATGTTCTTTCTCTCTTTCTTCAAGGCGAAACCCTCTGTCGAAACCCTAATCTCTCTGTCGAAGGTGAAACCCTAATTGCATGTCGCAATCGCCGGCTGGTATCGCCGGCTGGTGTCGGTACGTCTTTTTTTTATCTTGATTTCATTTTAGTCGTATGAGGTAATTGTTGTTTATGTTTTTTTTTAATTACTTTGTAGATACGATGTTTTCTGTCGGAGTCCTAGATCTGCATGTCCGAATCGCCGGTCCGGGTTCGTCTTCTACTTATTTTTATTTCTGGGTTTTGGTTCTGGAATAGTCTCCGATCAATAATGGTTGTTATGTTTTTTTAAATTTTTTGGTAGATGCGAAATCTGATTGCGTTTCTGGCGGACTGTGTTTCTCCGGCGTATTTTCGGTCGGAATAGTTGTGGTTGCTTTAGAGTGGATGACGTCAAACATTTTTTCGACTCTAACAACAGGTGTGGACGCTTTGCTGTTCCTTCGGAGGTATGGAAACATCGTTTCTGGTTTTGGTGTTTTTTTTTTATTTATGTCGAATTTAAATTACAGAGTTTCTGTTGTTTATGTATATGCATGTTGATTATTGATGTTGTTTTGTTATGCGTGTTGATTATTGATGTTGTTCTGTTTTTGGTGTTGCGTTGTGGTGGTAGAATAGTAATGGAGAGAAAGTGATGAATCTGCTTCCCAAAAATTGCGAAAAGGTAGGTGAGAATATTAATAATTCAAATTCGTGTTGTTGAATCTGTTAATGTCTTGAACAATTGGATTGACATTTCATTGGTTGGTTGTGATTTTGAAAATCAGGAAGACAGGAAGTCCTCATTTGTTGTTAGATTCGAGAAGATCTTTGATTTCATTCGCTTTGAATTTGCCGCAATAAGGGTTCCCATGGCTAGACGTGCTGACCAATCGCCTCGGATTCGAGGTCTCTAATGTTGATGGACACTTTTTTTACTGTAGTGTATATTCTTTTGAAAAGTTGTTGATTATTTTGTGTGTTTAGTGATACTTTCTTTGTGATGAATTTCAGGGTTTACTAAAGGACTGTGTTTGTGGCAGAAAAAGTGACTGCGGGATCAATAAACTCAGCGGAATGTCAAAGATATACATGGTATAATAAATAAGGATGGTAATTAATTTGTTTTCCACTGTATGCGTAAATTGTTCTGTCTGTAATTGTTTTTAAATAACATAATTATCCGAAAACAAAATATGAAAAGGTAGAACAGAAAACAGACAAAAATTGAAGGATTGAGAAAGATGAATTATCAGTTTGAGCTGAAAATTGGGGTTTTTGGAAAGAGTTTTTTCGATTTGAATGTTAGGGTTTTGGGTTGGAAAAACTTGGGTATAGAGTTGTTGAGTCAGCAGCAAAAAAATTGTCTTCGGGTTTCCGTCCTCCTGCGGGCTGTTGTGTGTCTTTCACACTATGCAGCAGCACGGATATGACGAGACAATTTTTTTTTGTTGTCGGCTCATTGATTCTGTACCCAGGTTTTCCATACTCAAAACCCTTCAAATCCAAAACCCTCTTTTCAGAAACCCTAATTTTCAGCTCAACCTGGTAATTGATCTTTTTCAGTTCTTCAATTTTGGTTTGTTTTATGTTCTTCGTATTCATGTTTTCTTTTTAGACAATTGTGTCAGCTAAAGCTGAGTATATGGCCGGAGTTAGAGAGAAAAGTGAAAACTGCTAGGAACGAGGTACAGGAACGACGTATGTCATAGGGTGCGGTGTACTCTATGGCTTCGGGGGTTGCTGTTACTCTTTTCGACCATCCTTCACTTCTTTCTTTAACTTCGGGCAGGTGCTCAGCTTTAACTGAACAGTGTGTATGAACGATCTACTTATGTTATCTTATATAAAGTGATTAACGGAGTTTAAAGTCATATCAGGTGCTAGGAGAAAGTGGGAAATTTCAAGCTTAAACTCTTTACTGGCATGTTGACGAGGTTGTTTGAGATTTGTTGAAACGAATATCAGTAGCTACCGAAACTCGTGGATGGGATATAGCAGGCCAGACATTTGGATGAAAAGCTTTTCATCTATTTGTTTGACCTACAGTATTCCGCGAACAGTCCACAGTCTCGGCAGATATTGATTTTCCTTCCAACCCACCTCGCGTAACTTCACTAACATGTAAGGACGGAGTTTAACCTTGGAATTTTCCATTTTCTCCTAGCACCTGATATGGTTTTGAACAACGTTATTCACTACATTTTGTGGTAGATAAGAAAGAAAGTTCAAAAAATTTGAAACGCTTTGGAGAAATGAAAATACCTGCTGACATCCTTATGGAATAAGTTCTGTTTCGTTGGCAGTCATCGAATGTGGGGAGTGGAATGCCAGATGTCTGGCACTTGGATAAAAGTTTTTTATCCAGCTGTCGGACCTCCGGTATTCCATTCTCCAGGTTCCATGACTGTTAACCTTACTTTATGCGAACTTCCAATAGGTCCATCAGCATGTAGGTATTGGATTTTTCTTTAGAAATTTCTACTTTACCCGGGTAATTCAAATGGTTGTTTTACTCCTTTCGACGTAATTTCTCGACTATGGATTTAATAAGTCCTGTTGTTTAATTGTTAATTCAGGTCTCTGCAATTTCAGGTTGTAATTGATTGATTGTTGTCTTTCGAGTTTCAGGAATACATTTGATCGATAATCTTTATAAAGAGGCTATGATGATGAATTTGTTTAACACGTCTGAGTGAATTCAATCGGAGGTGAGACTATCTGTATCTTGGCGGGGCAAGTCGGATGGTTATGTCAAATTGCATTGCAACCGATAAGTAAGTTTGCAGCCATGGCAGATTAGTGCACTTTCGACTGTCTGTATCTTGGCGGGGCAACTCGGATGGTTATGTCAAATTGCATTGCAACCGATAGGTAAGTTTGCAGCCATGGCAGATTAGTTCACTCTCTTTGGTTGTTAAAATATCCGAGCCTCATAATGATTACATAGAGGTTGAACCCATACTTCTATTCAAATTCCGTCTTTGCCACTGGGTCAGGATGGGGTTCCGCAAAAAGGAGGAAACGCGTGTAAAAGAAGAGGACACGTGCAGGAAGATTAAACAAACCCAGGGTTTTCTTATCCGGGTTTGGTATTTTTTTTAACTTACGTGTTCCTATCCTTTCCACATGTCCAGTACGTGTCTTTCCCGCAAGGTTTTATATTGTCTGGTCTTCTCCGATTGTGTTATTCACTGACTGTTGCTTTTTTTAGTGGAGGCTATGATGATAAATTTTTTTAACACGTCTGAATGAATTCAATTCAATCAGAGTTGAGATTAGCTGTATCTTGGCAGGGCAACTCGGATGGTTATGTGAAATTGCATTGCAACCGATAAGGAAGTTTGCAGCCATGGCAGATCAGTCCACTTTGTTTGATTATTAACAAATCTGAGCCTTATAATCATTTTCCTGAGACTTTATGAAACTGACTGAAAATATAGGGTTTTTTTGTTCGTATTGATGTGGGTTAGTACTCTTGGGCAAGGTGTTAGTTGGCCTGTCATTTGTGTTCCTGAACGTAGTCAGCCTCCACAACGTTCTTGTGTTTCTCAGGTTTGGATTTCTGTTGAGTCGTCTTTGCCTAAGTATCATTGCGGTCGCTGTGATGCTCTTTTCTGGTATGACAAGATGGTTTTTCACTGGTTTCTTAACGATAGCAGTAATGGAATGCACCAAGCTATTATACTGGTCCAATTACGTTTACTAATGTACATGTGGTTGTTTACATTTCTGATTCGTAATTTTGTCTATCTGTTGAAGATTTAAATGCAATAAATATCATTGTAACATTTGCTTCTTAATTGTAGCAGAACCATGGTTAACGTATTCGAAGAAAATACTAAAATTTTATAGACATATTAAAGTGTTTACTGTATGTTACAAAAACACAAATAAACAGTTAGCAAAGAAATTTAGCAACATAAAAACAAAGACTCACTCGCTCTACCGGACCTCGTGCAACGCACGAGTGTCCCCTAGTTATACATAATTTTTAATCTTTTATGTCACGTATAATTTTCTTTAAAAATAGTTAATTACATAAATACGTATTATGATTTACGGATTTGGTCCCTCCATTTAAAGAAAAACTAACAGTGTAAGGACTGTATCCGTAAAAGTGGGCTGGATTAGATGAAGAAAAACAATTAGGACCAGATTCGTAAAACCCGACATACAATGTAATTAACCGGAGAGCTTATTTTGATGCTTTAACTTTTAGAGTTTGTTAGTTTAGTCTTACATATTGCATCTAATTTTATTTTATATACAACGAGTTTTTGGTACTCGTACGCAGGGGAAGCTAGAAAAACCTTTCGAACGGGGCAAATTATTATTGAAAAAACTAAGTTATTAAGAATTGAACCTATGACCTCAAGGTAGAAGAAAGGTGTTCTACCACTACCACAAATAAGTAGTTTTGGTTTAAATTTCTACTAATTCCTAATAATAGTCTATTTTAAGGGGGCAAAAACTAAAAGAATTTTATTTTTTGTCACAAATTACTTTTCTTATCAAAATTTCCGAGGGGGCAACTGCCCCCGTTGCCCACCCTCTAAAAACGCCACCGCTCGTACGGGTTAAAAAAATATACATTTTAGTTGATATCCTAAAAATAAAAGCAATAACCTAAAACTAATAAAGGTTAAGGAAACGTAACCCAAAAAAAAAAAATATAACTAAAAGTTTAAAATCAATCAATATCAATACACAACTACTTATTTAATAGCATAACCTAAATAAATAACATAAAAAAATAAATCCTAAAATTAACAAATAAGCGAAATTAAAAGGTAGCTACTGTATTTAAAATCTTAATCCAACAAGGTAAAACTAAATATTTGAAACAAAAACGTAACTCAAAAAGAAGAGGCTTAGACTAAAATTTAATGATCAATCGAAATCAAAAGATAGTCACGTTATTTAATAGCGTAACCTAAAAAAATGTAAAATATAAATTTCGCTATATTAAAAAATATAAAATTCAAAAAATATAGCCAGAAAAAAAAAAAGAACAAAAGAAAAAAAAAGCTAGACAAGCTAGCTGTGGAAAGCAAAGCCTGGCTATCTCATTATTTATCAAGTTTTTCGACTTTGATTCGTTCTATTAAAATTGTTTAGTCATTAATGTTCGTTGTTAATTTTTTTTTTAATAGCCATGTCTTTTTGATTCGCTATAAATTTGTTTGCTTTGTCTTGTTCATTCAGGTATGTTACTTTCATCTGGTTTGTGCTTATACGTCCCTTTTTATGGGGTGTTTGTTTCGGCTTATTAAACGAGTTTATGAGCTTATATAATTTTCCATAAGTTCATAAGCTCATTTTTTCCGGCTTATAAGCTTATGGCTTATTTAAAGTCATAAGCTCAACTTGATAAGCTGATAAGCCGAAAAAATAGGCTTATAAGCTTATGAAAAATTACATAAGCTCATAAGCCAAAACGAACACCCCTTTACTTTCTTGTTAAGATTTGTTTTTTAAATTTTGTATATTTTGTTTTGTTTCGTTTTTGTGGATTATCTGGGTATTGATCTTTTGGAAAGAATGACATTCAATAACTAACTATCGGTATGACCTTGTATTAGATAGTTTTGTGCTATAGAATTGTTTTATTGCTGGTTGGTGCATATCATGAGACATGTCTCGGATATTTTCTTAAACTTCTTTTATATATTGGAGAGGGACTAAAGGTGTATAATACAATTACTTGAGGGTTAAAATCAAGAAATTATATCTAATTATATAACAGATACTAGACACAAAAACGTGTCTCATGTGTGCATGATTTGGGGTGAACCAAACAAAGATCAAGAACTGCTGATTAATAGCATGTAAATACTCAAGAGTATGTGTATGTGTTCGTGAACAAAAAGTGAGTTTAAGTGGGTTAAGTGACGATGACCGAAAAATCGCAAACATGTGCAATGGAAGAATATTAGTTGGTGATTGAATCGGATATTTAGTATTATTAGTCAAGAACATCACTATGTTTAAGCGGGTTTAATAAGTATTAAGTAAAATACATATTTTTGTTTTGTGTGTATGATTTATAAAATGAATATGAAGATTCAATGATCATATTTGTGAAATTAGGCAAGTCAAAATCTAAATGAAGGATTTTAGTCATAGTATGTTTTGTGTAGTTAAGGTGTTCCATAAAATGTATAAGTGAAAGTTTTAGTATAAAAGTTTAAGATAAACATTCTTTTGATATAGAAGTATGTGTATGATGATATGGTTAGAAGAATATTATCAAATTTAATAAGTTATGTTCATGACTTGATATATGTGAATATGTGTATAGGTGATTAAGAATTACAATGTGTTCATATAAATAGTTGTTCAAGATTAGCTTATCTCAAGTTATTTTGCATTCAAGTTATTTTGCATTCGAAATGTAAGGTGAGTAACGGGTGGGCAAGAATTAGATAAATAACATCCAAAATAAGGCTTTTGTTTGAGTATGAGGCTGTGCATTTATCGTAATATTGGTTATATGTTTTATGTTATTTAATCATTGTAAATTATATGTTCATGTGTTTCAAGTTGGCATAGATAAGTAGACAAGTTGATCAAAGATAAGTTGATCAAGGTACAAGTTGAACAAGACCAATATTTTGGTTGATAGAGTGATCAAGGTTATAAATAACGTAAGGTGTGGCGTGGCGGCATGGTCAAGCCTCGAGACATGAAGTTTTTCAAGGCGTGACAATACCGTAGAATTTTAATATATTTTACAATTTTATATATGATTTTTTTTTTTTTTTTTTTACTATTTTTAAGTTATATAACTATAAAAAAATCGTTGTTTTCACGTTTTAATATACATCTAATCTAAGATATAGTCACCATTAAATGATCTTTATAGTCATTTTAAATTATTTTTAGTTTTTTTTTTTTTTTTTTTTTAAATTTCCGTAACGGGTTACAAAAAACTCGCGTTAAAGCGCGCAATGACGAGCCTTGTTATGTTTTTTGAACGTCACGCCTAGCAAAGACGCCTTACATGTTTTCGTGAAGGCAAGTCACGCCTTGACGTCATGGCGCCGCCATAGCACGTTTTTTAGAACCTTGAGAGTGATAGTCAAGTATCACTAATGTTAATGATTGACAACATCATGTTTAGCTAAGGATCCTTAGGAGTACAAGTAGCATCTATGCCATATAGTTCAACTTACATGCCGTTATTCGCTAAGTTTAATACTTACCATTTTCATGTTTACACGTTTTTAGGTGTTACAATTAGGTCAAGGCGAGGCTAGGGCTCACGACTAACGGATTGGTAATTATGCTTTGGGTAACTATCTCTCTATGAGCCACTTGTGATATGAATTGTACACCCTTTCTATATGCAACTTGAAAGTTGTAAAACATGTCTTTTGATCAAGTTTGGTTAATAACCATTGTAAAAGTTTTATACGACCGTGTTACACGTTTGTTTCATGCAATAAATTTAAATCAGTTTGAGTCCACTTAATTTTATTGAAATGTCAGATTTCAATATGAAGAACGTAGTTTTCAAGTATATAAAAATAAAATAAAACGCGGGTGTTACACGCCCTACCCAAAATAAAAATAAAAATTGCATTGCCATTAATATTAATATTGGATTTGTTGTTTATAGTACTGTTTGTTGGATCTGTCTATACTATTTGCAATGGTTATGCCACAAGCGCAATGGTTATGCCACAAGTATTGACATGAGTATTTCAGTCTTGGTTAGCTGGGTTTTGCATCGACATCAACACTTGGGTATGATACATCATATTGGTTTTCTTTAAACTAGATTTTTTGATTCGGGTTTTGTCACACCAACGACGTTTTGACCCGCTTTGCACTTTAGTTTTTATTGTTTTTGACAAACTTTCAATTTAGCATAATCAGTTAAGGGGATCGTAGCATATAATTAAGGCCATTGTTTGGCCCATAGCTTAGTGTAATCCGTTTACCGTTTGGAGTTTACTAGTTTACTATACAGTATAAAGAAATCTTGTATTCAGTTTTATCCCTTAATGAGATGTAGTAGCTATTCACTAACAATCATTTGATAGTCATTCCAACCTTCTTTATTTTATATGCTTAGAAAAAATAGTTTTAGTTTTATGTTACACGAGATAAAACTAAAATTATGTAAATGCGATTAAACTGCTGCATGACTGCTCGAGATTTTATATAGATATGTTATGAAAAAGTCGAAGGTGAACTTGTCTTTGTATAAGTATTGTTCATTTGGTCAATTTGGACCAAAGAAAATTCCTAAACTATTCAAATGCACCTTTAGTGAACATTCTTTTTAGTTGATTCATAATAAAAGACCCGTTTTATGCTTTTCTACCAAATTTTTCCTTCTTTCTTATTCTATTGAATATAGGATGTTCAACATAACTACATAAGAAAGCTAATTTGTAAACTAGCTTTTCCTATAATAGTCTCTAACATTGTTTAAAATTAGACTTGTTATCGATTACTTTAAAGTTGTTTAGACAATGACTTACATTTTGATAACTAGTTCGAAAGATTCTTAATAGGTTCCGAACCGGTGCTACACAATCCTTTCTTGATTCTAATAGTCCGGTTCGGTCTGATTTTGAAACATTGCACACCCTCTATCTATCCTATCTATGTACATATAATCTAAAAGTTGTAAAATTGTTGATCATTCTAGATGATTACTGTTGAGGCCAGCCTAATTAATCCATCATGGTGACCTGGCCTAGTCAAAAGCACTACACAAGTGGGCAACTAAAGTGGAACAAAGAATGATTTGAAAGCCAACAATATACATAAATTTAGCTATAATGTTTAAGGTCAAATTAGGAGTATCAACAAATATCATTAAATAAAACATAACTAAAATTTGTTTATGTCATCTTAGTGTATAATTTTTGATTGACTAGTTTATTAACATTTGGAAAAACCTATTCTCCTCGTTCTTAATTTTAATCATAAATTTCACGCCTCGTTCATAACTTTTAAAAGTTACAGTTCTTATCTAAAAGGATTTCGTCAATGATACCTTTAAACTTTAACACGTGACTTGCACACGAAGACATTTTTGTCTTTACACTCATTAAAAAAAACCCTTTCACCCACATACTTTTGGATGAGGCGTGTAACTTTTAAAAGCTACAGACGATGTATGAAATTTGTGATTAAAGTTAAGGACGAGAGGAGTAGTTTTTTCATATTATATATTTCTTTTTAATTTCAACTTGATGAGATATACCAAATGAAATTATCAACCTTAGAGTTATGATGACGAGGTTTTATTCATTAAAAATATGAAGAAAAAAAGAAATAAAATCTCGATATTTAGAAGAAATAAAATGAAAAACATAACAATGTACGTCTTTCTTAAGATCCATATGTTTCATGCTATTTTAAATTCTAAGTGGTAATAAATTGTGAAACATAGAACGATATACGTCCTTCTAAAGATTCAGTTTTTACATTATCATTATAATTTGAATATTGTTTCATGTTACTTATCATTTTTTATATTACTTTTCGGTTGTGCATATGTCTTTAAAATATGACTTTTTCGTGGCTCCCATGGGCAGATTTATTGCACCCCTCATAAGTTTTGATATGAAAAGTAATTTATCCCAAAAATTATGATTTTTGTTTTATCGTTTTTGTCCACATAAATCACTCTTAATAAAGATTACTTGAATAAAATAGACATAAATAATTTCATATAGTAAGATTTATTGCACCCCTAGTCCTTAACTTTTACCATAAATTTCACTCTTCGTCCATAACTTTTAAAAGTGACACGACTCATCCAAAAGTATGTGGGTAGGGTTTTTTTTATGAGTGTAAAGACAAAAATGTCCTCGTGTGCAAGTCACGTGTTAAAGTTTAACGACATTATTGACAAAACCCTAACGGTTGGACGATATACGTAACAAAAACAATACTTTTGGATGAGGAAATTTGTGGTCAAAGTTAAGGACGAGGGGAGTAGTTTTTTCTAACATTTAAGTCGATCACACTTATGTGTTCAAACAATTCAAATTATCGAAATTAGAAATCAAACTAGAGTCGACTAGGCTACTATTTGTTGATCGATTTGGTGACCGACACTTGATTTGATTGTCTTGGTTTGGTTCTGAGGTAAACAATAACTGATTATTGGGATTAGGGGTGTCAAAAAAACCCGAACCCGACCCGAATAAGCATATTAGGGTCGGATTAATTCGGGTTGTATTCAAGTTTCGGGTTGACTTGACCCGGCCCGAAAGACCCGATTATTTATAGGGTCGGATTTCGGGTTGTTTTTATCTCAAAATTCGGGTTTCGGGTTGACCCGTTTAACCCGAAATATTGAATAAATAATCTTTTTTTTAAATAATACTCACCCTGGCATATGATATATATATAGGCTAGAAGTATGAAAGAGTTTCATACATAAAGCGATGTGGGACAACTAAAATAGGAAAAACCAAATGCATATGATATATATAGGCTAGAAGTATGAAAGAGTTTCATATCTTAAGCGATGTGGGACAACCAAAGTAGGGAAAATAAATGAAGAGTTGTCCCACATCGCTTCAGGTATAAAACTCTTTCATACTTCTAGCCTATATATATCATGTGCTTTGTTGGGTTCTATTCATCTTTATTTTTTTCAATATATTTGCTTTTTACATTTGCTATATGCAATATGTTTATTGTAGATTTTTTTGAACTTATTTAATTGTTGTGGACTCGGACCCGAAATAACCCGACCCTTTTGGACCCGACCCGAAAACGGTCCGAACCCTAAAACCCGAACCTTTATTAGGGTTATAAAATTTTAGTTAAAACCCGAATATATCTGACCCAAAAGTTGCTTATTAGGGTCGGATTGACCCGAATAACACCCTTAATTGGGATGATAAAATTTTAGAATTTTTTCTAATTCCATAATTTTCTTTTGTTATTTTTCTTCAAAAAAATAATGTGGTTCCATGGGCCACACACATTGAAGGGTTCAAAGTTCATACCATGAATCATTCTTCTGCTTTTTGGTAAATATTTTTTAAATAAATATTCATAAATCATAATCATATTAACATGAAATTAAAATCAGATACAAAATTATGTTCAACTATAGTTGAAAGTCAACCATTATAATCAAACAATATGAAATGTCAAAATCAAATTGATAACTTGTAAGTTTGTAACTAGCTATAAATGTCTATGGCTAGCTAATGATGTCTTTTGGAGACAAACATCGCATTTCATCAACTTTTCAAAAAACTTAAAAGTAAATATAAATACAAGATAGAAAGTTGGTGTAGCAAAATATGAATTTAGTATTTATTTATTAGATACAAATGTATTTGATAGGCTAATGAATATATGAAAGCAACTTTGGACTTGCAAGAGGGGATGTTACATGCTATTCGGAGAGCATACGTCATTATCCCTTTTATAAAACTTAAAAATGTCACAATCAACGATCAACTAACTTTATAACTATTTTAATTTTCAAGAAACCCTTTTGCAATCTATCTTAAATAACTACTCAGACGAATTTGTCAAGTGCTAATTCGGGAATATTTTAGAGGTATTGATGTCTTGGCCAATCCGAACCACTTCTTAGGACCTAACCACGGATTTCCACTTGGAATGACCCTCCCGATCACAAAAGTTTTTGTTGTAACGGTTGAGGAGTCCATCGGAAGCCTTCAAGATATAGTCGGAACACATGCGGAAAAGCATAACGGGTAAAAGAGATGAAATAAACATGTCAAAGGTATTCGGTCATTCGATATATATACATATATACTTAATCAAATGACTCCTAAAATCTAATTTCACATTTCTAATATGAAAAACACACAAATATTACAACTTGTCAACTTACCAAACTAATTGTCTTACTAAAGACATCATTCCGTCACCTTTAGCAGACTAAACTTTTAGGACGGTTTGGTCGGTCCTTTTGTATGGCCCACTTTTTTGTCTAACAATTCGAATACTTAATCAAATGACAAAACTAACCTTCAATACACTTTCAACTTTATTTTCTTTTTTCTATATATGTAACATACATATTTTTGATTTATATTCTATATATTAAAAAATATTTTGTTTAAAGTTTCCAACCCGAAATAATAAATATTTATATACTGAAGTTTTTGTTTTACCATGCTAATTAAGTAATAATGAAACTTATGGGTAAAAACCAGAAAACTCCCATGTCATAATCTAAATTTAGTAAATATGACTCGATCATCATCTGAGTGTACAACAAGCTTGTTTTATTACTCACTCTCTCAAAAAAAATATGTCTACCTTTGTTTTTGTTCATCCCAAAATTATTGTCATGTTACTAATTATGAATGGTTAAAATATAATAACTTCCCATTTTATACTTAAAAAATTTCAACTTTTCAAACTCTAATAGTACCCGACGTCTTTAATACGGGGTCATAGTAGGTAATCTAATCTAAAAATACTTCAATAACTGCACATATCTTATTTCGACCGTCTTTTGTCTCCAGACAATGTTTTTTGGGACGGAATGAGTAATATTGAAATGAGTTAATTTTATAAATCGTGCTTATAGTTTATTTCATATTACGGATTTCGTTCATAAAATTTAAAAGTTGCATAAGTTGTCCACTTTTAAAAAATAATTACGTTTTTCGTTCCTAAAATGGATGTTCGTTAAAGAATTCCGTTAAAATCAACGTTAATTAATTAAACACTTCATCCCAAAAATGGATGTCCATTGGAAATAGGGACAAAAGGCGTAGTTAGTTTCTAAAAACGGACGATTTATGCAATTTTTTAAACTTAGAGTATAAATCCGTAATTGAGATAAAGTATAGGGACGATTAATGTGATTAACTCTATTGAAATTTATACTGTTTTCACATAGCTTATTTGAACCATATTTTTGACGTTTAACCAATTTAAATATTGAAAATTTTGCAAAGAAACTCTGAAATAAGAGTATATTATACACAATATAAAATTTGAAAGTTAGATATATCGAATAGTAAAACAGCCAAAATTTATTATTTTTCATATACATAGCCCTATAAATATAAGTAAATAACTACACATTCAATCTATCTATTATCACACCTACTTATGAAGAAAATATAAAAAGAAAATTGGATGGTTTACGAAACTTATCAAGTTCATTCAATAATGAAGGCAACATAACAAGACCTAAATGTATAAAGGGTGGTCCATGACAAGATTGATATTTCAAGTTGGCCAAGTGATAAGGAATATATATCATGACGTACTAGATGTATATATACCACGACAGAGACCTTTAAAAAACAATTCATCATTGTTTACATTAACGAGGGTCGTAAACATTGAAATTATAATCTCTCCAGGATCATGTGGCGAAGCGGAATTGAAAAAGAATTAGGGCAAAATAAATGATATATATCGAGTGAGGTTTTAAGTTCTTCTTCCTCCTCATAATTTACATCGCTACTCTTACATTCCACCAACCTCAACATTGCACGAGTTTAAGATTCATATGATATCTCATATCTTCTACGACCTGCCAATCTGATCATCGATCAACTTATAGTTGAATAAGAGATGATAGGCTTCATGGATGCTTTCTTTAGATTTTACAAGAAAACAAAGATGTATAAGCT
This sequence comes from Senecio squalidus, assembly GCA_910822075.1. Classification (NCBI taxonomy): domain Eukaryota; kingdom Viridiplantae; phylum Streptophyta; class Magnoliopsida; order Asterales; family Asteraceae; genus Senecio; species Senecio squalidus. Next base: position 51,848,722 of record CAJVGC010000432.1, read on the forward strand.
TTAAATCCCAACATTTTATGTTTGGAATTTACCAAAGACTCGATTGCTATAAAGCGATATTTTTAATCTAGTTACTATTATGTTGTCATTTATTGATGATTTTTATGTATTATATGCAACTTGATTCGAATTAAATGAGAATAATATATATTTATAATTTTATTTTTGTTTGAACGGCGACTTTTATTAAAAACTAGGAAGACGTTAGACAATTACAAGGAAAAAATATTAGGATGTTGGAGCCAACAATCCGAGGTAAAAGTAAATCTACTTCTAGCATTACACCAAGTAAAAGAACTAGAAGTAATATCGTCAAAAATTACATCTTTCCTAGGTTTGATAGAGGCAAACAACAGCTTGTTCCTGTAGGACCAAATATACCACCACGAAATATAGAAAACACCCTCCAGGATGTATTTGATGTTAGAACCCAACCTAATGTCTGTAAACCAAGATAACCATTCCGTATATGACCCAAGTTGAGACCAAGGGAGATCCCATCAACGACAAATCAGTCGATGAATATCAGAAGCCATAGAGCATCTGAACAAGAGGTGAGAAATGTCTTCATCATCAGTAGAACAAATAGGACAAACGGAAGACGGAACATGAACTCCTCTACAAATCAGATTAACCCGAGAAGGAAGTCGATCAAGAGAGACTCTCCAAGCAAAAATGTTTATTTTGATAGGAATGGACTTGGCCCATCTGGTACATCTAGCATCTTTAGGCAGGAAAAAATCATCTAAGTAATTTCTCACATCACAAACACAATACAAACCTGAACCGTTTAAAGTCCAACTCCAACGGTCCTCCATATCAGAAAGAGTGACAGTTTCCAGCATCTTTCTAAGTTGCACAAACTGGAGGGATTCGACACCTCCCCTGATAGCCCGACGAAATGAGAAATCAATAGAACCCTGGACTTTAGACGCGACATTACATTCTTTATCCTCATCCAGAGCAAAAAGACGGGGAAAAACACTACTAAGTTTCTGATCTCCAATCCAAACATCATGCCAGAATTTCGTCTACATACCGTTACCAACTCTTTTTTTGCAGAAAAAGATCAAGTCTACTCCCTGATTCTTAATGTTCTGAATCTCCTTAATAATAGAACACCAAATGGAACGAGGAACAGAAGAACAACCATGGATATTCGGACCATGAATAGCAAGCATGACACGATACCAAAGCGACTTATCATTAGAAATAAACCTCCAAATCCATTAAAATAACAGTGCACGATTTAGCGCAAAAAAACTCGACACACCCAAGCCCCCAGATTTCTTAGCCGAAAGTACTTTAGGCCAGTTAACCCACGAAATTTTCTTCTCGTTATCCTGAACCCCATTAAAGAAATCTCTGCGAAGAGCTTCCATAAGAGCAAGAACAATCTTTGGAACTTTGAACAACGATATCCAGAAGATTGGAGTGGCACCTAGAACAGATTTAAGAAGCGTGAGCCGGCCACCTATAGACAAAGTTTTAATCTTCCAATTTGACAGACGAGATTTAATCTTTCTGATAACGTCGTCCCAAGCACTCACTCTAGTCATGTAATCTCCAACCATGACCCCAAGATATTTGAAAGGAGTTAACATAGTAGAGCAACCAAGATCAGAAGCTACAAAATATACCATATCGTTAGAAATACCGATACCTAATAAATTACTCTTGTGGATGTTTATCTTCAGCCCAGATACCAAGGAAAAGCAGTGAAGAGTATTCATTACACGAAATAAATTTTCTCTAGACCATTCACCAATAAACACCGCATCGTCTGCATAAAAGAGATGAGAAATACTAGTAGACCCATTAATATTAATGCCCTTAAAAGAACCCGCTTCGACCACTCTAAGAAAAGAATAATGGAGGGATTCCATAACAAGTAAAAACAGGTACGGAGCCAAAGGATCACCTTGTTTTAACCCACAATAAAATTGAAATTCCGAACTCGGGCTACCATTCACCAATACAGAAGCTTTCCCTGAAGCTAAACTTCCATTAATCCACGATCTCCACTTACAACCAAAGCCAAAAGAGCGAAGAACGTCATCCAGGAAATCCCATCTCACAGAATCGTATGCTTTGGCCAAATCCACTTTAAACATCATAGCATGTTTCTTCTTAGTTTTACACCAAGATAACAATCCATTTAAAATGAACGGCCCATCCAGAATTTGCCTGTTTGAAAGAAAAGCCGAATGAACCTCCGAAATAAGATTACACAACACCGGAGATAATCTAGTAGCTAAAATTTTCGTGACAACCTTGTAAAGACTGCCAATCAAACTAATAGGACGGTAATAGTTTACAACCTTTGGGTCCACACATTTCGGAATGAGAGCAATGAAAGAAGAGTTACACCCTTTCGCAAAGGAACAATGATCAAAAAACCACAAGACAGCAAGACTGAAATCTTTCCCAATAACATCCAAAATTTTCGAAAAAAATCAAATGTGAATCCATCAGGGCCAGGAGATTTGTTCTCACCACAAGACCAAACTGCATTACGGATCTCCGTAGTAGTAATCCACAACTCTAACAAATCAGCTTGTTCAAAATTAAGACGATTTGGAAAACTGAAATTAATCGTACCTCTATTGCTACTAGGAGATTGAAATATGTTGGTGAAACTCATTTTTTACAAGTCTAGGATCATCAATCCAAGTGCCTTCCACCATAACACCTTTGAAGAGCGTCTACGATTAATAACTCCATGAAAAAACTTGGAATTTTCGTCTCCTTCGATAGCCCGTTGAATTTGATCTTGAATCTATATTAAAAGTAATCCCTCGAAGAAAACTAGCACTAGTGATACGTGTTAAAGTGTCACTAAGTGAAGAAAAAATTCACTTGTCGAACTACACATTAAAGAAAATGACATCGATAAAAACTATTTATAGAAAAGTGTGGCCTTGTGGGAACAAATTTGTGAACTTTTAATGAATACAATTTTTGTTTATAAAGTGCCTGTAACATCCTGTCTTTTTATGTCAATGATATTGTCCGTTCTGCCAGCAAAGCTTACTTTTGTCTACGGTCGATATGGGATTTGCCCAAGGTGTCACACTATCATTACAACCTAAAACTAATACGAGTATATTTTTCGTATTTTACAACCATTTATTAAAAAAATATTACTATTATTTCATAATTATGGGATTTGCCTAAGGTTGCAACTCCATCGACCGCTAATATTTGTTGTTGCCGTTATAATATAGTTTAACATTAATACACAATCTTTATCAGACCAGTCCGAAGTAAGTTTTGGGTGTTCAATCGTACATGGCCTTTGGCCCGAACGGGTCCATTTTTTTTTTGAAAAAACATTATGTACGTAACAACTTAGCAAAAAACACAAAAAATATAATTAGACGACAATTTTATTAAAAAAAATTGTTCTACATATAAAAGAAAACTGTTGATAAGAGCGTTTGTAGCGGTCTACCCGCGTTATGGGGCTTCATGGTGCCGCTATGGCGGCCGCGTTGCTCCTGTAACGCGCGTTACCGAATTTAATTTATTTTACTTTTTATTTTTTTCGTTTTAAATACCGTGTGAATAAAAAATAAAAAAGTAACCGTTATATAGCTTTTGATTTTTTTTTTAAACCTTTAAATATTATCCTATATATACCAAATTTAAAAACTTAAAAAAACCACGTTCTAGTTTTCTAAAAATGTTTTTCAAAATGAATTTATCAAGTTCTGACTCTTCTGATGATGAAACAATTTTCCCAATGACGATGATGGCTGGAAATGCTTATTACGATGAAGAAGAAGCCGTCAAAAGCTCAAACGCGCGTGGTAAAAAGAGATACATAAAAAGAGATCGAGTAGCGGCAAACGAACGACTTATGGCAGAGTATTTCAACGAATGATGTATTTTCACACCAGAACAATTCAGACGAAGATACCGGATGAAAAAGCCGTTATTTCTCCGAATAGTTGACGGTATTTTTAACTATTGTCAAGCACCTCTTCCTAGTCATTTTAACTATTTTACGACCCGATTTGATGCTACGGGCCCAAAGTTTTACCGCTATACAAAAATGTTTATCCGTCATGCTTCTTTTAGCATGTAGAATCATTTCCGATGCATTTGATGAATACATACACATGGCGGAATCTAAATCAAACGAGGTTTTAGATAACTTTTGTAAATGTGTGTGATTTATATAAAAATGTTTACTTACGAAAGCCAACACAAGACGATATTCAACGTATTTATGCAAAACATGAAGAAAGACATGGGTTCCTAGGGATGCTTGAGAGTATTGACTGTATGCATTGGGCCTCGGATAACTGTCCAAACGCATGGAAGAGCGAATACACACGAGTTGATCCTGGATACCCAACTATCATGCTTGAAGAAGTTGCCTCGTATGATTTGTGGAATTGGCATGCTTATTTTGGTGTCGCGGGCTCTAATAACGGCATCAATGTTTTGAATGTGTCGCCTATATTTAGGGAACTCCTTCACGACACCGCCACACCTTCTCATTTCGTGGTAAACAACAATCCGTATGAAAAAGGCTACTACCTCGCTGACGGAATCTATCCAGAGTGGGCTACTTTTTTCAAATCATTTGCTCATCCACCGGACGAAAAAACGAAAAAATTCCAAAAATTTTAAGAAGCTGCAAGAAAAGATGTTGAAAGAGTATTTGGTGTGCTACAAGGTCGATTTTGGGTTTTAAAAACTGTTGCAAGATACTACGAGGTAAACAAGTTAAAGATAGTCATGTATACTTGCATCATATTGCATAATATAATTATCGAATACAATGCATCTCATATCAGCGAGTGCGAGTAATAGTATACTCCAATACCAAAAGAACAACGAACTTTCCAAGAAAGATGTCAACATCAAATCCGAGTTATGATAGAGATATGAGATCGTGATACGCATCATTGTCTCCGAAGTGATCTCGTTAAACACATTGCAAGACTTGATGAAGAGCATCCATCCACGTTGATTCTATTTATCTATTTTAATTATGTATCTTTTAATTACGATTTTTATTTTATGTAATTTTTTATAACTTCGTTAATGTATTTTGTTTTAAAAAATAAATTATTTATATTATTTATTAAATTAAAAAATGAAAATTAATAAAATTGTTGAGTCACAGAATTCTAAGTTATGGCTGAAAGAGTATTTTTGATGTTATATTATGAGTTAAGTTATGCTGACGAGACTATAACACCAAATGAAACGATATTATAACTACAAACACTCTAAACAATCTATTTTCAAATTTCACATGAAACGTTCATATTTTCAAAACTGAAACTCAACTTTTTCCTATAAACTTTACTTCAGTTTTAAATAAATCAAACATTACCTAAAATAGCAACATTATTATGTGTACCATCATACACTCTTCTTTTAGGTAGACCCACAGCCGGCTAGTTAACTTTTGATAATACATATTTAAGAAACTTGTTTACACATACAAAAATACATTTAAGACATAGGGTATGATCGTAAATAAAAAACAATAAAATGGCAAATATATACGACAATAAGACACCGTCTACGATATAACATATTCCTAATTGGCTGTCTTAACGGACCCACACTCGTGTCTTACCCAGTTCAATTAAAACAATTCCTACTAATACCCCTTTTCCACCCACCCAAATTCTCACTCTCTCTCATCATCTTTCTCTCTCTCTAAAAAACGACTGTTTTTTTTTCTAAAAAAGAAAAAAAAAAGTTTGAATAAAGTTGAAAAAATTCGATTCTGAGATCTAATAATAAGGTTAGTTCATTACTTCCGATACTATGATTACTTCTATTCTGGAATATATATTCATTTTATTCGATTCGATTTGGTTGTTACTGTGATTTATACGTTTTGCTTACTTTGATTTTAATATGGATTGAGTATTTGAATATTGGAGTATCAATCGAGTGTTTTGGTATATCTAGATCATTAAGTTTTATGTTTAGAGCTCATTTTTGTTGCTGATCAGCTTTTCGGGCTTTTATTCCGATCAAAAGTACCGAAAGCGAGTTATTATGAGTTTGTATAATTACATATTTGTAATCTCTAACTTATTTGGATTCAAGTAGGGACGGAACTATAAAATTTGTTGATCGGGGTCAAAATTAAAATAAGTAAGTTTGTGTATAAAATCAGTGAGTTCGTAATTAAAAGCTTACTACAATTGCATTCAGATTATATTAAAGTTCAATTAGAACTAATAAAATTAAAAGTCGGTCCGATCGCGCTCAATCTGGATCAAGGTAGCATGAGTTTGGTAAGATTTGATAAGAAGCTTTAGATTGTTTTCATCTGGTTGGATGATAGTGCTATATACAAATAAAACTATAAAGAAAATAAAACAATAAATTTGTATGAAATTAATCAGTTGATCAGAAGGATTTGTATGAAATTTTACGTTTTTGATTAGCGAAAACATTGGGAATTATATACATAGCTTAAACTGATTAATTTAATTGTTCATTCATTTTATTCTATTTATTTCGGTTAAGGTTATGTATGATTTGTTATATTATCAGAAATTTTTCTATATTATGTTTTTCGTGAAAAATAAATATCTATAATAAATTATAAAAATATACATTTTTATTCGCTTGAACCCGCAACCTATATTAAATAAAATGATCCCGACTGAAAATGACAATATACCATTTTCTTCACCTATTTTAATTTTGTCAATCGTGTTATTATTAAGTTTAATAATAATAGACATTTTGAATTATTGGTAAACATAATTCCAGCTGTGTTACCTTTTTGGGTAAATATTTTTTTAACCTTTTAATCTTGGCGTTACCAAGGAAAACATATCTCGTTTGTTGATTCCCATGATTCTGTCGGTGTGCTATTCCGATATTGTCTTTTAATTATTTCATGAGCCAATAAGTGTTTGCACATGTTTCCTTGTACAAATTACTGTACAATATTTTTTCTATATTTTTCAACATCTATATCCAATCATTCGACGTTTTTTATATATTCTTTGTTCTTCATTTGTATCCAGAGGCGGAGCTATATGCAATCATTCAACGTTTTTTACAAAATGTGTTTATTACTACAAATGCGGGTATAAGAAAACGATATAGGAACCAATAACTTTAGAAATATGATAACGAGGTCGTGTATAAAATTTTAGTACATGTTTTATTTATTCTAGAAATCATCTCATAACATATAAATCATGAGGTGTTGTTATCATAACTTATAACTTTAAATCTTTTGTTATCTACAACTTTACGACATTATTACATTATACACTATAAGTAAGAAAAATGATATTTAGTGGACACACCGGAGAGTATCACTAACTTAAGAATAACGTACGTGCAAAGTATTATTTTGGGTTTGGTGTAACTTTTAAAACTAAAATTGTGTCAAATGGTGAATTATTATTCATGACTCTTTTTGTGTCAGTATATAATCGGTATTTACCGACAACGACAACGTAATTACTTACAAGTTATTTATGTGGTAACATGTTTTGACATTTTGGTGACAATTTGTTTTTTGGCTTTAGTGACAGTTTGTGCTAGTAACACTTTTTATATTTGTCAGTAAATAGTCTTAATAGTGAATGATTTATGTTAGTTTCTTTTTAAGTCTGAGAAATGCTTCATAATAAATTTTAATAAGCAATTAGGTAAATAAATTCTGGCATAAATGTAATTTAGTTCATTGTAACTTATTTTCTGTTATTAAATGCATCTTTTTGATCAAAATTGTTTTTTGTTTTCAGTTTTCGTTTGCCTAATTTTCATCTTTACTGTTTTCAGTGTTTGTATAACTAAGCTTATTGTTCAACATGGAAGACGAAACCGTTGTAGCAAGTTCTGAGATACCAGTCACCAAGGTTATCGAGGTAAGTTGTTTACATTAGATGCTTTTGTTTAACTTGTCAATTATCGAGATGATGAAATAAAAATGAAAAATATTGCTAAGCATCTTTTAATGTTAATAACTTCTTGTTCGGAATTGGGTAAAAAATGTGATCAAGTAACAGTGTTGAAATATGGTGTTTAAAAATGATAGAAAAAATCATGTTGGTATTTTTAATCAAAGTTATACGATTTGGGGGGCTATGAATATTAAAAATACACTTTGGACTACTTTCGATCTGATTTATTCGCTCCCTTTTTATAGGAAACACCTAAGGAGATTATTTCAACAGAAAAGGATATCAAGAAGGAAGAAGAAGCACCCTTAGACGGAGAATTTATAAAAGTAGAAAAAGAAACCGTTGAAGTACATGATGGAGTGTCCCATACATCTCGTGAATTGCCTGTTGAAGATGACAAACCAGCCGTTACTGAAAAAAGCAGAGAAGTCCTTGAAGCACAGGAGAAGGTAACTGAACTCGAGCTTGAACTGGAAAAACTAACCACATCATTCAAGCATTCCGAGTCTGAGAAAACTGAACTCAAGGAACAAGTGTCACTGACAAAGGAAAAACTCGAGCAACAAGAGAAGAAACATGAAGATCTTGAAGTCAACTTCAAGAAATTACAAGATTCTTCTAAAGAAGCCGAAGAGAGATACCATTCACAGATTACTACTTTGCAAGAGGAATTACAAGCACAAGAGGCTCACCAAAAGGAGTTGGTCAAAGTAAAGGAATCGTTTGAAACTTTAAACACCGAGTTGGAAAGCTCAAGAAAACGGATGCATGATTTAGAGCAAGAACTCGGTCTTTCTGCAAGTGATGCTCAAAAATATGAAGAGTTGCATAAACAAAGCGGATCTCATGCTGAGTCAGAGACCAAAAGAGCGTTAGAGTTTGAAAGATTGCTTCAGTTGGCTCAAGCAAGTGCAAAAGAAATGGAAGTTCAAATGGCTTTAGTCCAAGACGAACTTAAGGGTTTGTATGAAAAAATCGCTGATCATGAAAAAGTTGAAGAAGCACTCAAGAAGACCACCGTTGACTTATCTGTGATCCAAGAAGAACTGGAGGCTTCAAAATCGCAAGTACTTGAAATCCAGCAAAAATACGCTACCCAAGAGGGTCAAATAAGTGAACTAACCGAAGAACTGAATGTGAAAAAGGTTTCTGAATCATCAATTAAAGAAGATCTTCAAGCTAAAGAAACTGAATTAGAAGCGGCCAAACTGAAGCTCAATGAGTTGACGTTAGTTCAAGAAGAATTGGCGGCTTCAAAATCACAAGTACTTGAAATCCAGGAAAAATACGCTTCACAAGAGGCTAAAATAAATGAACTCACTGAAGAATTAAATCTGAAAAAGGTTTCTGAATCAGCGATCAAAGAAGATCTTCAAACAAAAGTAACTGAATTAGAAGAAGTGAAACTGAAGATTAACGAGTTGACTTCAATTCAAGAAGAACTAGCTAAAGTAAGAGCGGAAAAGGAAGCTTCTGATGCAGCTGTGTTTGCTTTCAAAAGTGAATTAGAACGAAGTATGGATCTTTGCAATCAGTTGACAAGTGACAACGCCACCCTTTTGAATGAATCTAAAGCAGAGCATAATGAACTGGAAGAGAAGGCAAAATCACTACAGGCTGATTTAGAAGTATCAAAATCACTGGTGGCTGAAGTAAACCTAAAACTCGCAGAAATCAAAACAGACCGTGAACAGATTGCTGCCGAGATACCTGAGCTAATGTCAACAATAACCACTCTTGAAGAAGAAAAGAAAAAGTTGGAATCTGAATTGATCCAATCATCTGCACGTAACACCGAGCTAGAATCTGAGCTTAAAAGTGTTGCTGAAAAGGCCGCTGAGCATGAAGGACGGGCCCATACGAGCCATCAGCGTAGTGTGGAACTTGAAGATATAATCCAGATGTCGAATTCCAAAGCCGAGAGTTCAGGTAAAAAGGTGAGTGAATTGGAGTTGCTTCTGGAAACAGAGAAGTACAGAATCCAGGAGCTCGAGGAACAGATAACCACACTGGAGAAGAAATGTAAGGACACTGAAGAAGGATCTAATGTCCACTCGCAAAAAGTATCTGAACTTGAAGCGGAAATTGAAGCGTTGAGATCAAAAGAAACAGCTCTTGAGGGTGCTTTCGAAACCGCCACTAAAAACAAGAAGGAATTGACTGAATCTTTGGATTTAGCAACCACTGAGAAAAAGCAGCTAGAAGATAGCTCAAGGAAATCATCAGAGCAGCTAGTAGAAGCGGAAAACCTTATAGAAGTACTGAGAAACGAACTAAAAGTCACTCAGCAGAAGCTGGAAACCATCGAAAGTGATCTACAAGCTTCTGGAATGAGAGAAACCGATGTCATGAAGAAGCTTGAGGAACAAGAAAGATCATTAGAGCAAGCAATGGCAAAGTGCACCGAGTACGAGACATTACACGAGACCAACACTAGAGATTTTGACCTTAAATTCACTAGCAGAGACACAGAGGCTAAATCATTGCTTGAGAAATCAGCAACTCTCGAAACACAGTTAGCTGAAGAAAAAGGAAGATCTGCTTTACTAAAAGAGGAATTAGACCAGCTTTTGCTGATACAAGCGAATTTAGAAAACGGAAACGAAATTCTAAAAGCAAAGATATCAGAGGCAGAAACCAATGCTACTAAGTTGTCTTCTGAAAACGAAATGTTGGTGGCAACCATTATTCAGCTCAAAGACAAAGTCAACGAGCTTGAAATTTCACTAAGCAATGTACACGGAGAAAAGGAATCTGCAGCTCAAACGGTTGATTCACATGTAAAGACTATTGCTGATTTAACCGAACAGCATTCTAGAGCCTCTGAGCTTGCTGATAATCACAAGAACGAATTAGAACAGACTCTTGTGAAACTAAGTGGTCTGGAAAGCATAGAAGAGGAACTGAAAAGAAAGTGTAGTCATCACGAGGAAGCGAATTTGAAGCTTACTCAAGAACTCGCTAGTTGTGAGTCTAAATTGAATGATTTGCAGACAAGTTTAACTGCAGCCTTGACAGAAAAAGACGAGTTGCTGAACCAGCTTCTTACATCCAAGAAAGAAATAGAAGATTTGACAGAAAAGTTTACTTCTGAAGGGCAGAGGCTTCAGTCTCAGGTAATTCACATCAATTTTAAATAGGGCCGATTCAGGTTATGTACCATCTTTTACATGTCAAACGGGTAAAATAATATTTTCAGCTAAAGACGACTGGTCAAAAATTAACTAAAGCCTAATTTTTACGAATAAAACCACTTAAATCTTTTGTTAAAAAAACTAGATTATTATTGATGCAATATAATTTTTGTCATGATATTTGACACATCAATTGTCTATATCGATGAAGTGTTTTTTTAAAGTCAATACAACCTGACCCCGGCTGTTTGATTACTTATATTAGAACTATCTTAACTGGGTACTTGTTCCATTAACAGATATCGTCACTCATGGAAGAGAACAATACGTTGAACGAAACACATGAAACCACTAAAAAGGAGTTTCAGACTGTTATTGCTACACATGAAGGGCAAGTGAAAGAGCACACATCTAACGCAACATCTCTAAAAGCCGAGCTTGAAAATCTCAAGGCAGTGATCCAAGAGAATGCTGAACTAAAGAACAGCCTAAAGGATCTTGAAGAAAAACTAGCAGCAGCCCAAAACAAAATCGATGAAGTGGTCAGTAAATACCCCATTACTACTTCCCACTCATCCGTTTTATATTCATAATATTGCAATAAGGAATTTTATATAACGGATTGTTTAACACATGTAACAGAAAGAGGCATATTCACAAGAAGAGGGGAAACGAGAGGCTGATTTGAAGGCGCTTGATGCGAAGAATGCATCTGTACTGGATTTGGAGAAACAAGTGAAAGATCTTACACAAAGTCTAGAGGCGGCCAATGCTAAAGCGAAAGAACAGGTAACAACTCTAATCTATACATATGTACATCATACATGATTCGATTTGTCAACAAACAAGGGAAAACAAAATTCATTTCGTTTGAACATTTTCTTTATACAAGCTGTAACTTTATGTTTAAGGGATTAAATGTTATCCTAGTGTATCGTTTTCGTTTATCAAAACACTATGATTTTACATAACCTTAAAACTATAGCTAAACTTGGTTTATTTATTGCAGGTTACTGGAAGTGAGATAAATTCAAGGGACTTCGGATCAAACTTGACAACGCCATCAAAACGCAAAAGCAAGAAAAACGCTGAACCCTCACCCTCACCCTCATCCACACCATCATCTTCATCAACCACACAAGTTCAAGCTACTGCTGATTCTCTTGGCATGAGTGTAAAGGTCATCCTGGGAGTAGCATTGGTATCGGTGATCATCGGTATAGTTCTTGGTAAACGTTATTAGATTGGGTTTTTACTTCTATTTTCCATCTTTTTTTGGTGTTTTCATTTGGGGGATGGAATGGGGTTGATTGTTCTTTTTTTTTTTTTTTTCGTTTTGTTTTGTTTCGGCTTGGTTTAAGCTTAATGATGGATGTGAAATGTGTTTTGATGTCAATACCCCTAACTTATTAGGGATTAAATTTTGTGGATCTTGATCATTTTCAGTTGTATAAATGACATGATTTGTATTTGCCTACACTACAGAATCACAACATCCAAGTGTTGGGTCTATTAGGCGATTCATCGAGTCTCATTAGCTGTTCTTGTTTTGCTAAAAATGTGTAATATGTTTAATACGACACGTCAAATATGACCGTATTTGTTGTACTTATGATGGTATGTTTCCTTCAAACGGATCACATAAACCCGTAATCTACTACTAAGGGGAAATGGAGTATGGGATGAACGGTTTTCAATTTAATTTATAATTACAATTAATAAACTTTAAAAACAACTAAGAATCTGAAGAAAAAAATATATATATAAATAAAATTCGAACTTTAAACTGAAGCATTTCTAGATCAAAAAAATTTCTGTGGGTTATTAAATTGATTTATCTAATCAAGTAGCCTGAGTTTTGTCCTTATCTTTCTTCCCAGCAAGAATCATTGAGATCTGAAGACCTCTACTAAATGCTTGATTGAAGAGCAGCCTTGTTTGGAACTCGGATACAAACGGAAACCATGACAGTATAACGATTGGCATGAATACCACCAATCCCATCACACATTCATATGCACGTCCCAACTCCATTAGCGAATCCCAAAATCCTATGCCTTTTACGCAAGGTCTGCATGCTTGACCAATCTTCATAGTTGCACACAAAACCAACACTATTAGTATCATGTCGCAATTTCACCCATTTAAATTATGTTTTATGTCTAACGGGTCAAACAAACAAGTAAATAAATAATATTACTCCCTTCGTCCCAATATAAATTATGTTTCAGACCAACCCACTCCGATTTTAACCCACCCATTTAGCCCCCTTTACCCAAGACTAATATTGAGTCAAAAAAACGCTTACCAAGATGAATGCCCAGCCTGTTGGCAAAAAGGCAAGGAAGGCAGCAAATATGTCGCTGACGATAAGGTCACATACAACAAATAAAACCGTCATGATTGAAAGGAAACCAAGAAAAAGAAGCGCCTTTAATATCCGAAACATGAGCTGAAAGTCTGTTCCAAATCGTCGTCTGCCCATTGACACCAACTGACAAAAACCATACACAATACAGTTAAGATTTCAGAAATTGCATTGTGCAAGTAAATCACCCTCAGTGGTTACAAACCAATAAGAAGTGCACAGTTGTCTAAGCGTTGTACATGTAAATAGTATTAAACGGACTTTTAAATATACAAATAATATGCAATCATACGTAGTTATGTTTTACTTAATTAGTATGTATTTTTTATGCTTCCTAAGTGTCGTAATGAAAACTAATGGAGTTATTCTTACCTTCAAGGCTAGAAGAGCGGTTATCATGACTAACCATGAAAGTGCATAAACCTGACAAATAAAGAATTAATGAGAAACATTTTGTCAAGGATACAAAACTAGAATGGGTGAATTCGAGTAATGTTTTATCTGTAACGGTTCAAACGAGTAAAAATAAAATATTAGCCAAAAGGAAATGGGTCAAAAGTTGGCAAACATTTAGATAGAACAGTAAACGTTCTAAAATGGTTTTATTCAGAAAAATTAGATTATTACTCAAATAAAATAATTTCGGTGAACACATATTGGACTTATAAATTGCTTATACATAATTTAAATTTTTGGACAAAATGTATTTCGGGTCATCCTAACCCCCAAATAGTTCTAAGAAAAAAAAAAAGGGAAAGGAAGAAACGAACCAGTATATTTGTGCTGCCACGCGCTATATTAAGGTGATAAACGAGTCCATACTGGTAAATGAAAAACCGAAGTGAAAGTATAATTTCAAGAATCCTTCCTCTTATATTCGTATACTTAAGATGCTGTTGTTCAGCATCCCACCACGATTCCCAACTTTTATCTTGTGCAATACCAATACCACCCCTATTACCCATCCATCGTTTCCAATCGGTCCAATCTTCCACAGTCTTTTGCCAGTCAAACCCAGAAGGATTGAATATAAATGGAGCAAACAGCCAAGAACAAACCAAGAACCATATAGAGAAAGTAATAAACAGATATAAATTTGAGCTTCTGTACGTGTCCCCATAAACTTGATAAATAACCAGTAATATTGCTAACTCCAACCCTTTCACAAAATGACTACGTGAATATAACCGATAATTTTCAGCAAATTTTGCATGAAAAACAACAAACCCACGACCTGTGGCTCTGTATTTGGATCCACCGTGTAAAATGGTTCTTCCGTAGTAATGAGCTTTTGTGCCCAACTGGAAAGTGAAAAACACAGAGGCGAGTTGGAGTTGCATTATAATAAAGTCACCTAGTGCGGTACGAAATCCTCTTTCTAAACCAATTTCCATTACCATTGGCAGCACCAAAAGTAATCCGAGCTGAAAAACAGATTGGGTGGCTAAGGCTTCTTCTAGGGCTTTATTGCTACTAATCGTTGCATCTTCTATTATCCGTCTTTCTAACCCGCTTAACACCATATACATACGTCCATACAAAAAGATGTAAACAATGAGCACGGTAACCTGGATAACAACCAACAAATATGAAGTAAACCTATAAGTAAAATAGAAGTGGTAATTTGAAAGTATTGATAAAATTGGGTCAAAATGGTAAAACTGAAAGAAAAAAAAAAGATTATTAATTTGATGAAGCAGTTTTTGTATTATATTTAATACATTAGATATTCAAAAAAACAAACTAGAAGTTCCCTGGATGCATAGTCACCAGTTTCAAATGCTCATAATCTCCTAAATAGTATCGTAAAAAAATACATTATTATATTAATAATATAGTTTTTCTTTAATTCATTTTTAGTACATTACATATTCATAATTTTTTTCTAAAGTTCCTGGGTCAACTAAACAGACCCGTTTTGACAAAAACTGGATAATGAACCGTTTTAACCAAACACATATTGACCCATTTCTTAACCCACCCGTTTTGCCACTTCTAAAGTAAATAAAAAAATTGATTTTGCGTTATACCATGCTACTAAAGTAGAAACCAACAGTGGTGAAGTAGAACGAAAACATTCTGTAAAAATCAAAACGGCGACCAAGTCTGTACACATCACGGCTTAGTGTTTGTTCACCGTTTCCATTCGCAACCTTAGCCTCAAAAAGGGATATCTGATTCATACCAACATCACGCCCCTTGCCTACTTGGATATATTCATGATGAGTAACATAGCCTCCACGCAGAGTTGAATTGTAACCTGAAAAGATGTTAAACAATTAATCTTGCAACAAAAAGTTTTTTTTGGAGGATCATAAAGAGAAAATTTACCAGAAAATATATCCTCGCTCAAATTGATGGTTTTTGAAGCTTTACTTACACCTCCTCTTGTTATGTGGAAAAGTCTATCAAATATATCTGGATGACCGTAATGGAACCGCACTCTGTGAATTATAAAGATTCTTAAGTTAAGAAATTGAAATATCAACCGTCAAAATGACAAAGTTTTGAAAGTTGGCCAAAGTCTATTTTTAACTGCGTACAACATCTTAAATGATTTTATGTAAAAATATATTTATATACTTTTTAAATAGACAATTACTGTCAACAGAAACTAGCACAACATAATAAGAGCATACCTTAGAGGATCTGCCAAAACCCGTTGACCGATTGTCACAAAACTTGTCTCCTGATTTGACATGAACCAAGCTAATGACGATACACTGTAAAATAAAAGGAAAAATATAGTAATTAGTTGAAAATCCTTTTAGATAACAAATAAGTTTAGATGAAATCTAGATCAACCTTCCAGTGAAAATATGTTCTCTCAAACCCAATATTGTTGGTCTACGTTGGCCATGGTGATCTTTATGAAATTCTTCTAACACGTTTCGCATTTTGAATGCTTCCTCAAAGTAATTGTCCTATAATTACGAGGTAAAAGATATTGGATAATGTTTCTAAAAGACAAAAAGAAGGGGTAGTTTTCAAATTACCTGATTCATATCAATCGTCTGAAGTGCTTCTCCACGAGTGAAGATAATGGCATGGTTTTGGTTTTCAGGTTTTCCTTCTCCAATTTCTGTAGGTGGACCTGGAAGCTTGATACGGTATATTTCCTAACACATCAATATGCCATGATAATAATTAGCTACCACTACTTATTATAAGTAAAAGAAAATATTTTTTGTTCCTCATTTATTATACTAAACGTACAAGATGGGACGGTTGGTTGACCAGCAAATAAAGCTAATTATGATTACGAGAAACACTGGGTATGACTTTCGACTCGTTTGACACTTTCCCCTTTAAACTAATTTTTTTTTATCTGACCTGTTTGAAGTAAAACACAGCTCAGATTTACTATTTATATGGGTCGAATTTGCCGCTCGAATTTATACAACAATTCTAGTTACCTCATCCAAAGAATCTCCGCCCTTAACTAGAACAGAGTAGTAAACCTTCTGAGATCTACCATTGATGGTATCCTCCCTCTCATCTATATATGCAACTCGTAACGAAGGATATCTAGACAGTTCAAATTTTGATTAGAAAATATATATTTGAAAATTTCGATTTATAAACTCATACTTACGTTAGCATGAGATTTAAGATGTTAACATAACTACTTTGATCTCCTTTATCACTAGATTTCTTTTGAGCACCATAAACTTGGCAAGATACTACATATGTGAACTTCAGATCTGCCATTGCACTTTCACGTTCTTTAAGAACTGTGTGGTGTTTATTCATATTAAACGTACGAAATCCAGTAAAAATCTCTGTTGAGAAAAACGTAGTGGTTAGCTAAAAATTATTCAAGAGAAGAATACTGAAATTAATAAGTATAAGGAGAGATGGTAATTCGATCCATTTACTTATAATGTATTGATTCAAGTCATGTTTATCTCTAACAGGTCAAACAGGTGAATTAAAATTATAGCTGAAAAAGAAACGCCCAAAAGTCGCCCAACATGTACATTTTTTAATAGGTAAAGCCTCCAAAATCATTTTGTTGAAAAAATTAGATTATTATTGAAATAATAACTTTTGCAAACACTATATGTATCTAGAGTAAAAAATTGTACAATGAATGTTTCAGACCAAACCAACCAGATTGATTTCAACCAGCAACTTACCAAATGTAAACTGAACTGATTTTGACCCATTACCCAACCCGATAGACTGGCCAGTTTGCCACCTCTAAGTATAAAACACTAACCATCATCTTTTGCGTAGTCTAGGAAGCATTGTAGTTCGAGAGCTGCCTTGTAGTACATCATACCTCGCACTGAAGACAAACATTTGTAAATTAGCTAGTAATGATATATATATTTTATAAACGTAAGGAAGAATTAGGATGGAAACATGGAAAAACCTGTTCGGGAAAGGGTCTGCCCCCTGTAAGAAACCCATTTCCGTGTCTCTTCAGTTACATCTGAGCTACCTTTAGTCCGTTGTTCAAAATTCTTCCATTCATCTGGTTTGCAAATACAATGATTAATTTACACGTTCTTCGCACCTAAGTAAAGAGGTCAAACTCATATTTACCATCAATAATCACCTGGATATATCTTCTGAAGGTAAAACAAAATTGTAATTCCATCCTCGTTTTCCTTTTCAAGTTCTTCTTCAGAGTATAATACGTCTTCTTTATAATAAGGAGTCAGAACACTAAAGTTTACAAAAATCAAACAACAGTACTCAAGGTTATATTCAAGACATATATAAATTTAGGTGAAAAATGATAGAAAAATTACTGACCTAAATGAGAGCATGTTACGGACCACTGGAGCATTTGGCATCCTCATATATAAGGAGTTTGCAAAAAAGGTGATACGCCGTCGAGCTTCCAAATTCATTGGAACGTTAATTGCAGATTCTTTGACAGTTAGAAGCAAACGAAGCCTCACCACCTACCAACACAAATGAATTAATTAGTAAAAAAGGGAACAGTAAGAAGAAAAGTGTGTTGTGAGTGCCAGATTATACCTTTTCCTTCCAAGATCTGTATTCAGTTAGTCGGACATTGATTCTTTCAAATCTTTCCTTTTTGTCATTATCTTGATAATGAGAGTGAACTCTTTCAAGTATTCTACACCAAAAGGGCACAAAAAATATTTTTAAACAGAATATTTGAGTCATCTGTGCATTAGTTTATTGACATTTTAGAAATAAGGCTTACTCATGGCCGTTATTCATAACATCTTGTGTGATAATCTCCATAATATCCTGAAGGACATTGATGATTTGGGATGCATATTTCTCAGGATCAATATCATCCGCTTGCTGTCAGGTAACCCAAAATGCAATAATCGGAAAATAGTATAAACGGAAAGACTAGAACTATAAAATATATAAACAGAAGCGGTTATTGCGACCCAATTACAAATGAATTGGTCGATCCGTACTATGTTTTATTAACGGATCAAATGGGTATGATAAAAAAAGATTAGCTTAAATAGGGCGAAAGTCGCCCAAACTCATTTTGGCACACTAGTTACTTATAAAATCGTTTAATTGAAGTAGACTTATAATGCATAAAATCCCCTAAATTATTTATTCCAGTTACTAGATCATTATTGAAATAACATAAATTTGTAATAATATTTGATACATTAGTTGCTTATGAAAAACTTATCTTTATTGGACAAAAAGTGTTTCCTGCCGACAAAATCAGACCCCTACTAAATTACAAATTTAACGCGGACTCAGTTTGACATGTTACGCAACCTAATTGACCCGCCCATTTCCACCTCTATATTTAAATGATACTAATGAATACTAGCTTTATCTAGAAGAAATGTTTCTTACCAAATGGTCTAAGAATTTCTCCAACTTATCATTAAGTGAAGGCAATTGGCTCACACGGAATTTACTCAAAAATGTTTTTTCTGCAATGCTTTTTTCTATTTCATGGCATATATGCTGTAAAATCCTGTGTCAAAAGAAAAATTCAACTTGTCAATAGATGAATTCAATGAAAAAAAATGAGATGTCTTCTGAACATGTAAGTAAATATTACATAGTATCTCTTTCATCATCCAGAAGGCCAAATAATAAATCCTTCAATGTTTGATAGCACTCTACAACTGCTGAAAACATATAATCATCATTCGTGATCTTTCTGAACAGATCCGAGTCTTCCTTTCCTTTAAAATCTTTGGCCATGTCTAATGCGATCGGGATCTGAAATAAATTAGTACCAAGAAGTCAAATAGGTAAATGAGTTCTGATTTTCATTAATCAACTAAGATAACAATAAAAAAAATTCAAGGTATATAGGATAGGAGCAGGATCAAATAAAAAATCTCAAATTCGTAGAAAGTGTAGGAAGGATTTTATGCATCACAGTTTTTGTACGTCATACCGTCCGGGGCATGCCACGTCATTAGATGCACAGATGACATAGCATGACAGGTAGCAAGACACTATGCCACGTGTCATCACCACAAACCTTCCTACACTTTCTACAAATATGTGACTTTTTATATGAACGGAGCCCTATAGGATTTTGAGTTTTACCTTACTAGCAAGGAGAAATGGTGGCCACTGGATAACCGGGACATCACTTACACTATATGGTACGAGAAGTAGATCTCTTTCACTTGAAAAGAAAAGAAAAAATGTCAAGAAAGTCTCGAGTCTAATATAAATCTTAGATAGATCACCAAAAAAAACTTTTAGGTGGCAAATTGGGCGAATGGGTAACAGATAAAACACTTAATTTCTTAGATTTTTAATTGTTTTTTATAGATAATAGGCATATCATATATGAATAAAAAAAATTATGTTATTTCAATAAGAACCTTTCTTAGAATAAAATGATTTAAAAGGTTTTAGCAATAAGCCAATAAGAAATACACTTTGGGGGACTTACGACCCATTTGACCTGTTTCCATTTCAGCTAATTTATTTAAGTTTACCTGTTTAACCGAGATACAAAATAACCAGAACCGAACCATTTATAAGCAATGGTCGAAATTGGCACCTCTACTAAAACTATGGCTTTGGAAGCAAACATTAACTAACCTGTCACTGATCAAGTCCTCCATCCGCATTGAAAATATAAACTCATTCCACACCTGGGAGAATTTCGCTATGTTCTTTCTTACCCACAGAGTATCTTCCTGTACAGCGTTTCATCTTGATAAGAATGGGTCAATTCATTTAACATAGTAGAAAAGAAAGTTTAGTGGTACCTGGTGATCTCTTTTAGGCTCTACTTTCTGCATTGGCACAAGGCGTTCATTGAAAGCTGAAGGAACCGATTCAAATCTAGACCGTAGCATCCCAAGGGTCCGAATCTAATGATCAAATAACAGATAATGATGTCAAAAGAAAGAATATGTTACCAGAGGATTTGGATCAA
This sequence comes from Senecio squalidus, assembly GCA_910822075.1. Lineage (NCBI taxonomy): Eukaryota > Viridiplantae > Streptophyta > Magnoliopsida > Asterales > Asteraceae > Senecio > Senecio squalidus. The sequence goes on from CAJVGC010000432.1 coordinate 51,869,506, forward strand.
AATTTCGCATAAGATATAACAGAGCTGGCAAAACGGGCGGGTTGGCTAAGAGAACGGGTCTCTTTGAGTTAACCCTCAAACAAGTTTCCATTCTTTTACAGTTGAGGTTAATTTATCACTAATGTTTTAACTTTGATTGATCTAATACTTTTGATTAAGGAGTTCTGAGGTAGCAAGTAACAAAAAACAATACGGGTCACTTTTGTGACCCATTTGATCGGTTTCATTTTTAACTATGTTAAAAATTGCCCATTTGACCGTCAGATATAAAATATAACTTATATCAACCTACTTCAAAATAAGTGGGTCAAAATTGCCACCTCTAAATAATACTTTTGCATAGTTGATTAAATGCTTCAATGAACTATTTATACATGTTATCTTCCTCTACTAAAGTTCAAATAAATTAAGAAACAATTACTAACCTCTCCCAAGTGGCTAAAGGCCCCATAGATTCCACCAATAATAGTAGCAAATATTGCATACCAAATTTGAGTGTCCATGAAATAGACCTAAACAGCAGTTATGTTACATAAGTTAATTCCGCCTCATAAAGGCACAAGTGAATGTTTTCAAGAGCACTCACCATGACAATAGGAGCCCAGATAGCAATAACAACGCCAATATTATGTGTCACTACAAAATTTTTAAATAAATATGAACCAGGTCTTATATAAAAAAAAATCACAATCAAGCATAGAACATAAAAATCCAAAATATTACCATTGGGAAAGAACTCATGCCACTCATAGTTGCTAACAGACATTTCCATAATTAACTTTGTGGGCATGACCAATGGCAATATCTGCAGTGTAAATGCAAATAAACAGTAGTTGATTAGCAATAAATTAAGGTTTCTGTAGCTGCATGATAAGACACAAAACTACCTCCACATAATAGCTGAATGCAAACTTGCATATTAACAGAAATATCCAAAATAGTGTATACCTAAAACCAAAAGTAACAAATTAAAAAAGAAGAAAATTCAAATAGCATATCAAATGATCAATAAATCGAGTGTCCTTACTTCAAAAGAGTACAGATATCCTCATGCATGCCTCTTCCAACATAGAGTTTTGGCTGAAAATATGGTATAACATAAACAATGAAACAAGAAGCATATTACGTCGATACAAATTACTAGAGGTGGCAATTTCGACCCGTTTGCTTTTCTAACAGGTCAAAAGGGTCAAAAATTGCATAAAGCGTAATACAAAAGATAATTAACGAAAGAATGAATTTCTTGTAATCATATTTGACATACTAACTATCTATAAAAGAAAAAGATTAGCTTAAAAGAAAATGGGTCGAAAGGGTCAACCCAACCTGACCCGTACCAAAAAGTGACTCTTATTTACCCAACCGCCCATCTTGCCACCTCTAATATAAACTCTGCCATGTAAATGAGCTTGCCTGGGCCCACCACATTAAGAAAGTGACTATACGCCAGTTTGAACGTTCCATATGCCTCCTTATTGGTGGAAGCAAAAATAGCATAACAGCGAGTATGTTGGGTATCAAGTAAATTGCTATGAGATAGCTATAAATCGATTGTTCTCTCCAAGTTCCTCCCAAAGTACTGAAAAATCTCACCAATCCTGTTGGATTTGGAACTGATTTTGAATAAAAAACAGGCAGGATCACTACCCAAAAGGCAGCTACAATAAATTTGAGAAGATATCGAAGAATCTGAGAAGCTTTTAAGCTCCTCCAGGCACTGAAACTAAGGATTACATCTAAAGTAGCTGCAAGAAGAAACCAAGAATGTCAGCAAAAGGAAATAATAAATGTGAAAATTGAGTTAATAGTTCTATTTATGACCATTCATTCAGTTGAGGTTTGTTTATGTTATAACTTAGGGGTAAAATAAATATAATATTGTATTTTTGAATTAAAGGTTTTAATTTATGTTTAGTTATAAATATTAATCATTTCAATTTAACATTCGAAGAAGTAAATGGAGAATTACATTCAAATAATCTTTAATCATTTTGCATTCCTCTTAACATTCAGAACATGTTTCAGAATTCATACCTCAATCACTTGATAAAAACAACCATGTAAATATAAAAAATCAGAAATTTCTAGTTGCTATTGTTGTTTAAACAAAAAAAAAATTAAGTTCAGAGACAGGCATGAAATCAAGACTAAGGAAAAATATTAAACTTACCTTGGATAAAGTTAAGTACAGCATAGGTAATGAATATGCTCAAAATACTTTTAATGACATCCTCTTCAAAAATTCCAAAAAGTGATCCATCTTCATGCCATGCAACAATTACCATAGCCTACAAATGTAAAAGTAGGATATTAAAAGGTTACCAGTTTAACTACCTAAATCAATAAACATATGTGGTGGTTTTATCATATACCTGAAAGAATAGTATAAGAAATATCCACATCCTATCGAAACTCCTGTAAAGATGCAAAAACGTGCGCACTTCAACAAAATTTGTTTTAGGCTTCTTCTTTCCCGATACCACTTGGTTGCGCCTCTGTAGTTACATGTCATGAGCTTAATTTCAATGAGATATTCAAATCAATTTCAAAATTATAAGGTAATAAGGTTGATACAAGTTTATATTACTAAATATGTTTCTATGGACATTGTAGCGATTATTTGGGAATAGTATCTTTAAAGTTACAAAAATCTTAACATACTGGATGAGCCCGCGATGATTCATCAGAATGAACAAAAAAGTCAGACTTCCGGTCCATTGGCCAGCCTAACTTGAAGCATTTATCAGACCTAAAGAGAGGAAATTTAAACATGTTCATTAAAAGAAGAAAAAAGTGAACTGATGGTAGCACAGGTGCGAATTTTATGCATAAAACCATTACCAAAAATACTCATTTAGGTCATCATAATTTCTCCATGAAGCATGGCTTACTCTGCCACCTTGATTTCTCCTGGCTTCCTGTCACCAATTAAAACATAATAAGTTCCATTGAAGAAGAAAATTTCATGAAACTAGAACAGACTTAATGGTTCACTCAGATAATATTACCTTACGAAGAACCTCATAAATCGGTGTCACCACCTCACGCAAAAAAGCTTCCTCGCCAAGTGGTGCAGCTTGATAAGTGCCTCCACTCACAGGTTGAACATTGGCAAATAAAGTTCCGTGCATTTCATTTGCCATCTTATTATAAAGAAAATTAAAAAATTATTTTATATTTAAAAAGGTAAAAGATGTGGGAATTTGACTTTTTGAGAGTAAATTGTAGACTTACGTTATGGAAAATATAGCAAATGCATTCAGGCATGAACCGAATGTTTGAAGCTTCACCCCAGATAAGTAGGTAAAGCGCAATATAGAGAAGCTGCAACTGCTGCCTATCAGCACTAGGTGGAACCTTGGGTGAACTTGTACAAAAAAATAATTCAAACAAAATATTAAAAATTGAACATGAAATCCTCACTTCAAGGAACAATTCGGCATCTTGGTAAGAACTTACTCAATGATAGATGTGCAGTGTAAATAATGACACCATGAGACATAGTTCTTGAAAGTTTTATCCAATAAGTGCTTTATGGTGCGGCTATCCAACTGCCAAAAGTTCCTTGTCAGTATCTCTCAAACTTAACATAATGAGAAGGATATATCGTAAATATAAAATCACACACATTCATATTTCATTTTCAAATATTCCAAGGATATAGTGCAAGCTTTACCAGTTCAAAATCTTCACTACCCTTCGATCTTCTATCAATATTTGCAAGTAGCAATACCAAATGTTCCCTTTGGTTTGCAACGTTTCCTTTCTTCATTTCAAAGATGGGAAAAGTTCAGTAATCAGTCAGATTTATAAACAAGCTCTGCAAAGTTAAATCCTAGGAATACATTTTTAGAGAATATTTGTTATTTTAAAGTAACCTGAAATCCAAAGATTGATGACAACCACTCAAGAATGTCATTAACAGGTTTGTCTCTGTCTCCTAACCTTCTAACAGGTGGAAGGTTATCTATAATGCGGATTGCTCGGAGAGCCGCTTTGATCTAACAACATATATAGAAAAAGAAATAAATATAAGAAGAGAAATAACAAAAAAGAAACTTATACAGATATACAACCTCGGGAAGGTCCATAATTGCTGGTTTATTTCCAACAGCGTATAAAGCAAGAATGTTATAATGTTCATATTGTTCTCTGTTTTCCTCCACATCTTTTGCATATTTTTTAGTCTGCACATGTCATAGAAGCATTTAGTTTTTGGTATATACACTTAAATGGGAAGTAATATGAGAGAGAAATCATACATCGTTCTCAATTTTTGTATCAGGTACGACCGTCCTGAGTACATCATACAAGACTGTTGCAATCTGATATATCTTAGCCATCTCCTCACTTAGCAAAATAAGCAAGTGATTAGATAAAGTAAGCATTTACTGAGGTATTATAAAGGTTATAGAAGTCTCACGGTTTCTTTGTGTATTGGCCTTCCTTAATGTTTTTCTCGTAGAAGTTTTTGTAGAAACTTTGTATTTCCCTGGGATCACTTTTCGCCAATCGGGGTTTAGTCTTTTCTTCTTCCTGTACCAACAATTGAGAATCATAACCATTCTTACATTGTTAAGTTGTAAAAAGAAGGTACCTTTTGAAGTCTATGTAGCAGGTAAGTCTTGAATTGGCGAACACCGCGTCCAGTAGATTTAGGATCCATTCTGTGAGCCTTCTCGAATGCATGAAAGCGACACAAGTAAGCAACTCTATCATTATCCTTCTCAATCTCATTGGCAACTCGTAGAATGGGGGCAATGGAAGCAAGTGAAGACGGAACAAGTTCACTGTCAATCCCATCGGCATTCGGATCAAACATAGTGGAGTTTCTAGTCATCCGTCTGGACAACGACCGCGGTGGACCAACCTCATCCTTGGTCCCACTCGTACTCGCCATTTCGAATCGAACAGAAGTAGTAATGTAAAATGTGTCATGTTTGTGGTTTTGTAATTTGAATTATAGAGTAAAGATGCTTTGCTTGGATTAGGGGAATTGGTATTTTTCTAGGGTTTCTGATTGAGCAAGTAAGGAATTAACTTTGTGAGTGATGATCAAGAGAATGATTGTGATTTGGGGTTTTGCTTTTTTGTACTAGATACCTGCACTGACTGCTTTCTGCTATTCCCGCCACTATTATCATGACTTCAAATAAGTAATAGTCTGAACGGGATCATGGACTTTGCCTGCACTAACATTTAACGTGTGACAACCCCGACTATCGTTAACAAACTTAAATCTCGCACGGATTTCATTATTGTATGTAAGTGTGCCATGTGATGTAACTGTGTAATGTAAAGTCGTCTCCGGCTTGTCTTCATATAATTGTAATAAAAGTAGTACATGTGATTGTATAGTAGCCATTGTCGGCTACCATGTATGCTTTTGTATATAACTAGAGGCTTAGTCCTCGTAATGGAAAGAATTAGACAAATGAATTAAAAAGATAGATGTAAAATAGCTTATATACACATATCAACTATACAAGTTATATTAAAAAGTACATTTATAGGATGTAATACACCAATCGAACTAGAATTAAGAGATTATAGAATTATTGATAAACAAGAAAGTATTATAGCACAAGAAAAAGGAAATCTAGCAGAAGGAAAGATAAAATTCAACGTTAACATCCAAGTAGGACTAAGTCTAAAAGATAAAGATTTAAACAAAAGTTTAACTATTAGATACGAATTATTAAGAAGAAATTTTATGACTAAGGGAAATCAACCTTTTACTGTAACTTATCAAATTAATTATGCCCTCACAAATTCACATCATAGTATTACTTTTAAAACAGACGATAGAATTTATGTAGATAAATTATTTGAACCACTACTTAGTCTAGAAGCCCCAAAATTATTTACCAACACTAGATTTTATGAAAAAGTTAGAAAATCAACATCAGATATACCGTCAATATGGATACCAAAAATAGAGAAACCAATTTCGGTAACAACCGGAGAATTTTCTAGTAGTCAAGATATAGACAATAAGATAGAAGAATTACAAGAAATGGTAAGATCTATAAGTATGAGAATATAATGGATAGTGGAAGACAAAAACTAGTGAATCAAGATAGAATATTGATAATAAAGGATCTACAAGAGAGGATACTAGAAAATAAGTTGATAATAGATAGAAGAGAGAATCGAATAAAAAATAGAACATTTGAATCTCTTAAGATATTAATTAAAACAAGAGATACAATGGAAAAATCACTACACTACAAAAATAAAGAACTCAAAAAAGTCCAAGAATCACTTATTATAATCTAAAATCACAATGAATTTAATTCGAGACACGATCTCAACTTCACAATTTAAAATAGAAGACAATAAAAATACTAGTTTGCTAGAACCTTATATACCATTTGAACAAACATTAGTTAAAATACCTCAAAATTTACCACAAGGTACATCATATGGCATAGGAATATCAGAAGATAATCTAGAACGAAGTTTAGGAGAAAAAATAGGGATAATTAACATTACTCTTAATAATATAATTGAGATACTAAGTTTTTTAGTACTTAGGCAACTACCAGAAATAGCAACAACCAATCAAGAAAAGTTAGAAGAAATACAAACACTATTAAATCAGAAAATTGAAATAACAACTAGCACAAGAGATTTAAAAAACCAAATTGAAAACATAATTATTAATGATTCTACAACTTCCGAACATGCTCAACAAATGACAACCCTAACAGAACAATTGTCTTCACTAATTGACACACATGGGCAACAAAAACCCATAACCATGACAAAAATAAAAGAACTATTAACGGAGAAACTACCTCTCAAAATTATTCCCCCGATAAGATTAACTTAATGGAAAGTTTAGAAGAACAAGTAGAAGCTCTTACTAAACTAATGGCATCACTAGATATACTATATGATTATAGCTCAGATGAAAATCCATATGAAAATCCCTATAGTAATTATAATTTTGCACAAAAACGAAAGAAATCATACGTAGAAGAGGATTTCCAAAAACAGTTTGATTATAAACCATCATCACCAACTGAGATATATCTTTATAGACAGGGAATGGTTAAAAATAAACAAAATAAATGGCAAGAAATTCCACAACAATACATACCTAAAATACCAATTACTAGAATGGATAACGATATCTTAAATATTGATTGTGAAACAGACATTGACGAAAAAATTCAAGATTGGAGTAATAAAATGAGTGCACAAATACAATTAACTGAAGAACTTAGAAATTTACAACCACAAGACTTATTAAATTTTATAATACATAAGACATCCGGAAATGTTTATCGTTATGTAGAATCGATAAAACACGAAGATAGAATAAGAATTGCTACAACGGATGCCATGACAACATTCAAAAATATAGTAGCTTGGATAGTCCAGGAATTCACAGGGAGAATCCCTGGAATAGAGGTCTCCACTAATACTTTTAGAGAACAAGCCTTTTGGAGAATAATCAACTTAAAAATATGCAATATGTGTTATTTAGATTATTTTATATGTGAATTTTCTGATCAATATTATAAACTGGTTTCAGAGAAACAAAAATTAGCATTAGAAATGTTTTTTAATAAACTACCAGAATCAGTTGCAACTAAAGTAAAAGACATGTACTATATACTACTTCAAGATAGAGATAAAATAGAAGATACTCTAGGAGCAAAAATCACAACATTAAAAGCCTGGCTACAAGAAGAGTGTTTACGAGAAACTGCTAAAAAAGAAGCCCAAGTGAAGCTTTGTTGTGAAAATATATCAGACAGAGTTGGAAATTACGGATGTCCTAAACCATATAAAAACGACGAAAAATATGGAAGAAACAAACATACAATGCAAAATACAAAAAAAATTATAGGAAAAGGCCAGGACAAAACTATTTTAGAAATCGTAGACAACATCGTCAAAAATATAAAAAACCTAACACCAATAAAGAAGAATATTGTCCATCTAAAAAGAAAAATTGTAAATGTTGGCTATGCCGCGAAGAAGGACACTACGCTAACGAATGTCCAAAAAGAAGACAAAATAAAGAAAATGAAATATTAAAAGTAGCATATGATTTAGGCTATGAACCACTTGAAGATTCAGAAATTGATTCTGATATTGAAATATATGCTTATACTAGTGAGTCATCTTCAGATAATGAGTAAAGATATATTATCCAAATGCAATCCTAATGCAACATTTATCACAATAACAATAGAAGATAAACAATTTTTAGGATATGTCGATACAAGAGCAACATTATGTTTCGGTAAAAGAAAAATTATAAAAGAATGGGAAAAACTTATAAAACCCATAAGGATTATCGTCGCAGATAAATCAGTACACGAACTTTGGTATATAAGCAGAATGGTTCCGATATATATTGAAAAAATAGAATTTATCGTACCAAGTATCTATATGCATGATTCAGGAATCGATCTAATAATAGGGAATAATTTTTTAAAACTTAACCAACCATTTATACAAAGAGATAATACAATCAATCTAAGACATTATAAAACTAGAAGGATTGTAACAACACCTATAGTAAGACTGTTGGGTTATAACTTAGCTAAAATAGTTTAACCAAGAACAACTCACTTAACAAACAAGAATAGTAATTCAAGTGATTAATACGGAAGATATTATGAGTTACTACGGAAGGCAAGTTACTACGGAAGTTCAACATGTTACTACGGATACTTAAGTTACTACGGTGACATGAAGTTACTACGGACAAAGTCAAAGTCAAGATACGGAGGAAGTCAAGACAAGACACGGAAGACAAACTTATCTTGCAAGTATCAAATCTAATTAGATAGAGTTATAATTAGATTAGATTTCCTTTTGTTAATTAGATAGAGTTTCCTTAAATCTAGATAATGATTTATTTAGATAAGGATAGATGTAGAATTCTAGTTAATCTAGAACGAGCCTCAAGGTCTATAAATATAGATCCTTGGAGAATAGAGAAAACACGTTGTATTGATATTATTGATTAATGCAATTGAGGCTTACAATTCGACAATTACTTTGTTTATTTGTTATTTATTATTAGTTGTTCGATAACTCGTAATATTGAAGTGTTCATCCGCTGCTGAACTTCTTCAATAGATCTCGATCTTAACGTTAGCAAACATATTAGTTTACCTAGACTAATACGATCCTGACAAGTGGTATCAGAGCACAGGGAGGTGCTTTAGATCCATTGATCAACGAGTTCATAATCCTCACACGCAAGAATCATTACAACCATCATGACAGAAGTTGCAATTGGAAAAGTTCCTATTCTAAATAGTAACGAATTCGACTTATGGAAGCTACGAATCAAGCAACACATTCTACTGTCTGACTACACAGTATGGGATGTAATCATCAATGGTAACAAACGTCTTACCGCCAATGGAGCTGATGGAGAACCAGGAATGGCTGCACGAGCACTGGTGACTGACCTTGAACGAAGAGAAAAACAAACTGAGATCAAGGCTCTCAGTATTCTTTTAATTGCAATCCCTAACGAATATCAATCGCAATTCGAAGAATATGAAGATGCCAAATCGCTATGGGAAGCTTTGGAGAAGAGATTCAGTGGAACAAAGAATACCAAAAAGAACAAGAAAGCTCTTCTCAAACAGGAGTATGAAAACTTCAACCGAGTGCCTGGCGAACGAATGACTCAGACTTTTGATCGTTACAAAAAGCTCACTGGAGAGATGCTAAGCGCAGGAATCAGGTATGATAAAGATGATCTAAACAGAAAGTTCATCCGGGCTCTAGGGAAGGAATGAATTATCTACACAGTTTCCTACAGACAAGGAGACACCCTAGAAGCACTTGAACTAGATGATCTTTACAACGATCTAAGAGTATTCGAAGCAGAAGTCGAAGTAGAAAAGGTTGCCAATAACAATCCTAGTATTACCAATGGTAATACTGCACTTGCCACAACATCTGGAGGACCAACACATGAAATCAGCGAAGAAATTTCATTCGAAGCCTTTATTTGTAAGTGTTCAAATCTCACAGGTGAAGAGGTCAAACAGATGCATCCAGATGATTGTGATGAAATTGATCTCAAGTGGCAATCTGCTATGCTGACACTACGAGCTAGAAGATTCTTGAATAGGACAGGAAGGCGATTCAATCCACGAAACAACGAACGAATTACCTTCGACAAAAACAAAGTGAAGTGCTATGAATGCAGTGAATTAGGTCACTTCGCTAGAGACTGTCCAAACAAGTCAAGAACCAACAATGCACGAACCACTCAAGACACAACTCAGAGTGCACTCATGTCACAGGACATCTTTGGATTTGATTGGAGTGACTTGGCTGAAGAAACAAGTCAAAATAGAGCGCTAATCTCTGAGGAACAAAATCACGTAGAAACTACTGTTCACCATGCATGCATAGCCGTAGTAATGGATGATACGGACATTCTGGGAGATTTAGTTGCTACGGATGACTTATTTTCTACTGAGCTGTCCTATACTGACATTGGAATTCCTGAAATCAGCAACAACATACTGGGATATGACTGGAATGATGACGATCAAGGAGCACCACACGAGGATGCTCTCATGGCCATTGACTCTCCAACTCCAGATTCTTCATCTCTTATGGTCGAGGTAAAATCTAAATTATGTACTCCTGAATGTAAAGATATAATTGTTAAGTACAAAGATCATAATCAATTAATGAGTGACTCCATTAGAAACTTAGAAGAACAAAGAAGGTCAGCACATAGAGTAATTGATAATTTAGAAAACCAGATTAAGTCCCACAAAGTCAATGAACAAAGCTATCAAGAAAAGATCAATCTACTTGAATGGCAAAAAGAGGACTTACTTCTTAAACTCAAGGTGGCTAGGGATAAGAACAAGCTCCTAGAACAAGAACATAATAAAGTTGAATTAGATGTAGGGAAGTTAGAATTTGCTTCTAAAACTGTAAACGACCTATGTCAAAAACAAATTCATGGAAAAGTTAAAGCTGGCCTAGGTTACAAAGAAGTTGCCCCTCCATTTAATCAAAACTACATCCCACCATCTTTAGATGAGCCAAGGATTCCCATCTCTCAGACACCTCCAAAGGAATCTTTCAATGTTGATCCAATCAACTATGATGAAGTTCTAATTGAAGACTTAGTTGAAGAAAGTAAAGTCCATATTGTGAAGAATAAGGATATTCCATTGGAAAATCATTTACTCACAATAGAAGGAATAACTCTACCTTCTACACAAAGTTTAGTGTCTCTGCCATCCACTAACCCCATTAAGACTGCAAAAACACCCACCGAAAGCAAAAACAATATAGTCCCTAAGGAAAACACAAAGACTTGGAAACACATAGGCAAACGAGGAAATCAAAGAAATATGAACCAAGTCAAAATTCAAAAGGGTCAAACTGTTAATAACACTAGGAAGGGATGTTTTATTTGTGGTAAAATAAATCACTATGCAAAGATCTGTTATCATAATCCACAAAATCAAGTGCAAGTGACTCAAAAACCACATCATGGGGTGGGATACAAGGGAAGGGCTGTCTCTAAAAGCAACTTTGTTAAACAAGTCGCTTCAGAAAAGCAAAGTGTTAACAAAAGGAACATAATTTCCAACAAGAAGAATAGAGTTAGTACTGCTAGACAAACCTTAGTTTCTACGGCTAAGGTTAATACGGCCAAAAGTAAAGGTGTTAATACTGCCCGTATTAATACTGTGAAAACTAACCGTATGAACCCTGCTCGTGTTAATACTGGCAAAAGTAACGTTGTCACTAAGGCTCCTATTAACAATAAGAAACAACGACATGTCCAAACAGTACCTATTCCAATTGTTAAATCAAAAGTGGTTAACACCAAAATTGTTCATAAAGATAAATCTTTCAAGAAAGTGTGGCAACCAAAGGTTCAAGTAACTCAACCACCTATCCCCACTGATTTTTCAAAACTTGTACAAAGGAAGGTGAGTTACTTCGATGATATGGGCAAACCCAAGTCAACTTTGGCTTGGGTTCCCACCAGAAACTAATCTCTAACGTTTATGTGCAGGTTCAGCCAACAAAAGAGAGTGAGAACAGTTGGCATGTAGATAGTGGCTGCTCCAGGCACATGACGGGCAACATGTCATGCCTTCAGGACTTTGAAAAGTTCAACGGAGGATATGTTGCTTTTGGAGGCAATCCAAAGGGAGGAAAGATTACTGGAAAGGGAACAATCAGCAATGGTACACTACACTTCAAGGACGTGTACTATGTGCAACAGCTTCAATATAACTTGTTGAGTGTCTCTCAAGTTTGTGATGAGAAACACACACCGATCTTCACTGCAACAGAATGCATTATAATGAAGCCTGGGTATGTAATAGATGAAAGCATGATACTACTCAGAACACCAAGGAGAGACAATGTCTATTGTCTAGACATGTCCAGGTTCAACTCAATTCACCTGAAGCTTGCTTTCTCTCAAAAGCAACTTTAGACGAATCAACTCTATGGCATAGGAGGATGTGCCACATGAACCTGAAGAACATCAACAAACTAGTTCAATCTAGTTTGGTTAGAGGTCTCCCAAACAAGCAGTTCAACCTTGAAGATAACTGCTTAGCTTGCTTGAAGGGAAAGCAACACAAGTCTTCACACAAGACAAAGGAGATCAACTCTAACACTACTCCTTT